>JAHXMU010000674.1:317378-396649 GCA_019455685.1 Philornis downsi
TTTTTTTTTTTGTAATCGTAATGTTAACAAGATTTCAGCGTGCTGGATGGACAGACGTTCCCCTAAAATTCCTAGTACAATAAGGTAAATTAGGGGATCTCTGAAAAAGTGTAGTTAAATTCTGAAGCCCATATTCATAAATATTTACTGAGTATTTAAAGAATGTTTTTGATATGAAATCCTGATGTACAAACTTTTGGTAAATTTTTTTGGAGTAGGGTTTCAAGTGTATAACTAAATCATTGTTAGAACTTTTTATGATATAACTGCCAACAGAACTTCCTTTCAAATTTCTTGCTGCTTACTATAATATTAAATGCATTCATATCCTATTCTATTCAATAGTTTTCATAAAACATTTCCATTTCATTTTCCTTACTATATTTCAAACAACTTTTGCTACTTTTCCTTCCACAAATGCACTCTAACTCCCAAAAAGTTCTAACAGCATCGAGACAGAACGTTCTAGACAGCGAAAACCAATCAATCTAAATGTCAACATTAAGAGTCGAGTCTAACTCTAAAGATTTGCCACAGGTTTCCTGGTCCGTGACACCGAAGAAGGAAATCGAACGTTGACGAAAATAAATGAATGGATAAAAGTCAATACAAATTTCTTTCCTAGAAACTCAAAGAAAAACTCAACTCAACGGCAATAAATGGGGGGGAAAACGTGCCTAAAATATTAATGAGCCTAAAAGGCAATAAGGAACCGCCACAACTTATCATAAAGGGAGTCTAATACTAGTAATCACACTCGTTTTGATGACTCACGGCGACGTTGAGATGTTATTAAAGTTCGACAAGTCACACAAGCCACAATATGTGCGGCAGCGGCAGGCAGTAGCAACAGCAGCAGCATCCTTTGTGAGGAAGAAGTCATAAATGGAAATTACATTTTCTTCGTTAAACCCTCCGCCACTTACTTGGCTAGCAACTACGGACGTCTATAGTAGCATTTTCATGTCAATAATCGTGAAACCGAGTTTTAGGATCTAAAACGGATGCCCGATTATCAACCGGTTTTAAATAATGAACTCTAAAAAGTGGAAACAATCATTTTAATGAACAATAGTACATCATGAGAATGTAAAATGTTTCAATAATTGAATGGATGAATTTAACAAAATAATATAGACGATTGGTATCCAAAAAAGTTACAATCAAACATTTTAAAAAAATCTGATGACGTCATGATCCATCAATGCGATTTTAGAAGAAATGAAGGCTGACTTTAGCCTTTGTAATTTTGATTTAGGAATTTCGCTTGTATTCCATAGATTCGTAGTTATTTTAGAATTCAATTCAATATTATTATATTGAAAAACACCATTACATTTTTTTCTAAATCTTGATCTAGTTAATGTTTTTGCGGTATTTTAATTTTATTTGTTATGATTTTTAGCACTGTCTTTGCCAAAATGGAGTGAAATAAATCAATAAAACAGTCATTCAGTTGATGTAGAACTAATTAGATAACATAAAGCACACTAACAAACAATTTAAAGTTTAATCTAAAATATTTTGGGTTATGTTCTATCCAAAAGAAGTCCTGGGGATTGCTCTCATTTAAAAAGCCCGCTTAAATGTATTGTCAAAATTCTTTTTGTCCCTGAGTTGGTACAAATGTCCTCTATAGCGAACCAGTCCTTGATTTACCATTTAATTTGTTCACACTGCTCGTTTTAGCCAGTTCGCCCCAAACATATTTTCCGAATTATACAATAATCTGTCCCATATTTTACATTGCGGACGGAATCTCGTATGATGAATCGCTAAAAACATTACCGAGGATTTATGGTGAATCAAGTTTATCGGAAACACATGCGATCCGAAAACTAGCCAAACTGACGTATAGATAATGTCAGTAGTTTGAAAGAAAATTATTTTGATGAAAAGTGGCAACCTTATAAAACATATGTTATACGTTTCAAGGCGTCACATTGTTCAGTATTTTTATTTGAGCCATCAAAAGTAAACGATTTTAGTGAATTTGTAAATATGGAAAAAATTGGTCACCGTTATGTAATTCAATATTTCCTTTTGTAAGGTCTCAGTCCAACCAAAATTAAAGCCGAACTAGATTCTATTCTGGGGGAGTCTGGTCCTTCGTTTACGACAGTAAAATATTGGGTAGCAAAGCTGCCAAATGATCTGCCAAAACGAACATCGTAGTGATCGACCAATAGAGGTGTCTACGCCAGACACTGTTAAGAAAATCCATAAAATGGTATTGGATGATAGTCGTCTGAAGGTGCATGAGCTAACTTAAATAATCGGCATTTCAAAACGTCCTATATATCGTATATTATCCAAAGATTTGAAGATGAGAAAGCTGTGCGCAAGGTGGGTGCCGCGCTTGCTTTCAATAGAACAAAAACACTGTCGTGAACATGTTTCAATAGAATGTTTGGCGACGTTTGACAGCAATAAAGCCGATTTAAAACGATTTTTAACCACGGATGAGACATGGGCCCACCTCTTTGCACCTGAGACAAAGGAACAGTCAAAATGGTGGACTCGAATGGGAGAATCGTGTCCAAATAAAGCAAAGACGGTTCCATCTGCTGGCAAGATCATGGCGTCTGTTTTTTGGGACGCGCATGAAATTATCTTCAGAAAGGAAGAACCATCAACGGCAATTTTAACGCTAATTTATTTTAACGTTTAGGTGATGAAATTATGGAACTTATGGGAAAAAAAGTGGCGTTTGACGAAAAAGAAACTGTTGTTTCATCAAGACAATGCTCCAGTTCACACATCCACTATTTCGATGGCCAAAATTAATGAACTAAAGTTCATCACCCACCTTATTGACCAGATTTAGGTCCCTCGGACTAGTTTCTATTTCTAAACTTGAAAAAATGGCTCGGTGATAAAAGATTTGCCAACAATTAGAAGGTGGAGTCTGCGGTTGATGGCTATTTTAAGGAGTTCGACAGTTCTTACTATAAACAGGATATAGAAGCTATTGAATATCGCTGGAAAGAGGGTATCGAGCTAACAGGAGATTATGTTGAAAAATGAAGAAAACTTTTCCCAATTTTTGCTTGTGTTCTTTGTTAGGTCGGCTGGTTTTGGGACTGTACTCGTATGAGTGGTACAGTGGTGGAAGATTTCCCTCGGTATGGTAAAGGAAGTGTGTGAATGAAAACCCTCATTCAAATGTTGGAAATATGGCCGATGAATTTTCTGTATCCCACAGATCATTCATGCCATATTACATGATTGTTTGAATGTGAAAAGCGTCGAAATTCATCTGCTTCCGGATTTTCATAAAAAATTCAGTCATTTTATGGTCGCTGAAAACATGGAAGATTTCTATCATTTATAAAACTCACATTAATAAATCGCATTATAAATGGTGATACGACGTATGTTTATGAGTTTGACATGCAAATCCGTCGGAATGGCGGCTTCCAGATGGCCCGAAATTGAAAAATCTGCATCAAAGTCAAGGTAATGTGGTCTGCTTTCGCGGTCCTTGGGCTCGGATTTCTTGCAAAAAGTCAGACATTAAATAAGGAATATTGTTTGGGGGTTTTTCAGCGTTGGAGAGAGCAAATTTGCGGCCTGATTTGTGATCTTGGATTGAACTGTATTTGCTCCTTTATTTTAGCAAAAAAGTCACAGTACTACACTGCTATATTTGCGAGGTGTTTGGATAACTATTGTTCGCATGATCGCAGGTTCAATCCCGCATACAGCTACCTACCATTATTTGAGTGGCGGTCACCTCGATGTTTTTAACGAACATTTCGAGTAGTCGTGTAAATCGAGAAATCGTGTCAATGCTTCTCAAACAGTGACATTCGGAATCGTCGTTAAACTGTAGGTCCCGTTGAATGAGTCTATAAATATAATGCAGGTGAGCTCACTGAATGTGAGAAGCTCTCCCACATGGCATTCATGAAATGCAAGGGAATTTGTTTTAGTTCTGATGATTTGTTAAGCACCAGTCAAACTTGATTCATAAGATTCCGTTTTGGAAATTTCACGCTCAAAGATGACGGTCAAAGTTTTTATCTAGTCGGACCGACTTAATTTAGTTCGAGACTATTGAAAAACATTTGAAATGGCTTGGACTCATCAAAAAGATTGACATTTGCAGTCCGCAGGAGGTAGAGGAAATCCACTTAAAGAAACGGATAAGAATTTGCCTCAATGTAAATGATACGACGCCTTTTTAAAACTGTCACTGGGCATAGCAAATTAGTTTTCGACAATAAATACCAATTAAAAGAGAAGCAGGAATTAACTGTAGCCGAACTTCGACGATATCTAAATTGCATTAAAATATATTTGTTGTCAATTTAATGGGTTTACTTTGAACTGCTTCCTAGAAATCAAACCATAAATTCTGGGATACATTTTGGTGAAGCTTAATGTGAAGCGCTGAAAGAAAAAAGGCTTGAATTGGTTAATCGCAAAGGCGTGATTTTCCACCATTACAATCCACTGATACGTACAACTTTGCAGACTCGACAAAAAATATCGCAGCTTAAATGAGAGGTGATTCCGCACATCTTATAGTCTTGATCTGACACCTGATTTTCATTTGTTCCAGAGCCTGCAACATTTCTTGTATGGAAAATCTTCGAATACAAATTAGAACCTAAAGAGCTGTTCCAGTATTTCACTTAGAGTGATCAATCATCCATCCTATCTGGTATCAAAAAGTGGATTACATAATATTTCGGATTGAAATTAATTATTTGAATAAATTTAACATTTACCTGAGCAAACAAAAAAAGCCAAAAATAGTTTCTTGTCAACCCAATATTATTGAAGTACATGTTTGTTTTCGACAACATGTTTGTTTTCGATTGGTGTCTTGAGCGACTTTTGAGCCCACTAATTAAGTTTTTGAATAAATGTCACTTTTTTTGGAACTAGTCGAGCAGCTACAGCTTTAACATAGATTTTTCAGTTTTGGCTAATTTGGAAGGCGTCATCCCGAATTTCGTCGACTGGTTTGCATGTCAAACTCCAAAAGCCTCACTAAAAAGCATCACATTATAAAGCATTTTGTGAATGTAGTGTCGAATCGTCTTTTTCTTGAATGTTGTTATCAATTTTTAGGCTATTTGGTTTTTGAACAAAATTAGGTCTTTCGAAACTAGTCGAGCAGCAATGCGTAGCATACTCGCACAATTTTCTGAAATGGTTAGAATGATTTCGTGAGATACAGAGTGTTCAGCGACTATTTTTCTCAAAACTTAATGACGATTTTCAGTCTCTACTTCCTTCAATCTATCGATATGAATTTCAGCTGAAGACGTTCATGGTCAACCAGAGCAAATAAAATTTCTAACACATTTCGACTGCATTTGAACCGCTTATACTCACTAGTTTTTTGATAGAGTTGATTCACAGTAAATAGCGCTGTGCTGACTTTATATAAAAGTGATGGTCATGAAGTTTGAAGCTAAATTTATTACGCTTTTTCGCGAGAAAAATTTTCTTAAGTGGCAACATCAACCCTTTTATGTTATTTTCCAACACTAAAATCGGAACAACTTACGTTTCTATGTCGTAATGTGTTCATAAATATATGAAATGAAATTATAGTACAAAAAGTTGGGAACCGCCGCAATGCTGGAACCGCCGAGACTATACAGATATCTCTATTCCACTTTAAAAGTTGTGGACAAAAAGGGAAGGTAGTTGCATTTGGATTAATCATATTTATGATTAATCGTTATTTTAATTATTAAAATTTCATGATTAATTAATTAATCGAGCAGTTGAGTAATCAAAACTTTAATAATGGAACAAATTTGCATTTCACATTTTGTACTGTGTGCTACCCAAAAATTTTACCACATTTTTTGGCATATAAAAAATATCTTTCTTGTTGTTTTCATATACAAAATATTAGAATTTTGAAATTTGATTAACCAAAATTCAAATTATTTGATTGATCATTGTTTAAGCCAGAAGGTGGCTTCGTTTCTTCCCGGGGCTTATTCGATTTCCCATCGAATGGCAATCCTCCTTTTATTTTACTCTTGTAAAATATAGTAAATGTAGCCAAACAGACTCTAACGAGTAGCAGCTATTGCTGAATTGAAGCCAACTCCTACTCCATCTTTTTCTTGCGATTAGATTTCTGTTATTCGTTGTTCAGAGCTCTGCGGTTCAGGTAATACTTGGAATAAAGATCACCCATTTCCATTTTAAAAATTCTAATTCCCCCGACTTTTGTTTTATTTCCATTGTTGCGGATTTTCCCCCGGATATCGTTTGCCTACGCAAACAGTGGTTTCAAAATCGCCGGTCTTGCAAGAGTGTCAGCCGTTAAATACCTGTCATCTGAAGTGTTGTTTATTTGGCGAAAGGTCATGCCGTTTACGAATATGGATCGTTTGACAACCGAAAAACGCTTAAATACAGTTAAAACTTACTACAAATGTGGTGATTCAAACGTAATTCAACGCGACCGATTTTGGCTTTATTGCGTGAGAAGCTTCCAAAAAACGTAATTTCACGTTTTGGCTACGTCAATCAGCCATTAAGATCATGCAATTTGCTATGTCAAAGACGGTGTTTACGCGGATAATACTCAAACATCCCGCACGAAATTTGCGACAAAGTGGTTGAAAACTACCTCAAAATAATCCACTGCTGCAACCAATCCAGAGGCGATCATTTAAATTGTATTGTTTAATTGTATTTCGTACATAATGACAAAGTCCAAGCGTTATAATGAAATAGAAATTTCGTGGAAATCATAGTTTTATCAACTTTACTTTTGAAACCGAAAAATGTACAATGACGTACATACTCGTACTATAACATAGAAGAGTTTGTTATTCCGATTTCAGTATTGGAAATCAACACAAAAAACTTGGCAATGCCTCTAAAGCCTTCTGTAATATTTTTAGCGCTGCAGTGAACGAAATTCTATTTGCAATATAAAACTTGAGACAAATTTAGGCTCTAAAGCCTTCTGTAATATTTTTAGCGCTGCAGTGAACGAAATTCTATTTGCAATATAAAACTTGAGACAAATTTCTATACAATTCGATAAAATTATCCACTGTAAAAATCGCAAAACTTGCTTGAAATTAACTGACAAGATCGAGCACTACTTATAAACAGAGTGAATGACAGATCGCATTCAAACTCCGCGTTAGACCTCTAATTTGTGCTAACTTAGGAATAAATGGAATTTTGACAGTTTTATATCCACATTTTGTATCCACATACGAGTATGTATCTGAACTAAACATTATTTCGAACTAAACATTATTTATTACAATTTTTTATACAAAATATAATAAAACTTCAACATGTTCTTTTAAAATTATGGATATTTTCTATTATGCAAAAAAGAAAAATCCTATTAAAATAAATTAAATTAAGCTGTCAGTTACTGAATTTTTCCTCTGGAAACCATTACGAAATCAAGTTGCCCAATTTTCGATTGTAAATCGGCTTGAGATGCAAATTCCGCACTACGTTTTCATGGCAACTAATAACTAACAGCGAAAATTTGTCATCAAGTCGATGAAACTGACAGACGGTTCTTCTCCGAACACATTATTTCCAACACTACTGCTCAGCATCCTTCCTTTTACTCCCGCTGTTGTTCACCAAACAGGTGACATTCACATTCATTCGCTCTCTAATCATTCGTTACGCACGATTTATGACCATCATTATCATAAAAATAAGTCAATCGAGTGAAGACGAGATATCGATTATAAAGACTTTTGTTCAATTTTTCACTGTACAACAAACAGAACACGGTGTCAGCTTAATAATCATTTTTAATTAACTTCTTGGCGGTGTTGTTGTGTGTAACGGCTTTCACACAGCTAACACACACGTACACGCTATTTGTCTTAGACAAAGACATTTGTTTCAGTTTATGGTCTAAGTAACAGACTCCTCCTGTCCTCCTGCCGGTTGTGGAACAGGCAAACGTGTTAATTTTGCGTTTTCTTTGTATTTAAGAAATGTCAATATCAACAAAACAAATAACCCTCTTCTGGCCACATCTCATAGATACGACGGAGACAGTCAAGTGCCCAGGATAAAAGAAACGTTAATGATGCCTTTCGATGTATCATGGATAATGTAAGACCACCACCACCACCGTCACTGATGCTAACACCATAACAACACCACCACCACCATCGCCTGTTTCATCAGCCGCGTCGCAAGTCTCGTCCCGGGCACTCGTATGAGACGTAGAATGGATACCACTTGCTGTGTTGTTTTGCATCTGTACTAACTACTTAAGACGACGAACAGCAGGCAGCAGACTGCGTGGAATGTTTTCTTTTAAAATTACGCTACTTTTAGTTATTTGCTAACAAGATGGCACAGTGGGACGTTATAGTATAAAATTCAAATTTAGATTACTGATTTTAGGCTGGTATTAACAAAATTGTTCATTCCGAAATTCCGCACAAATGTTAGGTCAATTTAGACACCTCAGTGTCTTCGGTCTGCCCCAGACGAATAAGACAATTTCGTCGCCTCAGTCCCTCCATTTTCGCCAGACGTATAAGAATGAAAAATAGTTTCATTCAGATTTAACATTAAAACTAGCCGCTAGCCGGATTGTAGAATTCAGAGTTAAAAAAAAAATAGGGCTTAAAAGCAGTCTATCGAGCACGACAAAAAAAAATTACCCCCCTCAGCTTAGTCACCATAAACCGAAAACCAATATCAACGTTAGGGCACGAAAACACTGGATGTTAGGATTTCCAAAAAATTAACTCAATTTTGTTCACCCAAATATGGACACTCAAAATGTAGGCATTTTCATGATGATCGCAAATATGGAATAGTTAGAGTCCTATGAAAAATCCTTCCTATTTTTTGTATCTTATTGGAGCATACGAGCTGTGATCAGAAAAACAACGGGTTTTTTCGAATTTCGCCAGTTACGTGTGTTCGATTTTCGCATTTTTTTTTCTGTTACGTTGGTACACATGTCTGTTATATATGTTGACAATATCAGCCATTTTGGATTGTCAGTTTGTTTTTGACAGATAAAAAGGTTAGTCGAGTTTTGATGTGCTCTTCAATTTTTTACTATTCGACAAAATGGATTAAAGAAGCTGTATCAAGTTTTGTGTAAAAAAAATGAAATTAAATGTGCAAGGATATTTGAAATGTTGACTGTGGCGTTTGGCGAGTCTACTTTGAGCAGAACACAAGTTTAATTGCGGTATAACCAGTTAAAGGAAGGCCGAAAAGATGTCAATGACGATGCTCGTCCTGGTCGTCCGAACACGTCAACAACCGATAAAAACATTGAAGCGGTGAAGAAAATAATTTTGGATAATCGAATCACTTTACACATTAGAGAGCTTGCTGATGATGTTGGCGTATCGTTCGGCTCACGCCAATCACATTTTTACGGATGTTTTAGGCATGAAACGTGCGGCAGCAAAGATTGTTCCAAAATTGCTAAATTTTGAGCAAAAACGACGTAGCATGGACATCACTCAGGAGCTGTTGAACGTCGTCAACGACGATCCAGATTTCCTCAAAAAGGTCATAACTGGTGATGAATCATGGGCGTGTGGCTATGACATTGAAACCAAAGCCCAATCATCCCAATGGAAGCGTCCAGAAGAGCCAAGACCGAAGAAAGCACGTCAAGTTCGGTCAAATGTGAAGGTTTTGCTCACTGGTTTCTTCGATTGCAATGGCGTGATATATCATGAATTCTTACCACAAGGTCGTAATAATAATAAGGAATACTACCTTCAAATTATGCGCCGTTTGCGCGAAGTAATTCGTCAGAAACGCAAAGAATTGTGGAAAAACCAATCATGGATTTTGCACCATGATAACGCACCAGCGCACACATCGATGCTTGTGTGTGAGTTTTTGGCTAAAAACATAACCGCAATCATGCCTCAACCACCGTATTCTCCGGACTTGGCCCCCGCTGACTTTTGCTCTTCCCAAAACTGAAGACACCGATGAAAGGAAAGTGTTTTCCTACGATTGAGGAGATAAAAGAAAAATCGAAACAGGAGCTATTGGCTACACCAAAAATCGCGTTTTGGTAGTGTTTCGAGGATTAGAAGAAACGCTGGCACAAGTGTATTACATCTGAGAGGGACTACTTTAAAGGAAATAAAATAAAAATTGATGAATAAATAAATACTTTTTGAAAAAATTGAAAATAACGGTTATATTTTGATCTATATACTATACATTTGGATGGGAGACACCAAAAAGGGCCGGAGTTGTCCGATTATTTTTTTTTCAAATTTCACCGTAAAGTAATAACGCAATACAACTGACAAAAAGAAAAAAACGTAAACTCCTGTAGTCTACGAATTTGGGATTACAAAAGATAAAATTAAAATTCGATAAATTGATAAATTTCCATAGGCGGTACCCAAAGGGTCGGTTTACCGTGATTTTATCAACCGTTATAAATTAATACAGTAGCCAAAAATCTAGGTTTTTCCGGATTATTAGAAGGAAGAAATTATTACAGAGGGAAGAGAATTTCTATACTCGTACATCGGCCAAATTGTATGGTTAGTACCTGAAAGACTGTTAAAATCCAGTAAATTTTTAATTTTCAATATTGTCTTTACTAAATGCTTAACGCTTTGCCAAATTGAAGGGAATTCGGTGCAATTAAATAAATTAGATTAACATAAGAATAAAAGGATTAAATCGGTAACTTGTAGGGGTGGAAAATGCAGCAGGGAGTAAACGAACAATCCTTTCAAATATTGGCAAGTATACAGTGGACAAAAGTTCACATTGCTGTAGTGCACGAAGTAAAAGTTGAATTTAGGAAATCGAAATTGAATTTGGGATAATCAGTCAATAGGTTTGAGAGATACCAGAAACATCTAATAGATATATTCCAATTATAATCGTCGATTGTAATCTGTTATAATATTAAGCTGTGTCAAATTTAAAGAAGTATAGTAAAAATGTACAGCAGGTATCGTATCTACTAGCTAGCCAGACAGACGGACGAGCACCACCGCATCGTTTTAAAGGTACTTTAAACGCTACCATTTGCATATTATATTATTTCGACCATATCGTGGCTTCGAAACCGCTGGTCTGGCAAGGCTGTCAGCTGTTAAATATCTGTCATTTGAAATGTTAGTTATTTAGTGAAAGAATTACCATTTACGAATATGGATCGTTTAACAACCAAAGAACTAGTAAAAATAGTTAAAACTTATTACAAAAGTGGTGATTGAGACATGGGCTTTTAATCGAACAAAATTTTGTGCAGCGATGAAGCTCATTTCGCTCAGTGGTTATGTCAACAAGCAAAGTTATGACATTTGGAGCTCGAAGAACCCAGAAGTGATTGTAGAGAAGTCATTGCATTTGGGAAAGGGGCTGTTTGAAGCGCATTATTTGTGGAGGGCCATTAGACCATATTTTGTCGAAAACTACCTCCAGAGGGTCGACTGCTGTAACTAATCCAGAAATGGTAATTTAAACGACATGTATTTATTTCGTACATAATGACACGATCCAAGCATTATAACGAAATAAAAGTTTCATCAAAATCATAGCTTTATGCATATTTTATTTAACTCTACTTTTGAAACTGAAAAAATTGAAGCTGAAACTGAAAAATAAATAAATAAATGAAAAACATTAATCAAAAAAAAGATATTTGAATTTCTTACTGTAGTGCACCACGCTGTATTTTGAGACTTATTCAACGGCACTTACAGATTACCAACTATTCTAAACGTCACAGTTTAAGAATCATTTATCCGACTTGTCGATCACTTGAAGTGTTCGTTTGACACATCGCGTTGACCTACGTTCAAATAATGAAAGGCGGCCGGTCGTACGTGGGGTTGAACCCGCGATCATGCGAACGATATTCATGTGTAATAAACATCGTGCCACGGTCGGCCCATCACAGCTAAATCACAAAAATTGTGATGATTTCAAAAATTGTAAAAATTTAAAATCGTTGTAAACAAGTTGGACAAGTGTCACTTTCTGCCTGGTTTGATTTCAGAACTTGAAAACAATTGATTTGAGCCATTGCCATTATTTTTTTGTTTTTTTATGACGGTTCTTTTTTTTACACTGTATGGGAGATAGGTGTGGTTGTAGGCAGAAAACGATTTCCTTTTTGCTTTTGTTTTAGTTTAACCATATAAATTATATAAACTAAGTTCCAGATTGTATCAAAATATTCCATTATGTACTTCTCAAATAATTATAGCCGGCTGTATGAGGGATTGAATCCGGGGACGTCCAAGTGATAATCGCGAGTACTAACCATTACGGCATGGTCGGTCAGTGGGAACAATCTTGCAAAATATCGCAAAAAATATCGCCAGGTACTTAAAGAACAGCTAAAAACGACAATCCCTATTCTAAAATTGTCGTCGCCAGACAAGATTTGAAATCGCCACGTTTGATGGCAGTATCTGTGCATTATTTTACGGATTTAGTGATTTAGTGATGTTAAAAACCCAACTATTTGACGAACTGTCCCAATTTAAATGTTCAAACTCACCTTTCAACCTTTTCAGCTATCGTTCTATATGATGTGAAAATAAGCTAGCTTCTGTGTCATTTCAGCACAGTTGCAACTGTTTCCGTCCCACTGTGCATTCATTGTTTGTTCGTCTTTTTCTTTTTCATGTGTCTCTCCGATGAAATACGCTGATACCTCTAATGATTGTGGGAAATGCAAATGCGTTGTCTCTCCAAATAATGCATTCGAGAGATGTTTTCATACCCGGTGTTTCCATTTATATCATACCCTTCAATTACTTTTGTTGTTCCGTTTTTTATCTGCATCGGTTTTAGTGTAATTCAATACAGTACCATTGTTGGTGTTTCAAATATTTCTTATTGTAGTGATCTTCATAACTGTGTGCGTTCTCTTTCGACTTGTGAAGGTTTTTTGAGGTATGACAAATTTGTTGTTGTGAATGGATTTATTATTACAGTTGTTGGACCAGCGTAACACATGCACAACATGTGTTGCTATCTGTGTGTGCTATTTTATAATTCATATACTTATGATGATAAACTGTGAATGTTTTAAAATAAATCATTTTGGACTTCCTGGTAAAGCCAACCATATATATCGTATATATAATTTTAAAATATCTCAATTCAACAGACTTTATCGAATCAGAGGAGGGATTTGCAACCGCTTTTTTATATCTACGGTCGGAGGAATGAAGATACAATATATTAGAGCGGTCCCAAAACTAGCCGCGCCTAGCAAAGGAGACACTAAAAAGTTGCGAAAAATGTCTTTGTTATTCAACATAGTCTTCTTTCAGCTCGATATATCGTACTTTTTCCAGCAATGTTCAATAGCTTCTATAACCTGTTTATAAAGGGTGTCCCAGCAAGAACGCAAGACTTAAATTTTAAATAAAACACAGATATTTAAAACAAAATTCATGAAACTTTATTATGTCGTCAAGTAGACAGAATGAGGTTATGTATGGAACAACACATCGGGTAGATGGCCGCCTCGGCTTTGCTGTCACACACGCGATCTTTTAATGACATTTTCAATGACCGTTTTGCATAAATGCTGCAGTATTTCATTAATGCAGCGTCCACTTTCCTCTTTTAAGACTTGAGTCGTTGTCGGCTTATTCGCGTAAACCATCAACTTCAAAAAACCCCAAAGAAAAAAGTCGAATGGTGTTAAATCACACGATTTAGGCGGCCAATTCTGGTCTCCAAAACGCGAAATAACACCACCGGGAAATGACTGATGCAGCAATTGAACTGTTTCTCTGGCTGTATGACATGTGGCGCCGTCTTGTTGAAACCACATGCCCTCCACATTTGTTTCTTGAATTCTAGGCACGAAAAAACTGGTTATCATATCACGATACCGAACACCATTGAATGTTTGCGCTTGACATGCCTCATTTTCATAAAAAAAGGTCAAATGATTCCCCCAGCCCAAAATCCACACCACACAGTGACACGTTGAGGATGCATTTGCTTCTCGTGAATCACTCGGGGATTTTCCTCACCCCAAATGCGACAACTCTGCCTATTGACGAGGCCATCAAGATGGAAATGGGCCTCGTCACTGAAGGTAATTTTATCGGCAAAATCAGCATTTTCATGTTGTCTCTCCAATACCCAATTAACGAACTCCGTTTGCCGTCCATGGTCAGCTGGCTTCAGTTCCTGAGTCAATTGAACTTCGTATACATGAAGATGCAAATCTTTCGTCAAAATTCGCTCCATAGTGGATTTGTAGACACCAATTTGCTGAGCTCGGTGTCGAATTGAGGTGGATGAAGTTTGAGCGACATCATCACGTACAGCTGCGACATTTTCGGTCGATCGACCTGATCGAAGGCGCGTTGTTGTCTTTACATCACTAGCAGACCCAGTTTTGGCAAATTTATCCATTAATCTCTTTACAGTTGACTCTTTTGGAGCATTATTGTGACCCCACATTGATCGCAATTTACGAACTGTAGCCGCAAAACTTTCACCATTTTGGTAAAACAATTTCACAATGAGAATGTGTTGTTCACTCGTGTAGCGCTCCATTTATACTAACCTCGTACCTTCTACTAGCAAACAATAACAATTGTTCAAACGTCAAACAATGACACTTCGAATGACGCCAAATTTAAATGTTGCGTTCTTGTTGGGACACCCTTTAGTAAGAACTGCCAAATTCATCGAAATAGCCATCAAACGCAGGCTCCACCCGCTCATTGGTGGCAAGTCTTTCACCACCGAGGCATTTTTTCAAGTTTGGGAATAGAAAGTAGTCTAGGGGAGCCAAATCTGGAGAATAAGTTGCGTGATGAAACAATTCGTACTTTAATTCATTAATTTTGGCCATCGCAATAGTTGATGTGTGAACTGGAGCATTATCTTGATGAAACAACACTTTCTTTTTCGCCAGATGCGTCCTTTATTATATACATAATTTCATCATCTAAACTCTGCAGTAAATTATCATAATATTAGCAGTTGAGGGTTTTTTTCTTTCTGAAGATAATCAATAAAAATAATCCCATGTGCATACCAAAAAAACAGACACCACGACCTTGCCTGCAGATGGAATCATCTTCGTCCTATTTGCACACGATTTTCCCATTCCAGTCCACTGCTTTGAATATTCCTTTGTCTCAGGTGCGAACTAGTGGACCTATGCCTCATCCATGGTTATAAATCCGCGCAAACATTCGGCTTTATTGCGGTGAAACATCGCCAAACAGTCTACTGAAACATTTTTTCGACGCTGTTTTTGTTCTATTGAAAGCAAGCGCGGCACTCATCTGGCGCATTGCTTACTCATCTTCTAATCTTCCGTCAATATACAATGTATAGCACTTTTTGAAATTTTGAAATTTCAGCTAGCTCACGCATGTTCAGCTGATACATTTTGTGGATTTTCTTAACCGTGTCTGGCGTGGACACCTCAGTTGGTCGACCACTACGGTGTTAGTTTTGACAGCTCGTACGGTCTTATTTAAACTTTTCTACCAAATAGATTACAGTCGTAAACCAAGAAGCAAACTCCCCCAGAGTAGAATCTTATTCGGTTAATATTAGTTGGATTGAACTTTATCAAATGGAAATATTGAATTATCTACATAAAGGTGACCAATTTTTTCCATGTTTACTAATTCTCTGAGGTCGTTTACTTTTGATGACTCAAGTAGAAATACTAAACAATGTTAGCGCCTTGAAACTTAAAACATATGTTTTCTGACTCGGCTAGTTTTGAGTCCGCCGCCCGCGTTTGTGTCATTCGAAATATCCAAAAATGTGACACGCAGAGGGAAATGCTTATAGTATCAAGTATTTTTCTACTGAATGTCATTTTAAATCCGTCGGTCTGGCTGATGGACGCGATGGAGTTCGCAAATCTGTACCAAACTTCTTAAAACTTGTCACTGCCTAATATTTTGCAAATCCAACAAGATCTTCTAATATCGTCTTCGCAAAAACAAAAACAAAAATAAAAAAATAGTTATCTTGTGGTCATAAACATTGGGACATCCTGTAGTGAAATATTATAAATTTAGAAAAGGGAATTCTTTCTGAAAAGCCATATTTTTGGTTCTAAATCAGAATTAAATTCGAAATGTTTGTGTTGATTGTAGTTTAAGAAATATAACAAAGAAAAAATTTAGAAATTTTACAAAATTCATATTTTCAAGGGCTCTCAAAGACGCAAATTTGCTAATAATTCGGGAAAGTTTTTTTTCCAAGATATCTCTAGAACCACATCCAACATAGAGAAACCGATGCACTTGTGAAATCAGACAATCTTTGTTTGAGGTATTCGAAGATAAAGTTTAAATCAGTACATAAAGGTAAAGTCGGTTGAAATGACTTGCATATAACTTCACTCAATGTCCTTTTGTTTTGATGCAAAAGTGTGCGAAGCGCCAGAAGAATCGTTGTAAATTACTAGATTCTTATCGACAAATCCTATGTAAAGCATAGCGAAAAAGCAAAATTAATTGAATTTAATTATTACAATTCATTCATAAATTATCATTGATTTTTGCTATATAATCCTGAATAAAATTGGGTGAAGAATTCGCAGCTGATTGTTTGCAGCTGGGGTAAATGCACTGTTGTTATTCTTGCTGCAATTAATTTGATATGGTGATCGACACTGCACCCGGTTGGAAATTTCCAGAGTAGGCTGTGGACTGTATTTTGGGTTTGAGGTAATCTTCTGTACCGCTGGGAAGGCAAGTCGACCTGCTGATGAATGTTACGGCGCCTTTTAATCAGATAATTTCTCAAGAGAATTGAGAAATTATTTGGTTGTAAGTTGTAAAATAAAAGAAATTACGATGATTAATTTCAATTAGATATAAGTATATTTGGGAAACTGTGATGCTTACTGCTTGAGTTGTGCGGAGCAACTGGGTTTTGGTTTTTACAACTTATGGTAGTTACAAGTGTAATTTTTGGTTTTCGTTAAATATTATCTGAACAATTGTCTTAGGAACAATTCACAATATGTTTACCCTAAAAGGGGCAAAAAAAGTAGTATAAAGCGCAATTTGATTTAATCTTATATTAGGTAGGTTCATGGAACGTTTGCAAGTTCATTTTAAATTCATTTTTAATAAGTTTTTATAAAAAAGATAAGTATAAATGTTATTTATAACAAGTAAAAGGTAAGTATAAACATCATGTTTATACATACTCCCCGCACTTAAGTTGGGGTTTGTCCTTTGGACGTTGTAGCGCACAGCACAGAAACCAAAGACCGAATGGCTTCGGAAATTATGTGTTGATCAGGCGTTATGACTTCCTTCTTTGTTGGTTTAGGTTTTGGTTTTTTGAACTTTGTTAATGGTGCTATTCTATTTCGCGCGGGACCTCGGATCTTTGGATGTTGCATGTGAAGTAAGGTGTGGTGGTAGCGATCACATTTACGACATGTATCTTTGGATGGACATGAGTGACTGGTGTGGCTTTTCGCAAGACAGTTGGTACAGTATTTCCTGATGGTTAGTTTCGCTCCTTCGCAGCCATTTTTAAGAACCTTCGACAAAACCGAATGGAATGGTAATTCTGGCACAGTTCGCACTTATATACATTCGAGTCTCGCCGGTTTTGAAATGCTTTGGACTGTAAGGATTATGTAAAAAATAGAAACGAAATGAAGGACAAACATATTATTTTACTATACAGCCATTAGAGATTATGTAAATTTGAGATATGATGAATTGAGGTGAATTTTAAGTTTGATGTATTTCGGCATCATTTCGATAGGGCAGGAGACATAGTTTTGCAATGGGACGGTTTATTATTCCGTTAGCTATTCGTACATCTGCTACTCGGACATTGTGACCAGATCCTAAATAGACCTTATCAACTCGGACTAAACGCCATTCGCTTGGGGGCAGTGGAGCATCCATTACGACTACTAAATCGCCCACTTTGAGATTGGAGGTGGCCTTCATCCACTTGTAACGCTTTTGAAGGAATTTGAGATAGTCTTCCTTCCATCTTACAGCGAACTGTAGTGCTTTTAATTTTCCACAACGATTTATCAGCGATAAATTCTGGGACAATTCTTCTGGCATAGCCAGGATGGGAGCACCTTTAATAAATTGACGGTCAAATCCGTGGGATCTTCAGATATTGCGGAGATTGGACGAGAATATAAAATTCTCTCTATCCGCGCTGAAACGTTGGAAAATTGTTCAATGCGAACTTGTGAACGTTCTATTTTCTCCAACGGTGACGTACGTAGACACTCTAAGACCGTTTTCATTAGCAAAATTAAATTTTAGAAATATTATTCCAACTTATACTGGATTTGGTACAATTGAATGAAAAATATAATTCTATGAATTAAGTTACGTAATTTGTACAGGAGGAATCACAAAGCGTGGAGTTTCACACTGTGCCGAGAGTTATAATTTAGTATCAGTGAAAAGAATTGAGTTACCACGGTAGACAAATCAGAGTTTCCAGCGAGGAAAAATTCCACTAGTCAGTCGATTTGTGTGGAAGATATTAGAATGGACCTCAAAACGTAGTCCGTATACGAAGCGAATCACTATCAATGTATGTGTCCTGGCGTTGTCCTGATGATGAACAATTCCTCTATTATTGACCACAGCTGCCGAAATTGATTGTTTCAGAAGCTCCAATTGTTCACACTTTAAATGCGAATTAAAAGTTTGTCCGCGGGAGAGCAGCTTATGGGAAACTATTCGGGATTCTCTGGTAATCCCACCAAACACTTATTGACGAAATCTTTGAAAAGATTATTCATACAGGACTTTTAGCATATTTTGATGAGAACAATTACTTTTATAAATACCAATTTGGTTTCAAAAAAAGTTGTGGCACTGAAAAAGCGGTAGTAAATGTTGTTAATTTCAAATGAAGTGGTTTGGATAATGGTTCAGTTGGTGTTGCAGGTATATTTCTTGATTTTTCGAAGGCTTTTGATTTAGTTGATCATGAAATAATGCTGCAGAAATTAGAATTTTATGGAATAGCAGGGAAAGAGCTGGAATTACTCAAAGACTACTTTTAAAATAGGAAACCATTTGTGCAAGTAAATCGTTGTAAAAGTGAAATGGCAATTGTTGAATGTTGAGTACCACAAAATAGCTGTTAAGGACCGTTATTATTTTGAATTTTTTTGAATGATATTTGTAATTTGAACCCTGTTGGTAAAATGTATATGTTTGCAGATGACGTTTGCTTATTTTATCCATATAGTTACTTGACTTGACTTTGAAATGTAACATGGAACGGGATATTGCCCTAATAGTTGAATATGTTAGATTGAATAAAATTGTTCTGAATCCAAATAAAACTAAATTAATACAGTTTAGACCCCATGTCAATGTATTAAATAATCATTTTAGCGTTTTAGTTGATGGTAATATAATTGCTGAAACCCATGAAGTTAAATACTTATGGAATACTTTGCAAAGTAATCTCTCTTGGGAATCACATATAACTGACATTAAATTAAAAATAGTACCGGCTATTGGTATATTATACAAAATGAAATTCAAATTGAATGTGGAAACTAAAATATTAATTTATCAAGCCCTTACTCAAAGTCACCTAAATTACATGGCGTTAATATATGATTATAAAAGGACAAATGTTATGAAATCATTACAAATTATACAGAATAAAGCACTGAAAATAATTTACAATTTACCAAATTTTCATTCAACTATATCTTTGTATGTTAATGGTTGTAAATCCATATTTCCTTTATAAACATCAATTACTCTTGTATGCTTTTAGGAGTTTGGACAATTTTGGCTATCGTACCATTAGTTTTTCCCAAAACCAATCGTTTATGTATACAAGACATCAACAAAATCTAAGAACACCTAGATGAAGATTAGAAACTACTAAACAACGCATTGAATATGTGGGTAGTTTAGAGTACAACAATTTGCCTGCAAATATGAAAAGAATAAATAGAATATCACACTTCAAAAGTGAACTAAAAAGTTGCCTTTTACAGAACCTTGAAACGTTTCTTATGTAATTGCGGAATAATCCTAAAGGGTATTTTACGGATTCAAAACAGGTATGTTTTGACACAATTTTTTATACACTACATGTTTTGTTTTTTTTTTTTGTCTTCTTTCATACATAATTATACTTTTAATAATATGTAAATTTGTAACTACTTTGGCCCAGGGTGGCCCAAAATGACCGAAGTGGTGTGAATTGCTTATAACTTTTTATTTAAGACATATTTTTTTAATTTTTTTTTTAAATACAGTAAATTTATGGGGAATATTTTTAGATTAGTTATTAAAAATGATATATATGATATGATATGATATACAAATATGTCGCGTAAAAGAGCCATTGTGGCCCTCGCAGTGTGCGCTGTGGCTCCATCCTGTTGGAACCATATTTGCGGATGGTTTTCCACGGCTGGCCTTACAAAATTTTCCAACATGGCCCAATATCGATCAGCATTGATGGAAATGGCAACACCTCGTTCATTTTCAAAAAAAATATGGGCCAATGATCCTTTCTGAAGAAACACCGCACCAAACAGTACACTTAACTGGGTGCAATTGTCGTTGATGAAGTACTCTCGGGTTTTCTGTAGCCCATATACCACAGTTTTGCTTGTTAACGAACCCATTTAATTGGAAATGGGCTTCGTCACTCATAACTAAGTTATGAATAAAATTAGGATTCTCTTGTGCTTTCTGCTGGAAATAAATTGCATAGTCAAGTCGTTGCTGGTAATCTATCGGTTTCAATTCTTGGACAATTTGAATTTTGTATGGAAACATTCTTATGCTATGCAAAATTCGCTGCAGCGACCCTCTTGAGGTTCCAAGTTGTGTCGAACGTCTCCTGGTTGATGTTTGTGGATCCTCCTGAATACTCTCCTGTACCACTTGAATATTGTCATCCGTGTGCACCGTTCGTCGTCTGCCAGCACCAGGAAGGTTCCTTACTGCTCCTTGTTCTCGAAAATTTGCAACAAGACGGTTTATTGTTGACTGAGAGGGTGCAACCCGCACATTAAATTGACGACGATATGCACGCTGAGTCAACACAATGGACCGTTGATTTACAAAGTAAATTTCAACGATTTGGGCACGTTGTTCAGTTGTGTATTGCTCCATTATAAATTCTCCAAGTCTTCTTTACAAAATACTAAAAAGAAAAGAAAAAAAAAATTTAATAAAAAAGTTATAAGGAATTCACACCACTTCGTTCATTCTGGGCCACCCTGTACAATACAAAAAAAAAACACACACACAGTAAAAAACTTCCTGATAATCAATCCTGGTTTGACTCATTTGCTCCTTCTCACCGTGATTCTACCACGAATGTTTTCACTTGAAGTTGTCGCAAGTGATTCATTGCCAGTCACCGTCACTTTCAGAAATGGGCCGATTTTGTGGTAATTCAGTAACGATTCGTTGAAGGTAATCTGGTTTGTACGTTAACCCGGTTTGGTCTCCATACATTGAGCTTCTTTCTGTATCCATTCTTAGTCAACTGACTCCTAACTCCTTTGTTGTGCACTGTTTAGCTCCTGGGCAGTTGTAACAGTGCTTAAATAATGATCGGGCTTGATGATTTCTATTATTCTATCGATATTTTACACAACTAACCTTCCACAGGGTGGTGCATCTTTGACATCACAATAGCAACAATGGAATGGACGAAAACAAAATTAGGCTGGATTGACTGTAAAGTATCAGGACTATAAGAATTAGTCACATTTTTAGCCGTCTTGTTTGAACTTTCGTCTTTACCGAAGAAAAACTGCAAAATATGGCGTATTTTCTTTTTCCTGATGTTCGTCTTTAATGAGCGCTCAAACAATATTGAGACAAGAAAAGACGAAACTGTTTGAGTAATCTTTTGAACACGAAATTTTATTCTACCAATGACATCTAGCGTTACTCGATTTCACTTATAGTGAGATAAAGATTAACAAGACCATCTTGGAAAAATAATGGGTTTCTTTTTACCATATCTTATATTTATTGGCAAATACTTACATGGAAGAAAGGGCAATCCATAAACAAATTAACATGCATAAAAATTTCAAAATTTTATTCGGAAATTGCTAATTACAAAGTTAATTTTGTAAGCAAACAAATTAGCTTTTTTAAATGTCATAAAAAATTTGAGGTTTGTGTAAATTTCGTAGTAAATAAGTTTACATTATAAATTGCCTGTTAATTAACAATCAAGTTCTGAATGAACGAACTAATGGCGCCTATTCAATCTTACTCCGGTCCATTTGCTAGTTCTCACTTCTGCTGTGTCATCAAATTCCATATCAATCATATGATTTTGAGTGAAATTTGCTGTTAAAAATGGAGGTCCCAAAACCAGCCGATCTGACCATACGTCAGATGGTGCCAGTTATTTGAGAACAGTTATTTTGATGAAAAGTGGCAACCGCATAAAATAAGTGTTTTAAGTTTTAAGGCGCCACGTTATTTGGAATTTTTTTGAGTCATCAGCATTAAACGATTTTAGTGAATTTGTAAACATGGAAAAATTTAGCCACCGTTATTCAATATTCCCATTTGAAAGGTCTCAGTCCAGTCTAACCAATATTAAAGTTTAGAGCTAGTTTCTACTCTGGGGGAGTCTGCTCTTTCGTTTACGACTGTAAAATATTGGGTACCAGAGTTTAAACGAGGCCGTACGAGTTGCCAAAACGAACACTTTAGTAGTCGAACAATTGAGGTGCCCATGCCAGACACAGGTAGGAAAATTCAAAAAATGGTATTAGATGCTCATCGGCTGAGAGTTTGTGAGCTGGCTGTAATGATAGGCATTACAAAAAGTGTTATACATTGCATATTAACCGAAAATGTTACGATGAGAAAGCGTGTGCAACATGAGTGCCGCGCTTGCTTTCAATAGAGCTAAAACAGTGTCGTGAAGATGCTCTAGTAGACTTCAGTAGAGTGTTTGCGATGTTGCTCCGCAATAAAGTCGAAGACAAACGAAAGCGTGAGCGAGGACTTTTCCATATGTAGCCAAGGTCATGGCATCTGTGTTTCGGGATACGCATGGGATTACTTTTATTGATTATCTTCAGAAAGGAAAGACCAACAACGGCGAATATTATGTTAATTTATTGGAGCATTTAGATGATGAAATTATGGAAATGATGGGGAAAAGGCAGCATTTGGGGAAAAATAGTGTTGTTTCATCAAGACAATGCTCCAGTTCAAACGTACACTATTGCGATGGCCAAAATTAATGAATTAAAGTTCGAACTACTTCATCACGCACTTTTTTCGCCAGATTTAGCTTCCTCGGACTATTTTCTATTTCCAAACTTGAAAATATGGCTCGGTGGTAAAAGATTTTCGGTTGATCGCTACTTTAAGAAATTTGACAGTTCTTACTATAAACAGAAACAGATATATGTACATACATATACAGAGGTTATTGAATATCGCTGGAAAAAGTGTATCGAGTTAAGAGAGATTACCGTATGTTGAAAAATAAAGAAATTTTTTCTCAACTATTTTGTGTCTTCTTTGTTAGGTCGACTAGTTTTGAGACCGCCCTCGTACGTCAAAAGTAGATTTTACTAAAATTCTCAAGTTTCCGAGAAATTTAAGAATTTTTTCGATTTTCCTGTGACATGAAAGTGTGCGAAATTTCATTCTCCAGTTATAACATTTATTGAGCATCCATATCGGTCTGCCTCAAGTGCATCTTCTAACTAACTCTCTATGTGGGAAAGGAAACGACGAAAGGACTACAAGCATTTCCTTGTGCCAATATTGGCCAACCGTAATTGCATCATTGCCATCTGCGAAGGTGACCAAAAACCGAATAAAGAAAAAAAATTTAAAAAACTAGAAAATACTCCAATAAGATTTCCATTTACATTTAACGCAGCCACTCAAAGTGATTTTACAGACGATGACCTTTGATTTGATAAACGTAAAACAACAACGACCATTGCTAGTAAGCACGTGTCTTCTCTTCGGAGAGACGCAAAAATCCAATAGTTACAACAACTCAACGAATTGAAACCAATAACAAGACACACAACAGACCAGTCTGTCGTCCACCAAGTCACATTAACCGCCATTCCTTTAGCCAACGAGAGTAAAAGAAGTAAAGGCAGGCGATATCGCATGCGACACATTTTGTGGGGAATTAAAAATAGCATAACAAAAATGCCGGTATTTTCAAGCAAACAGCTGGATTTTATCTATAGCTCTCAGAGCATCATAAAACTGAGAATGAACAAAAAGAGATATGTGATGAGAGCGAGAGTAATGCAGAGAATAAACTAGTGATAAGAAATACGAGTATGAGAATGAGAATTTAAAAGCAAAAACAGTAACTTCTCTGCAGTGTTGCCGTACGTCTAGTTGTGCAATATTGCACCCTTTTGCAAAAAGTGTTAAATAATTGTTGCAGAGAAAGATGCTGCCGAAATCATGCCTGCATAAAAATATAAGTTTTTGATACTTTTAATAACCTCTGCTGAGATGATTCAGCAATGACTGTTGTTTGAATGGTTGGTGGAGACGACAACTGGTATAGTGTTCTACCACTCATAAATTAAATTTTATAAGGTTCTACCTATTGTATTTAAATCGTGATCTGTGATTGAAAATGGAGCAGATAGGATATAGTCTTCTGGTAAACCTGAAAAGAAAAACATTGGATCTATAATTTGGAAAATGTGTATATTTGCCTTTAATGTGACATAATTTGAAAAATTGATGTAAAATATTTGTAAATAATGTGAATGCATTTTATAATCTACACGATAAATAACTGTGCACACGATAGTCTTTTTTAACTAATCCATAGCATGCTGTGGAAATTGAAAGATATTTGTTTGCATCATCTGGCACATTTCACATTAAAAAACGAAAATTGGCATAAAAAAGTCATATTGTCGCTATAGTTTTCAATTTCCGTATTTTTGATGAGAAAAGTTGTCTCATACCCGAAGAAAATCGAATGCTTTCCTCTCCTATTTATTCTTTTGAGACTTCTAATAAATTTAAGTTTTTACGGCCGACCACTCCTCATTGTAATTGATTTTGGTACATACGTTTCTCACACCGAACAAAAATATGCACAATAATGGCTGATTTTCCTATAATTCCTCCTGCAGTACATAAAATTTATGTCCCTTACATTCATTATAAGGCTTGGCCGAATTTAAAAAAAAATCCATCTATATGTCAGATTTAAGAAATGTATTATTAAACTTATATCTTTTATTTAGTTGCACTAAATTTAGTCAAGTTTGGTAAAGTAAGATTTTCTCAGAATGAGAAAGAAGAATATAGTCACGCCCATTATAGTACATACTCCACAATTGGGCCGATTTTTCTAATATTAACCCTTTCTTTGCAATTTCTAATTAGTTTGATGCAATAGCTTTGATTTTTGGTTGTGTTATTTATTTGTAGCGCTTGGTAAAATTAAAAAAAAATTACTTGCTAACAGAGCATATTCTGGTGCCTACATCATGCCCGATATATTTCACGTATACTTTTAATTGAAATTTTTATAGAAATTGTCGGCATGCAGTCAGTACCCTTCATACAAAATGCCCAATTTGTCGAAATTTAATTTTTCTGCCATAGTTTTTAATTCACAGACTGGAGTGGGATAAATTTCTATAGATGGTGTTGTGTTGTAATACTTGCTATAATTTGCAAATTACCTAATTCAAATCACACAAATCAAATTCATAAAAAAATCGGTTTTTGTAAACGACGTACCAAATCTGTTTCTGAAATGAAACAGAAATAACGCATACTTCTGTTAATCTAGGTAAATTGGAGTTCGGTTAGCACAACTGAATTATTTATGAACCGAAACTTGAACTCCAAATCAGAAATGTACATATCTGGTGCTACATCTTTTCGTAATACTTATGCACTTTCGTATTTCCAACTTTGGCAATACTGGCCTTACACATTCCGTTCTCTTGCCATTTAGCACTATTCATAATAGCAGCCATTGGCAATCCTAGTTCAGCTCTCCACTTGCAAAGTAACAACCACATTTTAGTCTCTGAGTAACAAGTGTAAGTGATTTTCTGACGGTCTTATATTTGGTGTCTCCCTTTTGTGATGGAATTTCTGGTCCGCTCACCAAATGTTGTTGTTATTGTTATTGTTGTTTTCTGCTGCTGCCTCTGTTGTTTTGTTTGTTATTACTTAACTTGCCAGTCTCGTGCATTTAAACATGATAGAGTAGCAGCATTGCCTTAACACTGTCGTCTTGTCCAACTCAGTTTCAGTTATCTATGAGACGTCAATGCGGTCGTGCATAGGAACGGAAGAATTTGTTATCGTCGCAGTATTTTCGTGTGTGTGTGATAATTTTCTCTCGTCTTTATTAAAGCTCAGTGAAAACAAACATTTTATTTGACACAGACGACTGACTGTTGTCTCCTCATCGTGCGTGTGTTTGTGAATTTCGATAGCAAGACGAAAAAAAGTTAAATGCATGTTTTTGTTAAAAGAAATAGATTAAATGAAATATACATAAAGTTATAAAGCGAAAAAGACTGCTGAAAAGAGCAGAGAAGTTTGGCCAAATAAACCAAACAAACGTTTAAGAATTAAATTAAAGAAAATATGAATTCATTTATGTGAATGTATTTGCCAATTACAACAAAAGTAAAGCTGAAAAAATAAACGGAGACTTAACATTATTTTTAAGCACCATCTCTTTTTCTGGAGTGTGTAAGTTTGTGTGTAAACGTGTTTATGCGGGCGTGCGGTTACGTGTGTGAGTCGTTGAAATCTAATATTTGGCGTCTTCTTTTACATTTTAAGTCTTCGGCGTCTTATTACCACAATACGTTTTCGTTGTGCTGTCGCTGTTTTAGTCGAAGTCGAAGCGAACTGAATAAATGCGTGAAAAAAATTAGTAAAGAAGAAACCCCGAAAAGAGAAATTCAATTACAAAAAAAATAAAAGAGCAACATATTTTGACGCGTATCAAAAGTTTAAAGCAGCAAACAAAATTGTATAAATTAAAAATTCAAAAAAGAATCAATAGAATTATAAGTAACAAAATTCTGGCAAACCCCACATCGCGCTAATTTGTGAGAGAATAAAGAAAGTACTTCTTTCTCCGTTGTGTGGAATTGCTTGCTGTTCATCTCGGCTTTATAATTTCATACGGTAATTATTTTGTTGTTTTTTTTTGTGATGACTTTCATAATTTGTGCAAATATTTTGTATTTTTTTATAGTGGTGTTGTCCACGCATATGTATGGGTGTGCATATGCATATTTGTTATTGTTGTGTTACTGTCATTCTATTGTTGATGCCTCCTCCTAATACTTGTCTGGTTTTTAAGTTAAAATAGCCGTACGATGTGATAAGTAGGGACCGTTTTTTCAGTGTGGCACTAGCATAATCGAAGTGTGTTTTTCTTTTTTATTCGCCTGCCGGTTTACAGTCTAATTTGCCAAAATTAAGCCTCAACAAATCGTCATAAGTTTGGTATTATAGTGAAGTTCGTAATTTTAAATTTAAAAAATTTGTTGGAAAATTGTCAGTGTAATGTTTTGTTAAAAAAATTAAGGAGTTTAGAAAAAAATTAAATTGTATTGTAATTAATTTATCAATACATTTGCCACGAGACTCTGGCGATGTAAACAAAACGTGCCATGGAACAACTGAAAATCTCCAATTTTATTGTTGCTCTCTTTAGTAAAGACTGGTGCATATTTGAAATTGAGTACTTTACATACGAGTATTTTGATGTGAAGGGAAGGAAGGGAGGAAGTAAATAATTTTTTTGCAGGCATAATATAGGTACGACACAAATATTTTTCAAATTAATATTTGTTCAACATTTTGATTTTAGCACGTTGATTGAATAACAATACTCAAGATGTGCAAAACTTTTTTTTTTTAAATTACTGAAATTTTAACTAAACTGAAATTTATAAGGCGGATTGCCAAAACTCTCGAAAATATGATAAAAAATATTGAATAGTAATAAATGTTGTACATAAAATAAATAAACAAAAATATTGACGAGTGGACGCAAATAAAATGCAATCTCGTGGAGGCATAGAATGTGCAATTTGCATCCGCACTTTGTGGGCATAATTTAGTTAACAAAAAATCAAAAGTGTGGGCACTAAAATGAGAGAATGTCGAGCGGCGATTCTAAACCCAGATAAAAGAATCCAATTTGAAAGAGGTTGCATTAAAAAAAAACAAATTCAGATTTAAAATTTATTGAAATATAATTTTTGATAGCTCAGCTTTTGTTTTTTTTTTTCTTTTAAAGGTCGCACCATTTTTATAAAAAATTGCGTCGACAGTGCACACAGAGATATTTTGGCTGAAATTGAATAAGTAAATTGGAAATTTTTGAAAGCATTTTATTGTATAGGGTTATCCAGTTTTCGTTTCAAAGTAAAGTAAAATAAAGCAAATAGAAAGTGAACAGCTTTTAACTATTTTTACCCATTCTCCGGTTGTTAAACGATCCATATTTGTAAATAACGCTTCAAATGACGGGTAGTTAACAGCTGACAGCCTTGGCAGAAGCTGTTTCCACAAAAGTGGAAAATGTGTATATTTGAGACGACAAATCAATGCTTTGCCCACCTACTTTTTCAAAATTGTTTCAAATATGACAATTGTAAGTTTTCGGTAAAAAAGCGAATATTCCTAAAGTTTTCCAGTTAATAAAACCAATAACATGTAAACGTTGTTTAGGTGTAAGCCTTTTAATGATCAACAGGTACTGCTTTATTGGGGAATGTACATATGTAAATAATTCCATTCTGACAAACCGAGCAACAGTAAAATTACCTGTTGTGTGCAAAGCAGAGAGACCCATAAAGAACTGTGCGAGCTCATATAAACTTTTAGGAGCCATCCTTAATTATATTAGAGGTTATTGGTAATCGGAGGCAATGCTCGAAATGTAGTAAAAATGTGACTATGATAAAATTGTGATAAATTGGAGAAAATAAATTACAAAATATGTGAAATATTCAAAATTATCGTCTTATATGGGTACAATTGTGAATTAAAATTCATTTTTACGTGGTACGAAAATGTCGTTATGTGGAAAGGAAGGAAAAGTTCTCTTTGAAGTATTTACTTTCCTTTTTGCTAGGTGGATATGGTGGATAAGAAAATAGTTTTTGAGTCGCCTTTAATTCTCGATATTGCCTAAACAAAATTCCACATTCTGATCCATAAAAAAACGCTTTCGAAGTAAACTATTGCAACTATATTAGTCTGAGTCATAAGCAATTCCCAATTATTTCAACTTTTAATTTAATTTTTTTTTTTTTTTTGATTTTTTGAAATTGCCTATTTCTTACACCCACTCTTTCTAAGCCAAATTTTACTTAAAAAAATTCACAAATGGAGTCTTAAATGAAAGATCTTTCCGTGATGGTTCTAAAAAATAGGGAAAATAGTAAAAAATTGAAGAAAATTACGCCGTTTGTTATAAACTCTCTCCATTGCTAGCAAAAAAAAAAAAAAAAAAATGTTACTAAAACAGAATGTCAACAGCGCATGAAGTAGTATTTTGGGTAAATTTCTGGACAAAGTAGTGCCAAAGAATTTCATTGTATTGGGTGATTTGTTAAGCATTTGATTTTTATAGTTGAAATAGGACGACAGTTTTCGAAAATGCAAAAAAATTTTATTTTTTCGCGTTGTATTGCATTTTACCTCAAATATTTCTAAAATACCTACGTTACCGAAAATTTAACGCCGCTTTAGTTCTGAAGCTCTCACAAAGCATCAATTCCCATTACAAAATTCTAATTTAATTAAACTAATTAAATATCAAAATAAATATTAAATTAATATAAATTAAATATTAAATTAATTTAATTTAATTTAAATTTGATTAAACTTAAATTTAATTAAATAATTTAACTTAAAGTAAATAATTTAACTTAATTAAATTTAAAATTTTCATTAAATTAATTTAAATATCAAATTAAATATTAAATTAATGTAATTAAATTTAATATATTATTAAAATAAAGCAGTTAAATGTAATACTTTGTAAGGAGGTCTTCCTATGATTAAATGACAGTGTTTAACTTACGGTATTGCTAAGTAGAGATTATGATAGCAATACCTATCATGTCGCATGCTTGGGTTTAAAGTGCATTGAAATATATTGTTAGAAAAAGCTAATTTTCTACATCAACTTCAAATTAAACATCCCAACTCATACAATTTTCGAAGAGATTATTGTAGTTGTGGCAGTGGTTATTAAAAATTATTACATGATATGAATTTTCACTGAAAAAGCAGGCAAAGTTGATATATTAGGAGAGAAGAGAGTTTTTGACATGCCCACTTCTCCTAAATGGATACATCGTCGATGACTCTGTGGCAATTGCTGCAATTGAGACAACTTGATCCACTACAAAAAAACTGACTATACAAGGATAAATTTTTGATTTTAAACGTTTGCACATATTTTCTAAAGAATTGGATTCAACTTATTGAAAGTTTATCAAAGGAGTACATTTAAATTTTTTCACATTCTCATATAGCAGCAAAAAAGTTGGAAATGCTTCTCAGAATATCACATGTTCACTACTTCCTGGCGCTAGGTGGTTACCACCTGTTCCAATTCCAGGAATGATTTTGGCGACGAAAAGTTCCCCCCAAATGACTGTCTCAATTTGTTTTGACAATAGGGTCGAGAGTTTCTATGAGAGAGACAAATTATGTACTAAAACGGTGCATATTTGACATGAATCTGATTATTATAACTATGCTAAATAAAGCCTTCAATGTCATGAAAAATGGATCTTTTTTTGACTGCACCTCATATATAGGTCAAAATTTTTTCGTAATACATGCCAACATATATGTACTACATTGCAATATGTGTCATAAATTTGATAAAATTTTACCAAAACATTCGTTCAAATGCAATGTAGTTAAAAAAAATTCATTCGAAAGCGAATTTCTTTTTTGCTACGTCTTACATCGATGCAAATTTTATTCGCCATAAGCCTAATTTAGCTCGTTGCGCTTCTTATATTTACAGAATATTTATGATTTCCCATTTTTATTTTAATATTCGAATAAGTAAAGTGACAATTTTATGCCAGATATACATACGAATACATAAAGCGTGTGAAAATTTGTGTTTATATTTTTCGTGCATTTGCATTTTTGAATATTTTAAACGTATTCCTGTTTTTTGTATGTAAAAAAATCGAATTTTTTTGTTGCATAAAATATCTGTAAACTGTGTTTATTTTTCCGGTATGCTGTTGGCTTGTGATCATAATTTAGGGAGCGATACCATCGGTGTTTATTCCGGTACAAATACACGAACTATTTTATTTGCTTGCAAGTCGAAATATTATTAACAACAATACCAAACCCCAATGAAAAGCTTCAGGCAAAATTTTTTAACAACGAAGATAGCATTCAATCGTATGAGGGGGACGAACCTAATGGTCATGAGTAGTAATAATCATTTTGACCCCTATGTGCATTGGGATTAAATTTGTTCGGAACTTTATCGCTATCGGGCGTAGTTACTATCGTCAAAAAATACCTATCAAAGTCAGGTGATGGTGCTAATTTCAAAATTGTTGTAATTAATGCTTTTGTATTAAAAAATTATATCTTTTTCCTCTTTCTTCCAAATAATATTGTTTTATTTCAATACGTAATTCTTGTTTACATTTAGAGTGTAACAATTTTTTGTTTTTTTTTTTATTTTTTAAACAAATTTTTACTTTTCAAAAAATACAAGGGTTTTGTAATAGACGTCAATCATGTGTACAGTGAGCACATAATAGAGATTTTGTTTGGAATTGTTTCATCAAGATGTCAATACAATATCTGTTTGCATTTCGTACTAATATTGACTTGATTTTTTTAGCCGTATAAAACCCGTAAATGCACCTCAGTGTTTTTTATATAGTATAGAAATTTTAATTTTTATTTTTTGTTTGCTTACAATTTGTCTCCACAGCTGTTTTGTGATACTCTGGTGGCGTTTAATAGCTATTTATTTAGAGATTTTTAATTGTCAACAGAGCTTTCTTAAATTTTAACGCCTATGTTTTTCCACAAGATATATTCTATTTTATTTAAAGATCGACATAAACAACATTTAAAGATATAACAAATTATCTCTATTCGTCACATAATGGCGACATTTAAGCTGTGTATGGAACGCAATATAAGACGCTAACAAAGGTTCTCATAGAGAGCTAGAAACACCTGAACAAAACAAGCTTTCAATTTCATATAATTCATATATTCATATAATTTCATATAATTATATGTTTTAGAATAATTGCCATTTATTTCCACGTTGCAGTTTTGTAATTTTACTGTTAGTTGCATTAATGGCCACCTCTTTTCTATTCTGTAAACTGTTTTCTATGTTTTAAAACAACCAAAACTTACAAGACGGTAGGCCAAAGTCATGTGGTGATAAGCAACGATAGAGCAGCAAAACCACACATTTTTTGTGGGGATTTGTGATTGATTAATTAATCGATGATTAATCCATGTATTAGTAAAACAGTTTATCGATTAATTGAAATTATTGGAATAATTTATTGGAATAATTTATTCAAAATTCAATTTTGTATTTGGTAATGAACAGAAAAAATATACAAGGAACGACTTTTTATGTCTTCGACCGAATAAATGATTTGATATCATATAATACAGCACAAATTTAACAACCAGAATCGTCTACAGCGTTAAGTATCTTTTGACCAAATGTGCTTCACGGCTTCTTACGTTGAGCGATGTCGGTCTGTGTGGCTGGCCGACTGGTAGCCACGATAGATGGCACAAATTTTTGTGAAACTACTAGACTACTACCTAGTCGGGTGCTGTAAATGAGCTACATCATCCTACTCTCCCCTTGCAAATTGACCGAATTTTTCTGAATATACTGTTTGACCAACTAACCACGCCCCTTCTGGTGGCTGTCATAAAAATGATCGATTTGGCTGATATTTTCTTAGCTTTCAAGAAATTATACTGAATGTATTCAAATTTGGCACACGTTATGTGCATGAAGCATATTTTTGGAATGAAAACAAAAGGACAAATTTGGGAATGATACCTCCCTCATAAATTGATTGATTTACCGAAATTTACTTTTTTGGCTGTAATCGCTAATTACTTAATTTTTGGTAATTCTATCGCATTGTAATTCTTTGTAAAATTTGAGAAAATTAACCCTCTGGTGGCTGCCATACAAATTAAATAATTTTACCCGCATATTTCCAATTCATTCATTAGGTTGCACCTAATACAGTATAATTTAGCATGAATCAGACATATAGCAAATTTAGTTCCGCGAATGAAAAGGCTGTGGTTTGCAACGCCACTTACGACACATAAATATTGACCGATCTAATTGAATCTTAATCTAATGCATCGCTAGCCATCTTAATTATAAAAACCAATTTAACTGAAAAAATGGACAGAGACAAATTCACATTACTTCGTTTTATTTTCTGAGTTATGTAAAGATTTTATAACTTTTTAAATACATTGAGTTGTAATGTAGAAAATCTAGGAATCATAGGTCGCACCAGAAAAGTTTTTCGTCCTTTGGCGTAAATGTGTAAATTGAATTAAATTATTAGATTATGCATGAATGGTTTCAAACCTTTTCATGGGCAACCTGAATATTAATGTTATAAACCTAATTTGTATATCCTGCATTTAATTTAATTTAATTTAATTTTATCACTGTTGAAGTTTACTTCTGAGATTATCTATCCCAACAACATGCGATCTTACCTGAAAAATAAGCTTTATCGGCATTTTTAGGCAAAATCTAAACTCACATTGCATCAGTGCTCTTCTATTGAAATTACGCTCGCACCACCCCTCGCACGTAAACTGTCTAATTCCAAAAATCATTCGTGATATACCAACAGCAAATAACCAAAGCTTCGTCCCAATCGGGTGAACTATATAGAATTTTATACAGTACAAACAGACATACGTGAATTTTTAGGTACAAAATGATAAATAAAATTCTGCTATCTTGCAGTTGCAAATTACTCCGTCCAATTTGAGAGTAGTTAAATTGAACCTGGATTCATTAATAGAATTACCGCATCACAATTGCTTTACCGGCAATTTGGAATTGATTATCGAAACTAAGCATTTTTACATATGCCACAACAATATACAACAATTTTATAAGTTTCCGAGTATGCATAAAAGGACTTAGTCATTAAAACTTATTGGACACAAAATTCGTTAACACACCGATGATGATTTGCAACACTATTTACGGGTAGTACATAAACCAAAATCGTCTGAATTAAATTAAATCGGATTGAAAATCTTATCGGAACTTTCTGATTTTATCCACAAACTCCTACATTTATTTATCACAAATTTAAAAAATCACTAGCCTTAACGTTATAACGTCAATGTCGAACAAATATCCGCGAAATAGTTATTGAGAAAATTATATTTTGTTAGCAAACAATATATCGTCAGAATATCATATCGAGAGAATGGATGTTGTGCAATTGGTTTTATTGTTATGCTGTTTTTAGTATTAGCGTTATTTGAGTTTTTGGCTTTTTTGTAGTTATTTTCTGGATGGTGACTTTTAATTTTGATTATTTTATTTTCCAATTTTATATTGTTTGATATTCGACTTTATTTTATAATCTTTAATCGTCTATGAGCTAGTATTTTTGCTGGAATGCGATAATGGAAGACTCGGTGTGCCCTGCAGAATATTCCATAGAATTTTTGAATTTTTGAAAAGTTGATTTATTTAATCGTAGCTTTGTTTTGGATGCTGTGCGATGTTCCCATTTCACGCGCTTTGTTTATTGTGATCTCGAAGTGTTATGGAGATTGCCTTCGCAGAATTCAGTCGCCGTATAGTAATGAATTAGTGAAATTGGTGTGGTCAAATATATTTTTACTCTACAAAATTCCAGAGAGTACGGCACTTTTCTTTCCAGGACTAATAGAAAAATTGAAACATTAGTTGTAGAATGTAAAACAACAATTTTTTATAATGAACTTTGAACTTTTGGAAATTTTAGCACATCATTGCTGAGTTTAGAAATTTGTTAGAAATTCAAAATGTTCAAATTGTTTAATATATTATAAAAACTAAAACATTTTCCATATAAAATTTGTTAGTTGATGCAAAACTTGCATAGTCCTTGCATAAACCGGTCTAGATATCCAGTTTAGATATCATTCAAATGCTGGTCGCCTTCAATCCGTCTTTCCTTTCAATACAACATCTATAAGTCAGTGTTTTCTTAAGCATAGCACGCAGTATAATTAAATTATTTTTTTTTAATTTGATATGATAGACTTCATTATTTACTAAAGAAAGATTCGAACTAATCTAAGAATTTATCAGTAATAATTAGAAGAATTTGAAAAAATGTTTTGCACAAGTGGGGTTTGAACTGCGATAAGACCTCCAGAAGCGTTATTTCGTTATTAATGTGATATCATTTCAGTCGCTCTAGACATGTTGGTTCGTCGTTCAAATTTTGAGTTTGTCCACCTTGTCACACTTTATGTATGGGGCATTTCGCTAGAAGTCGACAAGTGAAATTTTTACTGTCAAGATTGCACAATTTTGTTTAAGAATCATACACTATCAGTTCTGAAGATTATTATTTGCTCACGAATTTAATTTTTATCCATTTAAATGTCGTTTCTGATTGCAAATTTTTGTATCGCCAAAAACCAAAGTCTTGTTTTTGGAAAAAAAAATAATTTTTTCAATTCATATAATATATCCAAAAGATAACAATTTCGAAAACTTTGGTTGCCAGCTTTTCGTGATGTTCCCTTTTTATATATAAAATGTATACATCAATTTTAGTTTGATAAATTTATGTGAATTTATTTTAAAAATTACAATTTAATGTTATGTACTAAGAAGCCATTTTTTACCGCAGGTAAACATAAAAAATGCCAAAAACCAAAGCGTTTTATTACAATAAAAAAAATACTTTTTTCAATTCAAGTATTTTGTAATTGAACAAAGTTTTCGTAATTCATAAAAACCTTACTTTTTAAAAATTTAAATAGTTTCATTCATAAAATATCATGTCTTTTCTTTGGAATCGAGAAGAAAATATCTTTAAAATAAATATACATGAATATTTGAGAAATCATTATGTATTTAGTTAAAAAATTTGACATAATGTAACCCGAAATTGGCCCACAATAGTTGGGAACATTTTGGATCGTTATAAGATAACCATAGTCAGAGCTACAGTCGGCTCATCAAAATGAAATTAAAAGGTTTTTGAACCCAGGTCCCTTCAAATGTAGTCCCAATTTTGAAGAGTCTTAGGAAAATTGCATATATTTTTGGATTGCGCCTATGGCATGGAATGCGGTTCTTTGCACCTATTACTTTGGGTGAATGAGTAGTTGCAATTGTTCTATTCGTTATCCTGTATTGGGGATATGTACAATAAATAATAGCGAGAAAATTTCATTCCAACATATTATGTGTACTTAATAAGGGAAATATGTCATCAATATTTTGATTAATATGATGCCACATCACGCCTCATAATTCTGCAACAAGTTCAAATTACTAAAAATCCACTTTGTCGGACGCTGAAATTGCCCTGTTCAAAGTGTTTCGTCACAAAGTTTATTAATTGATTCTATTTTGCATTACGCCCCCTTCATTCTGCGTCAATTTAACTTAAAAACAAAAAATTTATCGTGTCTGACGTCCCATAATTTCGTGATTGTGGTTCCGTTTCTCTAGTCCCGCATTTGTGTTATCAGAAATGATTCGTCAATATGTTTTTCAGCTTAAATCAATTGTCTTGATTAAGTTATGCATCAATTTACACAAATTTGCAATTTTCTTATTAACCCATCTTCCCCCCATTTCAAACGACATTTTCTGCTTCGTCGTCTTCCGCATTGTTACAACCGCCCATCGGCTACAAGTCTGGCAAATCTCTCCGTCTGTCTGGTTGCAAATAATTGTCACTCTACTGTAAGTTGTCAGTTACTCTTCATCATATTCTCAGAGACTGTCAGAGAAAAACAGACTCTCATTATTATAAAATACCTAATAAAATGTAAACTGTTGTGTTATTGCTTTGCGATTTTTGATTGTTTTTTTTTTCTTAAGTTGATTAACTAGTTTTGTTGTTTTCTTCTCTGTGATTTTATTTATTTTCCTTCGTTTTTATATGTGATATTTTGGGTCATTTTGTTGTTGTCGTTATTTGTTTAATCACTTGTTGTTGCTTATTAATAAATCGCGCTTTTTTCGCTAAACCATTTGATGCTCTTTCTCTCTTGCTCTCCCTCTTACTCACTCTCCGAATTATTTCGTCAGTGTTTACGAGTATCAAGTTTGTTTTGTATGCTCATTTTTGCGATTTTTTTTGTTATTTTTCTTTTCGGTTGTCTTCCCATTTTCCTTCTCCTCATGTTCGCATTGCATATTTCGTTTTGGTGTTAACAAACTGTTTAACTGTTGTTATGATTTCGGTTTTTTTTTTATTGTGTTTTCAATGCCATTTTTATCTGCACTGTTTTTTTTCTTTGTAGTGTTTTTCTCTTGATTTTATATTGAATATTATTCATTTTATTTCTGTGTGTGTTTATTGTTTGCATTAACAACATATGAATCAAGTGATGTTTTTGTCTCTTCATATTCTGCAATAAATTACAGTTTTTGCTGGATTTGGCAAATCATAACTAAAGTGAAATAAATAATTTGATTTGGTGATAATTTACCAAATTTTTGTGGAATATTACAAATATAATTACATTGTATTCGTGATGGTAAACTTATGGGATTGGACATTTTATTACGGATAGTTTTTGTAGGAAGTTTAAAATATGTGTAAATTTTCATATATCGTAACTGAGCTGAATTAAATTTTCTTTTATAATACAAGGTATAGTAAAGATATATCCATTATTTTTCTGACAGATGGCTTTAGCAGCCTGTATTTCGTGTGGCATAAGTACGATCGGCTTACGGTAGATGGCGTCAAAAATATAAGATTTCATACTCAAAAATCTACTAAGACAGTTTTGTGATTGCTTGACTCAGCATTACTTGAGCTCAAGTCAAAGAGGACACCAGCAAATACGTAATATTTTTCAGTTTTTCTTCTTTAAAGGCGAAACCGCCAGCCAGGCGGCTAAAGATCTAAGTAGTATTTATGGTTAATGATGCTTATGGTACTGTAACTGCCAATCGCGTGCAATTTTGATTTCGTCGGTTCTGTTCCGGTAATTCTGATGGCAGAAGTGCACCATGCTCTTGTCGATAAAATAAATAAAATTTGTCAAGTCCGGCCGTTATGTAAACACTATTTCAATTGCCCAGAGCACTATTCTATTGCACAAAATCCCGAAAAAAAACTTATGAACAAAATTTCTGTTGCCTCTTCGTGGTCAAATCGCATTGGGCCGGCGCAAATAGTAGCCAAGCTAGGATTGACGATCAGGAAGATTTTGCATTATACCTGATGAGTTTGGCAGTGAATCACCTACTATGAACTGCTTAACTATGGTTAAACTCTTAATCGGGATAATGCCAGGGCACCTACATCGGTAGTGATGCGCTAGAAGCTTCGGCAGCTTCGTTAGTATACACCATATAGTCCGCACCTGTTCCTGTCTAATGCAAATGATTTTACTGTCGAAAAATTCGCCTCAAAAGAAGTTTGTGAAAATCAACTGTAGCAGTTTTTTTTTTTTGCCAAGAAGGACGAAGTTTTCTATGAGAGAGGAATACTTGAATTACTTTTAAAATGGCAACAATTTATCTAACAAAACGGTACACATTCTATTTGATGATAACTGTTACTGTAGGTCACCGATAACTTAATATTTGTTATACCTACAATCGCTATGGTCTTACTTATGCCAAGCGATTTAAGATAGCTCAACAAAACTGGCCTGAAACGAAAACTGATATTCTGAAATATACTGGGGACATTTGCGATAAATAATTGATGTAGCCTCTTTATGTCTTCACCCAGAGGAATAAAAGTGTAAAACCCAAAAGTGAGCGTTTAAATTCCCAAAAATCTTTCGATACAAATGTGTTTGAATGTGTCTGACTTTTAGACACAATAACTGCCGTATATCTTTATGCAACTTCTTTAAACTTGGAACAGTCAAATTTTTTGTCAGACTGAAGTCGGGGACCTTAAATGGTCGGCCGCTTTTAATAGCCCGCATACAAAATGGGTTGATTTTTTTTTAATTTTCATTTGTTGCTTGGTAAAACTCAAGAAAAATCTCTCCTTATTAAAGAAAAATTTTCTCTTTAATTTCCAACTCGTAGTCTGCAGCAACCAAAATTTTTGCTAGCTGGTTTTGTTCTATGAAGCCTGGAAAAGTTTCAGAAAATTTACTATTCATAGCTTGACATTCTTGAGGAATGTATACTGAACTCGGTAAAATTCGATAGACGTCATGCGTAGAAGGAGTTTAATTCAGATAATAAAAATGGAATGCATTGCTACGTTCATTCAGATACTTCATATACAAATTTAAATCAAATTTTCCCCCTAAATTTTCGTAGATTGCGTTGAATTCTGAAGCTTGGCGAAAGCGATAAAGCTTAGTTATGAGAGCTATGAAAGCAAAAAAATGGGTCTGTATGGAGCAATGCTAATGAGGTTTGCCCCGTCATAATTTGATTTAGGTGTAGTTAGTTATGATCATAGAAATAAAATCCAATTTATGTGAAAACTATGGGAACGATAAGACCTCGCTGGGTTTCTATGTATGGACCAGATGGTTGGCGCACAGTCTACCCAAAGAATGTAGATAAATAAAACTGCAGGAAAATCTCAACAAAAGCCGATTTTTGGTGCTGCAAATATCAGCATTAACCTAACATATCGCACCCTAAATACAAAAGCGGCACAACTCAAAAATTGGCAAAATTTACTTTTTCCCATAAACTGATTCACATTTCACATCTCTAACTACTATAAAAATTTCCGTCTCATCACTATCTTCTTTAACTGGAAAAATGCCGTTATGTCTATTTTTATTTTTATTATTTAAATATTGCAACCATTTTTACATAAACGGTTTTTTGCCTCTACTGAATAATAGAGAATTTTGGGTTGTGCCCCTTTTGTATTTAGGGTGCGATATCTGCTACCACAACGTAGTATAAGTGGGATCTTAATCACATATGCCAACATTCCGAAAAATTCGGTTTTAATAGAAATCGAAAGGGGGTTTGTCACCAAAATTCACAATTCCATTTCCCAGTCAGTCAATTTGTCACCATTCGAAATCAAAATTACCAATTTGTAATCTACGCATAATCTACGAGTTCATTGTAAATTTTCCGCAAGCATCATATAAACCCCTTTGTGAATGTTAAGATTCAGAGTTTCCGGTGCGTAATCAATCAGAGAATGTTTCCTATAAATATTCCACTATTCTTAAGCATCTGATGATAACGGCAACCGCTGTTTTGTGCTTTAACTATGAGAATAAAAACAAGCTGCTATTATCAATATATCAGTTTATTATTATTTTTTTGCTTGTGATGACATTGCTTATAGAGAAAATTACGTAGTAATTAAAACAATCTATACGAGTACTTGTTTTTGCTCTGCTCGGATAGAAATCTGGTTTGAGCACATGGATGGTGGTTCCCCAGAGTTTTGGACATTTCACTTTGGCCTGGAAATGTCGAAAACCTTCATGAACTTACATGCGACTCTCATCTTAATCGCCTTCAATCAAAGGGTGTTTGTTACGGGAGTCAGATATATAAAAACGTCTCCTTTAATATTTGTCGTGCATTTGTCTTAGTGAAGAGCCGGGTTGGTGAAAAGCTAGGAGAGCTATGTATGCAATGGCTTCCTGAGTTTTCCATGACTTTTGAACATTTTGGCTTTCGGGCTTTGCTGAAATAGCGTTTGTTAATTCCGGAAATATCTATGAGTCCTAAACAAATCTGCAAATACAAACATAATCCCTTGAATCTCATAAATGAGGTGTAGGAGGGCTTCTCACATTCAGCGGGCTTACACCTATTTTAATTTTAGACTCACTAAACGGGTCCTACAGTTTAACGACGGTTCCGAACGTCACAGTTTGAAAAGCATTTACTAGACTTGTCGATTACTACTGCTACTACTACTCGAAGTGTTCGTCAGACACATCGCCGCTCAAGTAATGATACTACTAACATCACGTCACAATTTCCAAGTACAGAATTCGCTTATAAATATAAATGACCAGGAGCCTATAAATTTTCGCAAAATAAATAAATTTCATCTTCACGAAAATAGGCAATTTTTCATGTTTCTAAATCATTATTGGTAGAATGCTCTTCGAAGATTCAAAAGTTCTTAACGTATTTCCCGCTAAAGAGAAGTGTAAATGCAAACACGCTTTTTGAAATCGATTTTCTTGAGAAGTTCAACGAATGTACGCCTCACGCAAGGGATTTACACAATAATGCAGCTAGATTTCATATGTTTATATATTGACGAAATAGAATTAATTATTTTACATACGAAGGCAAATCTACCTCTCTATATCCCCCTTGCCCATTTGCTATGTATCTGGAAATATTTTGTATCTGAAGGATTTCTGGTCTGATCTTCATGCTTGCGTTCAAAGAGTCGAGAGTAGAGTAAATGTCTTGTAAATCAAAAAGTTCTTGCTATGTGACATTTATATTATTCTCTGTCAAGCAGATTCTTTCATCTGTTTGCCTTGAAATTTTGAGTTGGTGTTGGAAGGTGATTTCATTACTGTAGTCGGTTGTAATGAACAATTATTGTATTATTCCCAAATTGCCAAGTCGGAACATGAAAAGTTTAGCGCCTAAAGAAATAAAAGCCGTGTTGGTTAATGTTTATGCCACTTATACTATATGAATCAATATAACTTATGTTGTATTTCGTTACGGACATTTGAGGACATTGAGGTAATTCTTGAAATTCTCAATAGAGTTCCCGAAATTGCTTTGACTATTTGACGAGTGAAAGTCTGCTGCCTGCCTTGTCACGGCCACAAAAATAGGAATCGAAAAAGCTATCGTCAACAAAGTTGCCGCGCATCTGATTTCAAAACATTTTTTGGAAATGTGTCAAATTTCTGTGTAAATTTATTACTATGTTGAAATAAGGACCCAAATGATATTGTGAAATGGTCCAAAAATCCTTATAAGTTATATAGATTATAGATTTAGTCGTATTCTAAAACTAATTTACGATTTCGAGTACTTTAAATTTTGCTCAACACGAGTTGATATGATTGGCGGCTGGCTTTGAGGTCATTGGTTTCAATGCTCTGACCGATTTAAGATAATTACAATTTTTACGTTTGGACAATTTGAGATATTTGGTGACTTCAGATTATTTTGAAATTATAAATATGAGTAATAGAGTAGTGTTAGCTTCCACAAGCGGCTGTCAATACGGGGTCGTGCGGAAAACGATATGTAATTGTAAGTTTGGATCGACTATTCGAGGTAACATCAATGTTTTGCATTCATTGATAATTCACTACTAGGGATTGTATTGATAATACGATTTCATTAGTCATTTTGCTTCAATTTGACTGCTCGGGGTAATACCAACGCTTTAGGTAGTTGCCCAATTTTGGCTTAAATTACAATTTCATACAGTGATTAACATTACGTAAACTCTTAAGATCATCGTGTAAAAAAGCAGAAGTCTTAGTATCAAAGTCCGCCTATCTAAAGTCTGAGTAACAAAGACGAGCTTTTCATGAGTAACAAACTGAAAAAGATATTAAAGGCGAATGATAAAAAAAGTTATTAAAGGCAACTACGACAAGTAATAAAGCCGTGGGATAACAGACCAAAATCCGAATATCAAAGAGTAAGAACTTGTGGATAGCTCGACTAACAGAGAGGAGAAATCTTTGGATAGAAATCCGAAGTCTGTATAGCAAAGATGAGAAACTCATATATAGCAGACCAAAGTCCGAGTAATAAAACAGGAATCAATGAATAGCTGGCCATAGTTTGTATAACATAAAGGAGAAACTTGTAGAACCTAAGTTTGGCTCGCAAAGGGAATATACTTTTTGGCAGAGGACCATAATCCGAGCAATAAAGGCGAAGAATTTAGTGAAATAGTCTGAAATGTGAATACCAAAAGCCTTCTCGTGTTTGCCTAATTGATAAATAAACTATGGAAGATCTAAATAGACAGCCGAGGTCCAAGTAAAAATTGCGAAGAAATTTTGATTGACAAACCGAAATCCGTGTGAAAAAGATATTTGTATGACAGACCAAATTTTGAATAATATTCAGGTAACAAAGTAATAATATTCAAGTAACAAAATCTATAAACCTGTTGCTATCAGACTAAAGTCTGATTGTTAAATACAGGCTGGGATCTGAGTAGCAAAGGTGAATCGACTTTGGGCAAGAGAGCGAAGTCTGAGTAACAAATGTCACTCTGATGAGTACAACTCTGTGAAAAGTAGACGAGGAACAGTAAGTCACATAATGCAGTTTGAACTATGAAATCGAAAGATGTGTAAATTTTCTATCACTGCGGTATTGTAAAGTATTCGCCATTTACGTCTTTACTTTTAAAGTAAACTTATTACTAAACCTTTTATGTGAGGGTCCATCTATAGTTTTAGGAAGTAGCTACGATGATATGGGTAATATAACATGCGGATGAATTGTGCATTGTGACATATTGGAAATATTGAGCAATATGAAATGTATTAGAGGGCCTAAGCATCCAATATGTAAGGCTGAAAATGAACTTTAATAGAAAAGGAAAATGGACCAAACGAAAAAGTGTGAATTCCATTTTTCAAATTCATATTTTTGTCGTTCGTAAAGTACGTCTATTTTCATACATATCGACCAAACATTTTTAATTGTTTACTTTCCAAAACTTGAGAAGGTTACGGTAACATATTTCAATTTTCCCACATAGTATGTATGTGGTTGGTGGTGCGCAATTTTTCCAAATAAATAATTTATTATTTATCATCATTTACTTCTTAGTCCATCCTGTCAGCTTGATTCTTAAACTTTCTCACATGTTTTCTGCTTTCATCAGTTTCGATTTTTAAAAATGTCACTTCCATGTTAAACAAATTACGTCATTTGAATAAAAATTAAAAGTAGCTGGAAAACTTTGAATTTTTTCTGCCTTAATGTATGCCACAATTTCACGGATTGGATTTCTGCTACATAAATTATGTCCACAGAACCTTTCATGACAATTACAAGGCCCTCGTTGACAACATGTCTGTATCGTAATACCGTCTATTGCCACATCAGCAACAACAACAGCAGCTTTTGCAATTTAAACTTTAGTTAAAATTTGTTACATCGTTACGGTTCATTCTTGCAAATAGGCAAAACATCAGCAAGTTAAAACCCAAAAAAAAAAAAAAAAAATTAAAACAAAACAAGTTAGCATCTTGTTTTTCTATGCTATGTGGATGCTGTTGCTGTTACAAAATTTCCCTTCATTCATTCGTTCGTTCACTCAGTCATTCATTCAAGTATCACTGAAGTGTAGCAAAGTGTTAAATTACTTCCGTAACTTTTTCTTATTTTCGAGTACGAGAATATTATGCAGAGTGGTTGCTTCACAGCAAAAAGATGCATACAAAAGAAGGTAACATTTAGATTTGGAGGTAAAACATAAAAAAACAACAACAAGAAGAACAACTGCAATAACACCGTCGTCATCCTCATCAACCGCGTCATCATTACCAGCACCTCACCATCGCCGCCACAGCGGTATGATTCTTCTTATTTTTCCAATTTGTGCATGCTAATGTAACCGAGGCCTTCAAATGTCTCTCCAACTTGAAGTTGATTATGGAATGAAGTTTTGTTGGAATTGAATGCACCAAAGTTGGAATCTTTTTCAAGAAATGCTACATGACCTTAATTCAGTGTGGCAAATAACCGACCCAAACGGTACTGTAGCTCTTAATGCCAGCGGCTGCCTTAGTTTTACTGACAAGAATTTGAGACCGATATTACGGCATATGAGTATTACGATGCGGCACGATGAGCGTGAAAAGTATGACAAACACGAATTCACTTTGTTTCTTAAGAATTCTTTGAATGTAATTGTACTCTTGAGGTGAGACTGAAGATTTTGGCTTAATCATTTTACATGTCGGATAATTGAGTCAAAATGTCATGGATTGCATTAGCCCACAAACCTTTGTCAGTTTTTTTTCCAAATTTCGTTTCATTGCGAGAACACAGTTACGAAAGCGAAGCAATTAGTATATTTATCCAATTAATACAAGCTAACTAAGCGTTTTATTTATATATAATTAAGCCCAATATTATTATTATTTGTTTGAATACTAAAAACAAACCGCAGTGAAATTGATCTTTAAAAGAATGTTCTTTTTGCGAAGCAGTTAGGTCAGTCAGTTGAGTGTATTTGGAAATAAAAATGGGATGATTAAAGAATGTTGTTGGGGTCTTAAAAGAGGAGTACGGAAAACTACCCAAAATCAACAATATTAAACAAAAATCAGTAAATGAATTCCAATCAGGTGCTAACACCTTCATTCAACGTCCTCTTGATTTGCCACAAAAAATGCTCGGAATTAAAGCGCAATAGAAAAAAGGTAAATTGTAACTTTTTTTATATGTATTTAATTTATTGTATCATACAAATTACGCCTCAGCACCGCATGGCGTTATAGAGGCTAGTTGGCAAAATAATTACGTCAAAATCGTTTGTCTAATAACAATAGTTTTAATACAAAATACAAACACATTTATGAAAAATTTAATTTCTTGACATGTACTTCGATATTAACTCAAAATTCATACCAGAAGCTCTTTGGCATTTTGCAATAAATACCCGTTCATTAACGATTTAAATAATGAAAGTGTTTCTAGTGATTTTAACTGTTGTGGTAAAATATTGTACTGACTACTACCAGAATCTTCTATATGCTATTTTGTTGTTTCAGATCGACACATAGCACACACATGCAAGCATTTGAAAATATATATTAGCAGTTTTAATTTATAACAACCATATACTGGCAAAACTGTTGGAAAAACATCTCTATACAGAGAAAGCGCACAATATGAAATTGGCAAGTTCGCTACAGCTTGTAGTGCTTTATTCTGTTGCAGCTGGAGTGATTTTAATTCGGAACTCTGTTTATAACCATACATAATGGCTAAATAGTTATAATGACTTTGAACTAAAGCTTGAAATATTAGAAACTTAGTATTTGGATCAAATTTGTTTCTAAATTTATACAATAAACATGTGGAAGGTGATACTGTAGAATTCAAATACTCTATATGCAGTGTCCAAGAAAGATTACTTTGAAAACATTATATAAACATATATATACTAAAGCTGTCGTTGAACCGACAATGTGTCCTAAATCGTATCAATTTCGTTTTATTTGGATTAAGGAAAAGTTTATTAATACGCAAATACTCTATTAATAGACTTGCTCCTCGTTCTATGTAAGGCTTCACAGCCATTTCATATTTGTATGGATAACAAATGGCAATATCATCAGCGTACACAAACATTTTACCTGATAAGTCAATATTTTTCAAGTCATTTATATACAGAGAAAATAACAAGGGGCCCAATACACTTCCCTGGGGGACTTCATGCTACACTGGTTTCAAAGTACTTTTACTATTAACAATTTGTACAAATTGTAGCCGCTTCGTCCTGAAGTAATCCTTTTTTTGATATATAGAAAGAACACTGATGTTTGCTACATCGGCCAATTTGTGTGTGTGGTATCCTAAAGGACGTGACAATGCAACCGGTTTTTATTCGCAGTACTAAATGATTGATGCGAGATCAATTATAATGAATATACTAGAATTGAATGAAAGATACAAATTTAGAAATATACAAATTAAATAAAATAATTTGCATGGGACATACCAGAGAAGGTGTGGTTATTCTGTAATTTTTTTTCACATTTATCTCAGTACTAATTTTAGTAACTTCAGCCTACGAATTGTGGATTGCGGTTGAAAACTAAATTTCGATAAAGCAGTCAACTTGCATGGGAGGTACGAGAATGGGCCGGGCAACGCCTTTCATTTTCGTACATACGTAGAACTCAGATTACCAAACACATGAAAAATTTGGGCAAATTTTGGCCCAATCGATTGTGAGATATGGATATGGATATGGAAGTCGATTATTTGCATAGGAGATACCAGAAGGACCTTGGTTACTTGATCGATTTTTATCTGATATTGTCGAGAATAAGCAAACAATGTGATGGATAACAGTATAGACTACTACAGCATTTATTATGAAAATTTTATTATAAATTTTCACCCAAAGTATTAGGTCATAATTCTAGTTTCTTTTTTTTTTTGCCTACTTTCAATGTTCAATATTTTCTGTTACAAAGGAAGGTTTTGGTTTTGTGTGAAAGAAGACTTTGGTGCTTTCGAATGTGATTGCCAAAAATGGCTTAGAATAAAAGTTATGGAAAATCTAGCTTATGAAAGTTTTATTCAAAATTAGTACGCTGTTTTCATAAATTTTTGTGCGATTTGCTTTCCAAAATGAAAAATTCTTCGGGAAACACAAATAAAGTGTTTAAAAATTGTTTGTTTTCCATATGTACATTAAATTGGGTCGCGAAAATAAATTCAAAATCAGAATCACATAATGTACCCAAACTTGCCATGGTGATTTATATTTTTTGTCTGTGGAATAAAACGACAAGAAATGAAACAATATATTTGCCATGAGCTGTCAAAATCAAGCGTAGAAGAAGGCGGTTCGGAGTGTTTCCGATTTCACGCAGCTATGACAGCCAAACGACTAACGACAGCGCGCTCATTCTTTGAAAAGCGTTGGTTTGTTGTTTCAACAAGTCTCCACACTATCCCTTAAAGCCCGCGAAACTAAAATTATTTCTACCAGAAAAAGTTCCCAGTTTAATTTCTTCATAACAATGACCACCATATTCTCCGGGCTTGAATGCAAAGGACATTTCCATGTGGTCCATTTTAGAAGAGCAATAACATATTTTTATTATAATTTGAAATGTTCTTATGGTGTAGCGAAGTTTTTAAATAAAAGAAGTCAAAATTGACAAAATTACAGCATTTTTAACTGGTAACACTATAAGCGCCGAACCTCGTAATTTTTTAGTGGATATATCATTGGAGAAACATGCTATGGCTTCATATTACGCATGGGATGGAGGATGCTTCCGATCAACGTCCTGTCGCTTACTATATACTACGGCGCTTATCCCAATTTGCTCCTTCCAATTGTTTTATTATATTTTTATCCAGTTGTCTTACTTATTAGAAAAGATCCCTATAAGGTAAAACAATCTCAGGTGGTTTTATCATGTAGTTTAGTAAAATAACTAACTTCGCTACCGGTCAACTATCGTAAATTTGGTCGATTATCGTAAACAAATCCTATCCTCAATTGGTGTGTATGATTAAAGGGGAACAGTAACTTGAAGAGTTCTGTGCTGGGAAGTTTTTATTGATGCAACAAGATCATTCGATAAACTGTCAAAGTAATCAAGAAACGAAATTGAAACGGATTCATCGGTTTTATGGAATAATTGGGGGAACGGGATTTTCCTTGCTGGAAAAAACCCTGTTTTTGGTTTAATGGACCAAAAATATAAAACGTTCGAAAATTGTTTCTGTAGGGTAAATTCAAATGCAAATGTAAAAGTACCGGGATTTATTTAAAAACCTCAAAGTTGTTGGCACAAGTGCCGTCTAAATCGAGAAGGAGTTTGAGCGTTATTTTTAAGTTTACCGCATTCTTTAAAATGAAGTTGAAAATATATGATCATTTAATAATACATTTTTTAAAACACAAAATAGTTAAAATTTTTCTTTAAAAATTTTGAAAGTTAGTGCTAAATTTTCTAATGAAAGTGAAAAACATAAAAAAAAAACATTTAATGCCATTTTTTGAAAAAAGATGGAAAAACTGTAAACCAAAAACTTTTAACTACCTATAAGTAAGTTGATCTATTTCATCTAAAACATAAATTGATTTTGATCAGAGAAAAAGTTAATTTGTGACGTAGTTAGGAAGAAAATAAGTTCTTCCAAGAGGCGATTTTAGCGCCTACAGTTCAATAGTTAAATGTTTAGAATCGGCGCTGTCTTCAACACTTGATTTTTCTAGCTGTATATCTAAATTTGGCAATTCCGCGAAGCACCGCAATAAAATTTCTTAAAAATTATAAGACCTACGTTGTTTAAATGTTCGTTGCCTCATTTCTTAGAATATCTGTGGTCACAACCCGTAACAGCCTAACTCGAGTTAGGACACAATTGAGTTATTAGCACCATCGTATTCAGCGTATCTAAATTTATTTGCTCTAAAATTTTCATGTTTGTATCTCTTCTAGGAGGGCAATTAATCCTAAAAAACCTAATAGCTTAAGTTATTTTTCTAAATGACAGTTTTGGCATAACTGCCTAAGTCAATTTAGGATTACAACAAATATAAACATTTTTTTTTTCATCATTGCCTAAATCAACTTAAGTCGTTAATCCAAAAAATAAAGAAACAATTTTATTTATTATCCTAACTTGAGTTAAGCTCTGAATCTGAAATATTTTGACACTTAAAGTTTTTTATTTAATCTGGAATGATAGCCTAACTCAACTTGAACTTTTTGACTTTCTTTCGTTCAACAACTCATAAGAGCCTAAGTGTCTTTTTCGATAATATCTTTCTACTGCGAGAATACTTTTTTTTGTTAACAACTAAGTAAAGAAATTCGTTTCCTTGGAATCTGTAGTAAAGTTTTCCAAAAAACACCTTCCACTGATTTTCAGTGAAGATTCAGAACTTAAAACTTCTGTACTGAAAATATTGAAAAACAGACTTAGGCTGTTATGGGTTGTGACCACAGATATAACGCCGTTTTTGGAAATTGGAAATATTTTTTTAATTGCCCGAATAGGCGCAATTGCATGACGATAATGAGGCACCGAAAACAATATCCTCCAAGCAATGCCCTCGGTTGCACTCTTATATGTTGAAGAAGACACCAATTTTTACATATTCTAAAAAAAGAGAGAACAACTTTTTCAATAAGACAATGATAAGGGCAAAACCGGGTGTGTACTGGAAAATTCATAACCAATTTTGTTTAGTCAACATCTTGTGAAAAATACTTAAATAAACTTTTGAGATGACTTTTGACTTGTAAGAGTTGAATGTATTTAATTTTAAAATAAAGGGATTTTTTGCTTTCTTGGCATTACCGTTTGTATTGTATAGTCAGGTGCTAAATGGGTCGAAACCGGAAACTATGCGGAATTAGTTAATTTCGCTATCAGCCTGAATGAATGTTTATGTCCAAGATTCAAGATGACTAAATTATTTCCATTTTTAAAATATCTCTTTCAAATACGACTACGAAATTGATTGAAAATAAATGGAACAAAACAGCAAACATACGAAATATTTAGTCGGCAGTGTTTGCTGTCTATGGCAATTGCATAACTGGAAGTCGACAACAGTACTCGTATCGGAAAAATAAACTGCCGCAGCAATTATGTATATTTGACAGCAGAGTGACAGCAGTAGTCAATACAGTGATTGAGGATGATTACAGAATGTACAATTTGACTGTTAAATATTAATTGTTGGAATCGAAATAAAACCTTCGTTTTAATATTATGAACATAAATACAGGGTGGCGCAATAGAACGTGCATATTTAAAAAATAGATTAAAAAATAAATACAAAAGGTATGGTTAAAATAAATCTAAGGCATTGTAGAGTAATAAATGGAGTTTATTTTTTAAAAATGACATCATCTAAATGGTGACCCTCTCTACGACGGCACTCGTCTAACCGCAAACGAAAAATATTGAAAACTTTTTTCAGCAATACTGGTGTAATGGCTGCCATTTCACCACGGATATTCTCCTTGAGCTGAACGATGTTTCTTGGATTATTACTGTAGACTTTGTGTTTGAGGTATCCCCACAAAAAAAAGTCAAGAGGCGTCAAGTCTGGACTACTTGGGGCCATGGGATATCACCTCTTTTCGAAATCAGTCTGCCAGGGAACATCTGCTTCACCGCCGCCATGGAGTCATTTGATGTGTGACAGGTAGCTCCATCTTGTTAAAACCAAGTTCTGGAATTCACTATTCCTAAACTTTCAATTTCTGAAGCCAAAAATCCGTCCAATATCTCAATATAGCGTTCCGTATTAACCGTGACGTTTTGGCCCCGCGCATTTTCGAAGAAAAAAGGACCAATTATTTCTCTGCTAGAGATTGCTGCCCATACTGTCACTTTAAGTCTATGCAATGGTTTCTGGTGTTTGATTTTGGGATTTCACTGTTCCAGTAGCGACAATTTTGACGGTTTACGAACCCATTCATAAGGAAATGAGCCTCGTCAGAGAAAAGGATATTGTCAAAATTGGAAAACCGATTAAGCATTTCATTAGCAAATGCGAGCCTTGCTATAAAGTCAGACTCTTTCAATTCTTGTGTTAATTGAAGCTTATATGGATGCAGTTTAAGATCCAATGTTAAAATTCGTTGCAAACTTCGTCGCGATAATTGTAAGACAGACGATCTCTTGCGAGTCGACATTTGTGGATTTCCTCGTACTGACTCCATAACTCTCTCAACATTGTCTTCGGTCCTAGATGTTCTTGGGCGACCATTTGCTTGTGGTTTAAATGTTGAACCGGTCTCTTCAAAACGCTTTACCCATATTTTAATTAAATTAGCACTCGGAGCTTCACTAATTTGCCGTAGTCCATATTCAGCACAATGTAGTCGCCTAGTAGCAATATATGAACGAGAGTTCTCGTAAAATGCGCGCACGCAAAATGCGCGACGCTTCCCGTAGAAGTGATCCATAGCGACTAAAACTCCATGAGCCCGCTAACCCAACGATGTAGGCGCCCCTGGGTGTCTAACGAGCTTTGATAAAAATATTTGAATTTTAAATTTAATAATACCAAAATCATTAAACGCTGACCGGTGCAAGATGGGATTTTCCAGATTGAAATTAGCGAGAATTTCCATAATTCTTTTGTGTTCTGTTTCTTTAGAAATTTAAAGCAAAAACTGGATACTTTGAATAGATTTAGTTAATCTTTTAGACAGCTTTATGGAATAGAACAAAAAAAAAAAGTAATTTTCCAGTTTTAGTCAAGTCACTACAACTTTTGCCCTTCCCCTCGTTTGCTCTACAATGTATTTTTGAACTTTAATTTTATGCAACGCATGCATGCATGCGAACATAAATTTCAAATTTACCTTCACAAATAAATTTCACTCTGGGAGTTTGCATGGCGAGGGCAACGGGCGAGTAGTTACTTCCAACTTTATGCCAAGGGTAACTGCCACAAGGTTTTCCGTGTGAATGGGTTTTCCAGTGTTCCCGTTTGTTTGTATTGCATTTTTGGGCAATAACAAATACACATTAAACTGAGAGCTGTTGATTTTTGCTATGGCTTGTATTTATTTCGTTGTTTCAGCTTATTCGTTCCGCTTTAATGTTTCAGTTAAATCTATAGATTGACCCATTTTCTCAGCCATCTGAAATTGTTATTTATGCTGAGCTTGACTTAAAGTTACTTTCGAAATGTAGTGAATGGGTGGGCGTAGAGATACTCGAAAAGAAATTGTTGCGAGCAACATTTTCATGTTTTGATTAGGTTATTCTTCCACTCGTGATTGCTTTCCCATATGGGTTCTCAGAGAGCCTCGGGTTGGCTTTTGCTGCTATCCAAGTTTTGACGTCTGCATCAACACATCATCAATTATTGACGCGTGTCCACATTTTTTATCATGTTTTAGTTTTTTTTTTTTGTTTTTTTTTGTTTTATTTTGTTTAGCTTTCTTATTTTAGTCTTGCAGTTATCATCAGCAAGAAGGCCTGATTTTGTTGTTATGGCCTCCAGTGGTGGCGCTGGTGTTCTTTTTGTTGGATTTTGTTGCCATTATTAATAATACAGCATCTCTGGTGTGTAGTTTTGCAACAAATGCCAGTATTTTTTGTGTAGTTCATAATTTATTTGTATTTTTTGTTTTTCGTTTTTTCTTCGTCTTTTCCGTTGGCTTTTATAAATGCCTGAATGTATTTTCAATACTAGGTAGCTGTGGTTTAGTCATCCGTATTTGGTTCATATTTGCTTTGGCTTCGTAATTTATCGCTTGTTTTTACATTTGCGTTTCTTAGCTGGTGTTTTTATTTAAAGCTTGTTTCTTTATTTGATTTTATATTAGCTCTCGTGAGGGTGAAATATATTTCTGCTTAAGCTTCTCTTTCGCTCTACCGCCAAATGTTGCTGAGCACTGAAGCTGATAAAGAGCAATCAGAGTTGCCTAACGATTTTGTATAAGTTCCCGGTAGCCGGCAGCCGGCAGCCGTTAGCCGTTCTTCAATGGTATTTTGGGAAAATAATGACGTTTTCAATATATTAAAACATGGAACGTGTATAATTAGCCGACCTCAAGGCGTCGTTCATAATGGTAGCATTTTATTTAAAAACATTTTGTTTTCCTAAAAAAATTTAATCTAACTTCTGGGAAAAAATTAAATTTAATCCAACTTCAGCCAGGTTTTTATTCGAAACCAAACAAAGCTTATGTGAATTAGATGACTTTCATTTCCAAATTTCATTTTCAACAAAGTAGTAGACACTCAAAGTGTTACAAACTTCACGTTGCTGTAGCAACTAAATGGCTAATGACAGCGCGCTCATTTTTTGACAAGCGAAAGTTGTTTATCTTGTTTACAAGTCTACGAAGTCGTATAGTTTTACATCGAAGTTAAAAGAATTTATCGGAATGGAATTCAAAAGCCGGATTTTTATTGCTTTCTGTTTGGCTGGAAATTCGTAAGCAGTCTTTGCTAATGGGCTACGACACTTACGTGTGAACAAAATGTTTGTGTATTGGACCATTACACAAGACAATTTGCTTATGATAGCATCTATAAGTCATTGACTTATGGACATCCAAAAATAGCACTATTGTTGAAATGTTTCGAAAAGTGAAGACCAGAATTCAACGTAATCCACGAGTTCAATTGTGGCCTTCAGTTGATAAAATTACAGTATTTTTAATTATAACATGTCAAGCACCGACCGCTGTGAAGTGTACTAAAAACGAATCCAGTATTTTAAGGTGACATTAAATAATGTATTTAGCTTAATTAGAACGATCTGATTTTGGTAAAATCTGAACCGATTTGTTCAATAAATCATTGCTGTTTTGAATATAATTCCATTATGCTTCTCTTATAGAAACACTAGTTCCAATTGGCAAACAACTGGGATAGTGGGTATTCACAAGCTTATCCTGAGGCGAATTTTTCATCAGTAACATTATTCGTTATAAGACAGGAACAGGCAATAATTACCTCTTAATCATGCTTGCCGTGCTTCTGGTGACTCAATATCGATGTACGAGTATGTCGCCTGTCTTTATCCTGATAGACGACAATTCATCTCATATTGGCCAAAGCTTCTGGGCGATGGCTTCCTTCAGATAGTCTAATTATTACATTACATGTCCGCGTTAAGGGGTTGGCTGCAGAGGAGTACCTAACAGTAAATGATTTCATGCCGATTCCACAAAGTACACAGTAAAATCTTTTCTGTCGTCAATTCTGGCTGGCCATAGTTTACACCGGCTCATTGTGTTTTGACCACTACTGTCTTCGCTTGACGTTGTGTATGCGAACCACTTGCGAGCACCAGTCACGAACTGTTTCAAAAAATGGTCTATTTTATTGCGATTCAGCAGCTATTCGCAAATGCAAAATTAGGTCTATGTGGTTTTCGTTCGTTGTTAACTCGTGTGGCGTCCGTACTTCGAGCTTCTTTTTCTATGTAATCTTTTTCAATTAATTCCAAACCGCTTTTTGTAATATTTAGCTCCTCCTCAGCTCCAGTGGTTTCATGGCTACTAGATTTGATTTCCATTATTCTATCGACATTTCCTACAATTGACCTTTCAGAGCGTGGTGCATCTTTGACGTCAAAATTGCCGGAACGGGGTCAACTAACCAAATGAAGCCTAAATTGCGCGTGATTGCTCAGGAGCTTTTTTCACATTTTAGCCACCTGGCTTACGTTTTCGTGTTTATCGAAGAAAAACTGTGAAATATAGTCTGCTGATGTAATGATGTAATGTAATTAGCCGATTAGCTATTTGTTCGAAAGTTTTCAAACATTTCGAACGAAAATAAATTTACGAGTGGGAACGCAGCTTAATTCTATTAAAAATTATTTAGCTTCATAATTTTTGTTCATATCTTAAACCGCCGAGATGAAACCACAAAGTTGTTTGTGGATTTAACTTGATTTGGTGCCGCCAGGGGCGTTAAATGTTGAGAATTTCGTCGTCAATTGTTGAACGCAAAAACCAAATAATATGTATTTGTAAGAGTCCGCCGAATTGAGCTGATGATTATTGCAAATACTAAAAAAACTTTTTTCATTGCAGACATCAGGGTAAAGTGATATATTTTGTATGTTTGCATTTGAATAATAGATATTTTCAGTGCGTTTTTGTGGGTTTTTTTTTTTTTTAATTAAGATGTACTTCAGAGAGAACACAACAGATATTAATGAGGGTTATTACATTATTGAAAGAGTACATTTTTCGATAATGAGTTCTCAAACAATATATTTTCAATCGTGTTAATAAGACGAGCATAGAAATTTCAAATATGAGGTTCACATCAACCGATAGGCAACGTTAACAATTTTATACTTAGCCTGTTAAAGTATCATCAAGATGATCTCTCTCTCTCTCTCTCTCCCTTTCTCTCTCTCTCCCTCTCTCTGTCACCCTCTCTCGCTCTCTCCCTCTTCTACTTCTAACTTGTTTCCAAGTTAATTGAATTCATTAATACTTGTATTATAACTTGTTATCGATAGCTGTTTATTTTTTTTTTTTTTTTTTTTTTTTTTTTTTTTTTTTTTTTTTTTTTTGTTATGAACCTTTGGGGTTTTCTAAAGTTCCCCTACGCCACTTTTCCGTTGCGTCCCTCTCTGTTTAACCTTTATTAACGTATGCCGTTTGTTTTATAATTAAATAATTTATAACATTTTTCATTTGTTCTCTACCGTTTTTTCCGCTTTTCGTTGCAGTGCATTTATTTTCCGTGGTTAACCTTCGAAGCGATTATTTTCCTTTGAGTGGTAATTTATTAACGTGGTCTTCATTTCAAACATCCCCCCGGCGTGGTGGGAGGTCGGTCAGTGAACTATTTCACCTGTGCGTACCCTTCTGCTCCTTTTGCGGTCTATAATTATACGGATTTTCAGCAATTTGGAGACTTTCTCTCGAGGCTTTAGCGGTGTTAAATTGCAGCGCGGTGAATTTGCACAATTCTCAAATTTCAGTTAAGGTAAGTGGAATTGCATTCATGTTGATTAAAATGAGAATGTATAATTAATTGATTTCAAATATTCTTTCTCATGAGGGTGGATTGGCAAACAATGTGGGTTTTGCAAAATTAGGGGAAATTTCCAAAGCATATATTAAAGGGGGGGAGGGGACAGATACTACTAGTACACGGTCGTCATTATGGAAACTGATGAGCCACAGTTGTTGTTCATTTCGCATAAACAAAAGTATATCGTTGCTGTTATATTCTGAGCGAACTTGTTAATTTGACTTGAATTGGCTTTAAATAACCTTGGTATGCGGCCATCTATCGAAAAGGTTCATCATATTTGAAAGCTTAGTACTTTTGATAATTAGCGAAAGATTGGTGAAATCCTTCGCGTTTTATGTCGGATATTTAATGCTCTGCAGAGTTGATATCTTCTTTGACCAATAATTCCAGCGACACACAGAGGCTAATACTTATGTACTTAAATAACCTAATTACGTTTATCATTGATTACATGTCCGATTTAGAAAATAGTTCGAAATTTTATATATCTTCTGCGATCACTTTCACATCTGTCGCATAAAGTTTTGATTTCGCCCAAAAATCTTATTCTTTCCAAAAGAGTTTTTGGTCGCCCTTTCCTGCGGCGCCTTTTGTCTTTTCATTGTGAAAATATATTGATGCTGAAGGAGATCATACAAAGCCCGGTTCATGCCCCGCCATTACTCTCTGCTAAAAATGCTGGCTTCATTTACTTTTAGTAATTTTTTTTTCAAGAGAAGTAAGAGAATTCTGGTTTGCTGGGACAAACAGGATTGTTATTGTTATTTAGCGAGAAAGGGCTTTGTCATGTAATTCCCTACTGGTCCGAGATTATAAAAACTAAATGAATCTAAGTTCATTGAATTTAAATGCTATATCCTGTTCATGGAGCACAAATTGTTCTATTAGTTTATTCTCTAACAATAGTAGGCCGAAGGAAGTTAAAAATTGGTCGCTTATTGTATTGGTGACCAAGGCGGGATATGTAGAATCATTTACTACTCTAAAACTTTAGTTGTCAGCATTCAAGAAACGTCTAAATGGAGTGACTTTCTAAATACAACTCTATGTTCGAGATGATGTTTAGTGAAATAAGGGATGAATTACTTAAAAAATCAGAACATTTCCATTTAGTGCAGCTTTCTTTATTATTATGTCCAATCTTTAAAAGCCCTCATTCGTGGTCAAATGATATAGCAAGATCCTTAAAGACGAAGGCTTCTTTTTGATCAGTGTCATTCTACAATCTATGTCTTCAAAACTATGTTTGCTGTATTGGAATAGCGGAGGCTTTTTCCCAGACCAAAATGATTTCGTTGCAAGAAGAAGTGGCACACTTGTACTCATTAAGGTATTCCCAATTCTGTGGGGTAAAAGAAAATTGTACATAGATGTATTTCATAAAGCCGTCATCGACTGCATCTGAATCCTATTTTTGTGAGTTCCCTTTTATGAATGTGGACGAAAAGATTGTACGTGCCAACCTGCTCTTCTTTGGGCTTTTAGCAGATTTGCTCTAGAGTGAATATCTGGTCGGGACCAAAACCTCAGTAAAAGATTTCAGTTAAATCCAAACAAAATAGATGCGAGGTGAGAGGTCAGGATATTGTTGGATAAAACATGGAAACATTGGAAACATATTTTGCATATTCTTATTTACATATATATTTCCAGCCATACATAGATGCCAACCCAGCATTTAAATGCGCAGAAAGTTTGTGAAAAGTATTTGGTTATCGTTTAGAAGTGTTTCGGTAAGCAAAATCGACATATTTATTTAAAAAAAAAATCCCAACTACGAGGCCAAATTACTAACTTCTTAGAAAATCCACCAGAGACAAGTAACACCTTTAATCAGTTTCTTAAGAAATTTCAAGCGAAATTTATGATTTAACTTCTAAAGGCGATTGTTATTTATGAAAGAACTAATATGGGTTTCGTCCAGTAACAAAATAATTCAATGATGAGTTGTATGATGGCCAAAGCTCATCTGCACCAGCGTTTCCGATTACATAAGATTAAATGGATGAATTTAACCGTGACCGTACATCCATCCACAATGCTCTGTGTTCAGCATTTATATCTCGGATTGTCGGTATTACTTCTCGACAGTATTATTTTGATTGGTCGATAAGTGCAGAGATATCATTTAAAACAGTATTTTCTGTTTTGCGCAAATAATTGTTTGTATAGTCATCGGCAAAATGAACCCTGTGTTTGTTTACTGTGGTAATCTGAAGACTAATTTATCGATATTTTAATGTAGCGCAGTTGCATTTCTAAATCGATCTATATCTGACCTGACTCATATCATTACTACATGTCCTAGATACCAATTAACTTTACCGGGAAAAGTTGCTACGGGGAATGTGATTGCCAGGGACTTAGGTAAGGCCAACTAGATAATTCAAATTATTATTTACTTGTAACATTTCTTGAGCACAATTTAATGAAAAATTCTGTCCATTTATTGGAGAAAGAAGGATTCCATCATCTAGACAATACAATGCTTCATACGTACTTAGTGTGGTTGGCCACATTGAACTGCTTTCCATACGAATTGCTTTTCATCCATCGCAATGCAACTACTTCCTACTCGGCAATCTGTTGAAATATTTGACAGGAAATATGTTGTTTAATCTAGGACAGCAACTAATCGACGAGGTATATCGTATGTTTTTTATTTTGAAAGTTTAGACATATTGTGTTAACAATAATCATTGACATAGAAAGTATGTGTTCGAAAAGAGTAATAAATCATTCAAAAAGCGTCCTTTCATTAACTTATCGTTCGACCTTATATTGTGGAATAAAATCACGTCTTAGTCGTAACTTAATGACTGGCAAATGGTTGTAAGGAAACACTCGATTAGCTAAGTGCCTTTCTTATCCTGGCTACTTCCGTTTCTCCCCACTACTTCAAATGTCTTTGACATATCCTTGTTAGTTATGTGTTTAAAAATCTGTGACACAAGCGTCATGTACCATAAAATTACTCAGACTAATGACTAACATATAGTTATGGAAAGTAAATCACTTCATTGACGCCCTACTGAACTGGCCCGCTTCACACATGGCGGGTAAAGCAGGCAGGTAAGATGGACAGCAATGTGATATGAAATGCTCTCACCATTTGAGGCTGAATGCCTATTTAAATACTATTTCCTACATTTTACTATGACTAAAGATACGTACGTACGTTTAAGGTGAATGAATCATGACTATTTTGTATCCATTATCCATATCTGCTATTTGGAAAAACTCAACATCCAACTAACTAACTGGCTAGACAAAATCACTATTATTAAAAACAACAGGGCACATTTATTATTTAAGTGTGTCGTCGATATTGTTTGTGTTTCAATGAATGAAAAAACTCAACAACTTTACTGTGACCAAACATATCATTTCACATTGGCCAACTGTGTGAGGGTACGAACGTAAAAACAATGGCCATTAACGGCAACCCGCGTGCAACTGTGTTATTCTGTCAAACATTTGTGATGGCCCAAAATGACTTTTTCAACAATGTTGAAAACATAGACAGAAAAGTTTGTGACATTTATTGAAAGGCTGGCCATCGTCTGCCTTATGATTGCATCAGAAACTTGTCTCGAAGCAACAATAAAATAAAGCCAACAAAGTGTCCGACTATTTTGTGGGGACATCATTATGGCCATCACATATCATCAAATTCATCCCAGTAATTTAAGTTTGAACAATAATTTGACTAATTTTATGAGGGTTCTCTCAATTTTGTGATTTAATCTTGTATTCCAAAGCCATGACAAAGAGCCAATCTGTTATTCTTCCCTCAGGTAGAGTGCTGAGGGCTTGTGTGTGTTTGAGTGATATAAAATGACCGGATTTTGCTTTGTTTATAATGGTGTCTGGTTCTTTAGTTCTTTATTTTATTTGTTTTTTTGTTTTGTTTGCTTTACAGAGATATAATACAGGTGTTTTGTGTGTAACCTTATACGCCATTGCGTCCCTAGCATAGAATTAATACCCCTATAACATTTCAATTTACTTATAGTGATAGATAAACTTGTAGGTTTTAGAATTTACGATGAGTTTAGTAAAGTTTTTTTTATCAGAGTTGCTCTTTCGGATTTCTCCTCGAGGGCCGTTTTGCAGATGCAGATACAAACGGCATAATAGCGACAGAGTTTCTACATGTTATCCAGGTTACTAATTGAAATAAATTACTACTAAAGAGGAACAATGTAAGACAACATAACAATATAATTTAATAATTAATTTCAGGGATAACCGAACCAATTTTAAACCCTCTTCAAAATATACCACACACAATAATTAAAAAATTTCCTAAGTCATCAAATTTTAAGAAAAGTTTTTACTACTGCTGCATACATTCAAAATCTATTTCATTTCCTTCAAAATACGAGGGTCGATATGACGTTTAGATGGTACCCGTAGTTTGAAAAAAAATTATTTTGGTGTGAAAAGTGGCAACCTTATAAAACATATGTTTTAAATTTTAAGGCGCTATGACGCTTAGTATTTTTATTTGAGCCATCAAAAATAAACTATCTCACTGAATTTGTAAACTTGAAAAAAACTGGCCACCGTAATGTAATTGAATATTTCCATTTGAAAAATCTCAGTCCAAACAATATTAAAACCAAGCTATATTCTTCTCTGAAGGAGTCTGCTCCTTTGCTTATGACTGTAAAATATTAGGTAGCAGAGTTTAAATGAGGCCGTATGAGCTGTCAAGACGAACACCGTAGCGGTTGACTAACTGAGGTAACTACGCCAGACACGGTTAAGAAAATCGCCAACATGGTATTGGATGATCGTTGGCTGAAGGTGATTGAGCTAACTGAAATGAGAGGCATTTCAAAAAAGCATTGACCGAAGATTTGAAGATGAGAAAGCTGCGCGCAAGATGGGTGCCGCGTTTGCTTCCAATGGACTCTATTTCAATAGAGTCTTTGGCAATGTTGCACTGCAATAAAGCTGTATTTTTCGTCGATTTATAGCCATGGGTGAAATATGGATGAAAAAGGAACAGTCAGAGCAGTAGACTGGAATGGGAGAATTGTGTAGAGACGGCAATGTCGAGGCGTCTGGTTTTTGGAATGTAATATAGTTGCATATTATGAATTTCTTCCACTGCACCGAGTATTGTGGGTGGCGCAAGATCATATTTTTTATGTGCAGCAAATTTTGGCCTCTAACTAGGTTTAATACAGAACTAGCCGAGCTCGCATGCGCTACAACGCCACTGTTGAAGTAGAGGAAAACATCTGTCATAACCATATAAGGCTCAACCGTCTACATAAAATAGGAATTGAATTATTGATAACACAATTGTTTACTCGTATCTTTTCTGGATGTAATATGATAGGGTCATTATTGTAGTATTAATGTTTTTTTTTTATGAATTTCGTTCCAAAATTACATCACATTGCCCACTTTTTCTAGTGCTCATTTTTGTTCTTCGCTTTTCCAACAATTCTTATTTATCATTTAGTTTATGAGATATAGCCGTCTACAGCTTTACGTAGTGTAGACAAAGCTACGATGCTTTTCCAATCATAACCTAAACAAGGCGCATAATAATTTCGAGATTGACGGTAACATGCTCTTAAGCTTCGACTACGGTAGGTTTGACCGCTATATCGATTTTTCAAAAGGAGTGTGATACTGCCCACTTTTTGCCAGGACAGCTGCTTTTGCATATCGATAGTTCATGAGATATAGCTATCAACTCGTTGGGTCGTGTGGGCGATATCACTCCACTTTTCCCAATCTTAATCTAAGTCGTGATCGATATTGATAGCAATACGTTGCTTAATCTTTATGATGATCGGTCAGCAACTTTGACCATTTTAACGGATTATTGAACTTGGCGGGGTACCGCCCAGTTTTTGCTGACATATATTTCATTCTATTTATTTTTAAGCAATTCATTTATTTATTTTTTATTGTGTAGAAATGGTGAATGTTTCTCAAACTGTAACGTTCGAAATCGTCATTAAACTGTAGGTCCCGTTGAGTGGGTCTAAAATAGAACACGTGTAAACTTACTGTAGGGGAAAAGCTCTCCAATATCTCATTCCTGGGATGCAAGGGAATTTGTGTTGTGTGTGATTGGTTTTGAAGATGATAGATCGGAAACGATATCTATACTCATTCATACATACATATACGACACTTGATCAGAAAATTATTCATTGCGGCGAGAAGGGTTGATGTCGGGATCCGTCTCAATTATTGTTATAATGGACTGCTTCTATTCAGTCAAATTATTTGGTTTCGTTTCGTCACCTTTTGCTTGACAATAACCCCATGAAAAAAAGTTTGGTGCAGTCAGTTCAGGTGACCTCAGGGGCCAGCGGAAAGTGGTGTTTCTGTATATTCATTTAATAGAAAATCTCTTTTTCTGATTTTTACCTAGTAGCATACGACAATTTTGTGATTGATAACAACTTGCTGCTAAATTTGTATAACTTTGGCCGCATTTGCTTTGGCTTCTACAAAGGATTTTTTAAAAGGGAGCTGAGGACACCCATTTTGTATTCCAAAATATGTCTTCTTTTTTAATTGTTTATGACGATTTATGAAAAGGGGCGGGGCACGTATAATACAATATAATAATGTTGAAATCATCATGAGAAGTATAGTTGATGGAAGAACCCCACCGCATCACAATTCCGGGACGCAACTCTTGCATACTGTTAATGAAATATAGAGTTGGAAAGTTTGAATGATAGCACGATCATTGGATTTTATATGTAATTGAATTGTGAAAGAAACATCAGTACAATGATTATCACATCAACTACAATAGGCTGCCAGCACAATGAAATATAGTTGCAATATATTGTGATTCTGAGTGTCAATCAGAATGTAAATTTGCTGCGCATTTTTGCTTTGGTGTTTGAGCGGTATTTGTATTTCCTTTCAAAATCTTGTCTTATATTTCCTTAATTTTGATGTGATGTTTGAGTAATATGTAATTTTTCTTACAAAATCTCCTCGATGTACTGTTTGCTATAACTTCGAAACCGCCCTCGTGCATAATTCAATTCTTTTCATCATGAACATTTAGTTTTCGTCTCCAACCGCCCTCTTTTATAATGTTCCATCCTATTGTACCCAATGCAATTTTATTTATATTGTCGATGTCTCCATTTCTTTCAAGCGCTAACATCTTCTCAATTCTGCACCGAAGGGAGAATAACTTAGGTTCTTTTGCGGCTTTTGCCTGTTTGCCTTTTTTTGTTTTGTTTTTTTTTTTTTTTTTTTGTGTGTCGTAGTTAAACAAAGATTTACCTTTATCTCTCTCAGAAAATTGGGAATATTTCAGATTAAGATATATTCATGAACAATTCATTGATTTGAGTTACCTTTTTCTGTTGGACTACGCTAAGCCTTTTTATGAGGGCTTTCTGTTTTGTGTTCGTTTGCATCGAAATCTTTCTTCATATTATGCTTGTGGATTTATACAAATTCAATACTTAAGCTTTTTTATGTGAAATTTAAAGAGGGTATGCTTTTCGTTTCTCTCTTGAAATTACTTGCAAAGGATGGTGGTGGATTAGACGATATTGCTTGGAAATTAGTTTGCCAAATTGAATCTAAGGGCAAACGGTTCCTTGAATGTGAGAACTGTTGCTGCGAGGGCCTTGTTTGGGAAATGCGAAAACTGATTGGCAGTTTTGATGAAAAGGATACAATTTCGTTGAATTTGCTAGGATAACCAACCCGGTATTATAAATAAATTACAAAGGCTTGTATTCTATTTTAGACGATATAAAGAGACACATGATATTAGGGATGAAAGAAATTAATTTAAAATTTATTAAAATGGGTCTATTTTACAAATGAAGCATTTTGGCGAAAGCTGACCTTGGCAACATGAACTGTATTTGAATATTTTCATTTTGGCTTATTTTTAAAAAGATTTTGATTTGTTCCTTGAGGGGGACAACATATCGGTGTAAAGAGCGAAATTATAAATTTAAATGTTATGTATTGGATATTCAGTAGATTTCGATATTAGTGTTCGTTTATATTATTGTACTCGTATTTTGATACGCTGGACTATGTTGATCTCGGTGTTCAGTCTACAAATCATACGATGCCGTTTCTTTCTGTTGTATTTAATGGTACCATGGTATCTCGAAAATTTCCAGAACGGTCTCTCCCACTTGTATGTTAGATTTTCGCATTTTTTTTTCTGTTATGTTGGTACACATGTCTTTAATATATGTTGACAATATCAGCCATTTTGGATGCTCAGTGTCTTTTTGACAGATAAAAAGGTCAGTCGTGTTTTGATGTGCTCTTCGATTTTTTACTATTCGAAAAAATGGATCAAAGAAATTGTATTAAGTTTTGTGTAAAAAATGAAATTAAATGTGCAAAGGCATTTGAAATGTTGACTGAACACAAGTTCAATTGTGGTATAACCAGTTTAAGGAAGGCCGAGAAGATGTCAATGACGATGCTCGTCCTGGTCCCCCGAGCACGTCAACAACCGATGAGAACAATGAAGCAGTGAAGAAAGTGATTTGGGATGATCGTCGAATCACCATTAGAGAGGTTGCTGACGATGTTGACGTATCGTTCAGTTCATGCCAATCATATTTTACGGATGTTTTAGGCATGAAACGTGCGGCAGCGAAGATTGTTCCAAAATTGATAAATTTTGACCAAAAAACAACGTCGCATGAACATCGCTCAGGAGCTGTTGAACGTCGTTAGCGACGATCCAGATTTCCTCAAAAAGGTCATGACTGATGACGATTCATGCGTGTATGGCTATGACATTGAAACCAAAGCCCAATCATCCCAATGGAAGCGTCCAGAAGAGCCAAGACCGAAAAAAGCACGTCAAGTTCGGTCAAATGTGAATGTTTTGCTCACTGTTTTCTTGGATTGTTATGGCGTGATGCATCATGAATTCTTGCACAAGGTCGTACGGTCAATAAGGAATACTACCTTGAAGTTATGCGCCGTTTGCGCGAAACAATTCGTCAGAAACGCGCAGAATTGTGGGAAAACCATTCATGGATTTTCACAATGATAACGCACTAGCTCCCACATCGATGCTTGTGCATGAGTTTTTGGCCAAAAACAAAACCGCAATCATGCCTTAAGCACCGTATTCACCGGACTTGGCCCCCGCTGCCTTTTTCCTCTTCCCAAAACTGAAGACATAGATGAAAGGAAAGCGTTTTGCTACGATTAAGGAGATAAAAGAAAAATCAAAACAGGAGCTGTTGGCGATACCAAAAAGCGCGTTTTAGAAATATTTCGAGGATTAGAGGAAATGCTCGCACAAGACTGCTTTCAGAGAAATAAAATAAAAATTGATGAATAAATAAATACTTTTTGAAACCAGTTGAAAATAACGGTTATGTTTTGATCGCACCTCGTACTAATGTTATGAAAATTTTGCATATCTTAATAGCAGTAAAATATAATTTACACTGATTCTCCACTTCGCTTATTAGAATTTTTAATTTTGTATGTTTTTCGTCCTAACATACGGAAGTATAAATTTAATTGGAATTTACTGTTAGTCGATGTTATAACGACAAATTTAATATCAAATTAGATGGGAAAAGTTACTAATTACTAATAATTTTTTTAAAATTTAATTAACGAAATTCTGTGCAAGTAGTGGCGAAAAAGAAATAAAAAACAACTTTAGCGATAATCATATCAAACCTCGTTCAGAATAAAATAAAAGACGAACAGCACGTGCTATCTAAAGGCAATATCAAAGAAAAAATGGTTCATAAGTGGATAATTATTGGTGAGGAATATTATTGAAGTATGCAAGAAGTCTCTTTTTGTTAGAGTTTTGGGAAGAAGAATAAAGACGGACGGCATAGTATCTGAAGGTAATATCAAAGAAAATATAGCTCATAAGTGAATAATTATCGATGGTAGATGGTAGATATTTAATATATTTGGAAGTTTGTTAAACTGCCTGGTTACTCTTAATAATTTCGTTGCATTTGTTGGCATAAGTTATTTCAAGGGACAACTTGGTAAGCGATATACAAAATTTGAATGAATGACAAATATCTTGTACAGCCCAAAATGACCGAAGTGGTGTGAATTACTTATAACTTTTTATTTAAGACATATTTTATTTAAGACATATTATTAATTTTATGGGGAATATTTTTAGATTAGTTATTAAAAATGATATCCCGCAAGTGGTGGCCATTTTCTGCTTCGCACAAATGTGCTCTTTCCAACACATTTTCCTTGACCTTTCGCAAAATTTCCGGTGTTATGTTGTTAATTTCGTCTCGAATATTGGATTTTAATTCGTCAATAGTCCTGGACTTATTAACATAAACTTTCCCTTTTAAATAACCCCAAAGGAAAAAGCCTGGAGCCGTTAAATCCGGGGAACGCGGAGGCCAATTAAAATTGCTTGTACGCGAAATTATTCTTTCACCAAATATGTCGCGTAAAAGAGCCATTGTGGCCCTCGCAGTGTGCGCTGTGGCTCCATCCTGTTGGAACCATATTTGCAGATGGTTTTCCACTGCTGGCCTTACAAAATTTTCCAACATGGCCCGATATCGATCAGCATTGATGGAAATGGCAACACCTCGTTCATTTTCAAAAAAATATGGGCCAATGATCCTTTCTGAAGAAACACCGCACCAAACAGTACACTTAACTGGGTGTAATTGTCGTTGATGAAGTACTCTCGGGTTTTCCGTAGCCCATATCCTACAGTTTTGCTTGTTAACGAACCCATTTAATTGGAAATGGGCTTCGTCACTCATAACTAAGTTATGAATAAAATTAGGATTCTCTTGTGCTTTTTGCTGGAAATAAATTGCATAGTCAAGTCGTTGTTGGTAATCGGTCGGTTTCAATTCTTGGACAATTTGAATTTTATATGGAAACATTCTTATGCTATGCAAAATTCGCTGCAGCGACCCTCTTGAGATGCCAAGTTGTGTCGAACGTCTCCTGGTTGATGTTTGGGGATCCTCCTGAATACTCTCCTGTACCACTTGAATATTGTCATCCGTGTGCACCGTTCGTTGTCTGCCAGCACCAGGAAGGTTCCTTACTGCTCCTTGTTCTCGAAAATTTGCAACAAGACGGTTTATTGTTGACTGAGAGGGTGCAACCCGCACATTAAATTGACGACGGTATGAACGCTGAGTCAACACAATGGACCGTTGATTTACAAAGTAAATTTCAACGATTTGGGCACGTTGTTCAGTTGTGTATTGCTCCATTATAAATTCTCCAAGTCTTCTTTACAAAATACTAAAAAGAAAAGAAAAAAAAAGAAATTATAATAAAAAAGTTATAAGGAATTCACACCACTTCGTTCATTCTGGGCCACCCTGTATTTTCTGAGAAGTTGCTTCATTCTATTTTTGAAAACAATGTCTAAAGCGTTATTATCAAGTAACCAGTTTGAGTTTTCTGCTTTGATCAGGGGATTGTCAGGCTTACTAAAAAGTTCCACTTACTAAAGCGTTCCACTTTGCTGAAGCGTTGCTTACCTACCTAATTCTGTTTCGGATTGTGTTTACCGACAGCCGGACTAGGACTGCCTTCCCGCCCCATTCCTGCGGTGCTACAACTCCCCGAATTTATTTTAATGTCATCATGAGGCCATCAGTTATGTATTTATTCTTGCCACAATATGTGTATTTGGTTTCACCGTTTTTGCCTTCCATCGTTGCGTGCTTATTTAAGAGCTGATACGTGTCCATCATCCGGCCATATCCGCCGGCCTTACACGGCCCTGCCGGCAGGCCATCTACTCTCGCTACTCTATTGTTGCGTTGCCTATGCGATAAACATACTTTCTAGTATGATTTTTATCTATTTAAATTAACGTAAATGGATATGGATTAAAAAAAAAATGTCAAATTTTACCGACGTTTTCACATTGTTGGATTAAATGGAATTAAGGAATATTAATTAACGTATAAAAAAAATGTACGCGGCCACCGTTAATCCTTGTACACTGTTTTTGTTTTTTGATAAATTTCCATTAAATCTATAACGGCTTTTCATTGACACAATTTCTTTATGCAATGCTTTTGACTGACTTTGGTAAATATACATCAGTTTTTGTTCATTAAATCTGAAAACCGATAACAGAAAACAGTTTAAATGATTTATTACAAATACCCAAAATATGCATTTATATGTCATAATCCCAAAACCAAAGAAAAAACCAAACTCTACTGGAAAAGAATCTATTATACTCCATTCAAATTATAAAAACAAAAAAACAAAAAGAAAAGTATGGATAAGATGTCAGAAAAATGAAATCTCAGTTACAACCACAAAAAGTGAGCTGCAAACTATAAGAAACACAGTAACAAAAACATGATTAATGGTTCAGTACTGGCTGAAATCCACCTATCAAAAATAGACTTTAACTAAGAAAAAACAGTATCTTATGCTAATGAATTCCAAGGCAAATTGTATAAAAACTCTGGGGGAGGGCTGACTGGCCCCCTCCCCCTCCCCCTCAACCAACCACAAATTGTCGAATAGTTAAATGCAGAAGTTGTTAAACGCAGTAAAGATGCAGCCTAGAGGAATGCACAGATAACTACGAGAAATTCTGTGTATTTGCTGTAAATGATCTCAAATCTTAACGAGAGTTCAACGTAAATAAAAACTCCAGGTTTTTATGTAATCTCCAAAGCAACTAGAAAATCTTATCTAGTATAATAAATTATTTTTTTTTTCTCATCTGCAGGTTAATGCTCTATTAAGCATGAAGGTGTAAGAATTTGAAGACTATGATTTCGTTAAACATTTTACGGTGTTTTAACCTGTATTTCGAGGGATTTTTTTTCTATTGAAATTTGCCTAAGTATGCTCTGAAGTGGAGAAGTAGGGGATGAGAGGTAGAAAAAGAACTCAAAATAGAAACCCAAATAAATTGCCTAAAGCTATTTAAGTGTTACAACCAGAAACCCAGTAGAGAATTTCTTGAAATGTGGCTGGTTGAAATATCTTAAAGAAATTTTACACGTGAACCCAGCGGCGAATACAAAGAGGCGTATTAGAAGGTGTTAAAGATAAATTATTGTGTCAGAAAATTTGTGGTTGGAATGTAGTTTTGATTAAGGATGCTTGTGGTGCCTGTCATTAGGAAAAAAGTTAAGCACAAATTAGTTGGATAATCTCAAACCATCTCACAATCATGAATCATGATATGACATACATAAATTTTAAGATTTCTCTAAATGGAGCTTAAATATTAGGAAACATTTTCTTAAACAAAGAGTTATCATCTATATGTGTTTTATGGGCTTGATACTCCACCATTTCCGAATAAATGTGAGAAATTACGTTTAGTGCTCAGACAGGATCAGTTGAAAATGAATACATATTTTGATTTGAAGTGGGGAAACAGTACAATTGAAAATAAGTGAATAGGCGAAAACTACGGTAGGTGCATAGTTATAGTTGTACAATATAAATTATCATCTAAATGTATTTTATATGTTTGATACCCCACCATTTCCAACTAAAAATTAGAATTTACTTTTAGTATTCAGATAGGATCTGTTGAAAATGAACATTTTGATTTGAAGGGGGAAAACAGAATAATTGAAAATAAGTGAATAGACAAAAAATAGGACAATCAATCAAATGTGTAGGTTTTACATGAGTCTCGCCTTGAAGGCCTTACCCATGGTGTACCATCACACAGGTGCTGTTTTCTATAATTCTTTTCTTGGTTATATTTCTTTTCTTCTTCTTCTTCTTTGGGGTACCCAAACTAATCCCGAAAGGATTAGCCGAACTACCAGAGATTAGAAGTAGGTCCCTTGGAAAACTTCCTCAGGGCCCGCTCCCTCTCTCGGCCAAAGTACCGTTGTAGTCACTTAGTATGAAGTGAGCTACCTCCAGCTGAGGAGTTGAGGTAATCTAGGAAGACCTCGGATAGACATGAACAGTGTTTTCCAAGCTAATGCCTTCCTTCACCAACTCTTGAGCAACGCAAAAGCACTGAAAACACTTGTTCGGGCAACCACAGCCAGCACGATGCTTCCACAAGGGGTCCAACACCACTGACCAGTAAGGATCAATGTTCCTTGGGCTCCTGGTTACCCGTGCTACCAGAAGAGAAGAACCCTCTGGTCTAGGTTTCGCAGACAAGCTACTCCAGTTTTGCTTTATTATACCTCGCATGGAACTGATAATCCATTATCTACGGTATAGATTTTCAATGTCCGAGGAGAGAATATCAACACAGCAAAGCATGCCATGCTTCACTCATAGTCTATTAACCAGATCTCTCTGGCCGCACAACTATTAAAAACGGAAAAGAAAAATCTTCTGATATATCCCGACGGCTTCTCTATAACCGCACCTGTTGCCAGGCAGTGTCTTGTTTGACTATGACCCTCCCCTTTACTTGGTTTTCGAAAAACGAGTTCCAAGATCAGTTTGATGTCATATTATAGGTCAATCCCAAGACATAATCCAACTGTTCCTAGGGCGCCTGGCAGAAGGCCACACTACTTTGTTTTTGTACGCAAGCATCATCCTTTGCCTGCTTAATTACAGGATCGGGTAGAGAGGCTTGCGTTTTAGGGGTAAGCGGTACAAAGCATCCTAGGAAACACCCGCCTACCCACAAAAAAAAAAAAAAAACAAAAAAAAAAAAAAAATAGGACAGATGCATAGTTATAGTTGTACAATACCGACCACACAAAATGTCCTGCGCCATCGGATCCGAAACATTCCACTTTAGAAATAAAGGGCTACCAATTTTTTGCTTTCAAAAATAAAGTTAAAAAATATATAAAGCTATGACTTCGATGAAACTTTTATTTCATTATAACGCTTGGAACTTGCTATAATGTTCGAAATACAATGTCATTTAAATGACCGCTTCTGGATTGGTTGCAGCAGTGGATCCTTTTAAGGTAGTTTTCGACCACTTTTTCCTACATTTCGGGCGGTATCTCGGCGATAACTTGACGAATGTTGGTTTTCAAATGTTCCAACGTTTGGGAATTATCTGCGTAAACATGGTCTTTGATGTAGCCCCACAAAAGAAAGTCTAGCGACGTCACATCGCATGATCTTGGTGGCAAATTGACGTTGCCAAAACGTGAAATTTCGCTTTCCGCAAACTTCTTTTGCAATAAAGCCAAAATCTGTCGTGTTGTGTGGTTCGTGACACCGTCTTGTTGAAACCATATATCGTCCACTTGATAATCTTCAATTGCAGGCCAAAAAAGTCGGTTATCAGACGGCCATAGTGCTCTGAATTGATGATAACGGTTTCTCCAGTATCATTTTCGAAAAAATGCAAACCAATGACACCTTTATACCATAGTGCGCACCAGACAGTCACTTTTCCAGATGCAATGGGTTTTCATGCAATAGTTTTGCTCATTGACGTAACCACTGAGTGAGATGAATAAACTTCATCGCTAAAGAAAATTTTGTTCGAAAAATTAGCATTGAAAGCTTGTTGCTGTAGCACCCAATCAGCATAACTACGTCGTTGTAAATAAACAGCCGAATTTAATTGTTGCGTGGGTTGGACTCTATATAGATGGGGGGGCAAATCCAAATGCAAAATAAGCCGTAATGAGCCGTAAGATAGGCCCAATTAACGAGAATGCCGTGGAATCGACAAGTCCGGATTATCCGCCACACTTTCACCAACAGAAACGATGTTTTTGGCTGTGCTTACATTGCGATGATGCCTGACCATATCTATAACGCTTCCAATCTCTTCAAATTCTTTGCACAGTAAGTTGATTATGACGACCATAATTACTTCATAATGCGCGAAAAGCGCTCACGTTTGAACGCCACTTTTGTAGTAAGTTTTAACTACTTTTACACGTTCTTCGGTTGTTAAATGATCCATATTCGTAAATGTCGAAACTTCCACTAAATAAATAGCACTTCAGATGACAAGTATTTAACGGCTGACAGCTTTGCGATTCGTGAATGGCAAACCTTTCACTAAACAAATAACACTTCAGATGACAGGTATTTAACAGCTGACAGCTTTGCCAGACTGGTGGTTTTGGAACCACTAAATTGATAACTCATAGTAGCACATTATGACAGAAATTCACAATATGGAAAAGTGCGCGTGTGAAGCGATAAAAACAAGCTTGAAAGGATTTTGTGTTCGGGCCTAAAACAAACATCAACCGATATAGCTAAGGTTCATGGGAATAAATTACAATGGAAGCAGTGACTTTCAGAAGCGATAAAACCAGACTTATACGATGTATTGCGCCTGCATCTATTCTTGACTCGGTCAAATCGTGTGTATAAAATACAAAGTGCAAGTCTACGTTTAGTGGATCCATTAAAAAAAGCAAACTGTTTATCAAAAAAAGTGTTAATTAATTGTTATAGTACACAATTTGGGAATTTTTTTTTTTTTTTTGAAAAATTATATAAACCAAATACAAACACTCGCGTTGCAGTCTCTCATTTCAGCGAACAATAAAATTCCTTATATCGACTCGGCAGCTAGACCCTGTAATGGCTGCCATTTCGTAACGAATATTTTCTTTCTTTAATTTCGGAAATCGGTCAACTTATATGGGAGGTACTAGAATTGATGGGCCGATGTAGCCCATTTATAATATCGGGCTGTGGTCCGGCAAAATATTGGGTTGTGAGAAATTTTAAAAAGCAAACAACTTTTCTTTTTATGATTTTATGTGATGCATTTGAGATTGCGCATTTAAAATAGATTGCTTGAATCGAATAAAATTGAATTTAATAATGTAAGAAAACTTATGAATTTGGATTAACGTATAAATCACTTAACAGTGTATCTGTTACCAAATCAATTATCTCAGTTTATGTGCTCATTTTTTAGGTGCATCTTTATTAAAACATTGTTTGTTGCAAAAATTTTTATGATTTCATATGTTATTAATAAAATTAATTAAAATTAATTTCTTTCTTCTTTTTCAGGTAAGAATTGAATTTTTTCATGTTTAAAAGATAATATATATAATCGGTGAGTTTTACAAATTGCCATATAGAATATAAACTGAAAATACAAATCTGTAATTCTACCGCTTGAGGCGGAAGGCCCTGCCAATTGTAGTTCTTATGATAATTTAAAACAGGTTATTATAACAGAATTATATAATGCTCGGCTATGGAAGGTTAAGGTAAAGTTTGATTATTACATTTTTAAATAAGTTTTTTATTCGTCTCAATTAAACGATGTTCTAGAAAAAGGATCATTTTACTTATAGCCATATTGATCATATTAGCATATTTGTAGTGAAAACATCGAAGAAATTTCGTTTGACTCTTTAGCCAAAGAAAGAGATTGAAGCCATTTAAATTAAGGTTTATTACGTGCCAATAATCTCAAATTTATTCGTACTGAACTAAAAGAGTTTTTATATTTTTGTTTCCGTAAATACTTCTTACATTACATTTCAATGCCTTTTATTCAAACCAAAAGCCAGTGTCCTACTAGTTTACATCCAAATGAGTGCTGCCTTTAAGCAATTGGCTTCAATATGGTAAAAATTTTTTTATTTGGGGAAAGCGAACTACATTTTTGTTGTTGTAAATAAATATTCAAAAAGTCGTCAAATGAAAAAAGTCGGTGAAATAATACAATTTATCCACATCTCGTAGTAAAATCGTATAATCTCTTTAATACCCAAACTGTGCCTCCATTAGGGTATTAGTTATAACATATTACACAGCAGAATTTCTTTAAATCGAGAAAATCAAAAAATCGCCGAAATGCAAAAGTGTCCATATCCCGAATACGGAATGGTAAATCGCGAATGGTCTTACCTATCACTTGAATGAATATGAATAGTGTTACTTTTTTTCGCAAAAGTTATTAACTAGAAAATCGTTAAAATATTTATCTCAAACTTCCAGTTGCCAACTTTTTTAATGTTCAAAAAGTTTTCAAATACGAAATATCTAAAATATACAAATTCTGATATCTGAAAAAATTAATACAGTTTTCAAATTAGACTACGTAAAGCCATACTCATCATACGATGTAGAGAAAAATATTCGAATACAAAAATCGTTAAAATATGAATACTTTTACTTCTCGTAAACAGTCCTTTTACCTTTTATGTTACTGTTGAAGTCAAGAAATCGCTAAAATATAAATGTGTCCACGTAACGATCACTCGCGAAAATGACCGATCTATATGGTGTAAAAAAATATTCAAATGAAAAAAAGATTTAAAGGTTAAAATTCAAAACACTATATATCTCGGAGACGGTACCTTTAATCCAATTGCTTTAATTTTTTTTTAAACTGCTGAGGTAAAAAGAACCGCTAAAACGTATATGTGATTATACCTCGAGAAGGAGGCGTCCAATCACGAAAATATGGGTCACTTTTGGTAAGCAGAATCAAACGTAATCGTCATCATTTTTCGGATTTCTAAGGAATTTGGGGAAGGTGAAAACCCAGCACATGATGCCAATAAATATTTTAAAGTCTCAAAAAAAAAAAAAAAAAAATCGCTAAAACGCCAAAATGTCTGTGTCTCAAAAACGGAAAGTCCAATCGCGAAAATGACTAAAACTTTGTAGCATAAGAGGTTTGAACAAAACAATATCCAGCATTTGGTATACAGAAATATTCTAATTAAAAAAATCGCTAAAATGCAAGCTGCATCTTCAGCTATTTTGAAATCTTTAAGTTCATATCGCCGACACGGAGACCCCAAAGGCGAAATAATTTACTTTTGGGTTTTCCAAAGTGTGTGGGAAAAAGTGCAACACAACAGCTGCAGTTAAAAATTCTTTGCAAATTCGTAACATGTTTACAACTCCGAAGTAGAGTATCCAATTGTGAAAGTGAACTTAATGTTGGCTTCAGAAGATATCATTTCATTCAACACAGAATGTAGATGTGTTCAACACAGAATGTAGACAATTAAGCATTAATAATGGCAAAGTGGCTTCAAATGTAATTAGCCAAGTTCTTGTCCATTCTGCTCTTGACACTGGCAAATTTATCACCAGCTTGAGAGGAAGGACCTTAATTTAATATTATTTGAGTAATATTTTTAGCTCATTCTATCTTACGCCCACTATTAGTTTTGTGTAATGGAAAAAATTGTACATTTGATGTGGAATAATGATGTCTCGACAATAAATAAAACAGAAAAAATTGAATTATCCTCCCTCCCACCCTAAAATGTGGCACTTTTGTCACGTATCTTTAAGACACATTTTCTTTTTAACAACACAAATGTTGATTTAAAATACTATTAATAGATTTGGAATATGATGGCATTTCCTAATAAAAATAGGGAAAATTTTTGTATGACCGTGAACTTTTTAACTTTGCTTCTTATTCTGTTTACTTTTTTTCTGATTAAACAAAAACGGAATTTGCTGGTACATCGAATTCCAGTTATCTGCCTAACTTTCGCGTATTTGAGCCTTTTTCTAATGAAAAATCGTGTCGAAACTTCTGGAAATAATCGATTTTAATACAAATTTAAAGTGGGTTTTTCCAAATTACAGAACACTTCGTTCTCGCAATCTTTTAATTTTACATTTCTCTCCAGAGGTTAAAGGTAAAAAAAAAAAAACATAACATGCGTTACAGCTTGAGGCACGTTTGTTTTCGTTAAATATAATAGAAATAAATTAATATCCCTCCCCCCTCTCACTTCTAATCCAGCAGCCATGTTTCAAAAGAAATTTATGGTTGAATCTGAAAACCTTATCTAACGAACGCAATCATTCAGTTACCACAGAATACCCCAACAACACTTCAGTTTACATACCAGCAATTAAACAATCACCAAATGGCCATCCAACCGTTGTCGTCCGCGCTTAAGAACCTACAGATTGTTATCAATCTCCAAATACTACGATGTAGGACACCATCATTAAGCACTTAAACTCCTCCGCAGTGGACGACTGAATGACTGAGTTATATGAATTTGCGTCATAAATTGTTCCTCTCAAGAGCAGAACAGTTTCTATTTTTGGTTGTACAAAAACATTAAACCGCAAGCAAAGCAAGCGATAAGAGATGAAACACTCTATAGCAGCCTAAGCATTTATAATTTTAATATAATCTGACGGCTTTCAAACATTAAATTTATGGTTACTTCAACAAAACTTAAGTCAACTTCAGCGTCTTTGAATATGAACACTCATGTTTCTTGATGATTACATATCGCCGGCGGTGGTGGTGAAGAGGGGCATTTTTGCCTGAAGGGCTTTGGCGTTGGCGTTGGCGGCGACAAGTGCATTCTTCTCATTCAATGCTGCACCCTTCGAGATAACCTTTTCCTTCTTCGTCATCATGCATTATCATCAAGGGGCCTTAATAAATAAAATAAACGTAATATTTATACAAATATTCTCTTCGACCGTTTTGTTTAAAACGCTGCGATGCATTAAATTTTTAAAGCCCATCAACATTTTGAAGGTTTCTGCCACATTTCCCAGGCAGTGTTTGGATTTACATGATAACAAAAAATTAAAACGAGAAAGAAAACAAAAATGGTTTCTGCTTGAGAAAACCGAATGCATGGGAGGCGTTTTTATGTAATTAAAAACATTGTTGAATTTCGTTTGCTATATCTTCTGGGGGTAAACATTAACTTTTTCTTAAACGGACCTGACTGGTAATTGTTCCGCTAGACGGAGCTTAGCACGCTCGGAGAAAATCGTCGGTCATGACCAAGTAATGCCAGAAGTGCTTCAAAGCAGCAATTGAACAGCCCGACAAACTATGATCTCTTACCATTTGCCAACATTTTAAATATTAATTCGGATTGAGCCTTCAGGCAGCAGATTCTTACGAATGCCCCAGAAATTTCCAATTGGGTCTATATTATTGTGTGACATTCAAACATTTTGAAAAATATTAAATTTTTGCAAAAGGGTTAATACGAGGGCGACCCGAGGAATAACCGACCTGACGTATAGATGGTGCTAGTAGTTGTAAAAAAGTTTTTTGATGAAAAGTGGAAACTTTATGAAACATATGTTTTAAGCTTCGAGGTATTACGTTGTTTAGTATTTTTATTTAAGCCATCAAAAGTAAACGATCTCATTGAATTTGTAAATTTGGAAAAAATTGGTCACCGTTATGTCATTCGATATTTCCATTTGAAAGGTCTCAGTCCAACCAATATTAAAGCCAAGCTAGATTTTACTCTGGGGGAGTCTGCTTCTTCGGACTGTAAAATATTGGATAACAGTTTTTAAACGAGGCCGTACCAGGTGTCAAAATGAACACCAATTGATGTGTCCAAGCCAGACACGGTTAACAAAATCCACGAAATGGTGTTGCTGGTCGTCGGCTGAAGGTGTGTGAGCTAGCTAAAATGATAGGCATTTCAAAAAGTGCTATACATCATATCTTGACCGAAAATTTGAAGATAAGAAAGCTGTGAGCAAGATGGGAGCCGCGCGTACTTTCAGTAGAGCAAAAAAGACGTTACGAAAATGTTTCAGTGGTGGGTTTGTCGAAGCAATAAAGCCGAATTGTTGCGTCAGTTTATAACTAAGGATCAGGCATTGGTCCACCATTTCATACCTGAGATAAAGGAGTAGTTAAAGCAGTATACTGAAATAGGAGAATCCTGACCAAAGAAGGCGAAGACGGTTCTATCAGCAAACAAGGTCACGGCTTCTCTTATTCTTTTGGGATGCACATTTTTGATTTGAGGTTTTGATGCGTACAAAGCTTTGTTCAATTTAAATCTATTGAACATAAAGTATGAATATTCGAATGTAAGAAAATCGGTTATTTGTATGGAAGATATCGGAAAGGTTGTGACAATGCAGTTCATTTTCATTCTCAGAGATCTGAGCGTACTAAATGCTTGTTTTGTAAAAACCTTCACTAAATTCATAGTGAAATAGAATGAAATATATGAACCTAAGAACGTATTGGCTACATTTTGTAAGAAACGTAATTGATCACGCCTCTTCTGGGACCTTCCTCGCAAAAGTCCACTTTTTAAACTTTAAGCAATACGTAACAAATTCCTTCCATCCCATGAATGAGATATGGGACAACTTCGCTCATTAAATTAGCTCAAACTATACAAACCCAGCTGATCGCCGCTCCTATAATGATTGGTGGATTTATCGGCGTTTGAACCCACGATCTTATGAATCATAGTGGCGTATTTTAGCTAGCGTGCAACAACCAACCACTATAGTTAATGCAATCGATATAAATTTACTACATTATTGCAGAGAAAAAACAAAATTTTCGTAAATCAGTCAATTTTTAAAGCAGACAGCACCATTTTCAGTCTCTGACAATACGTGACTACCAGTCAGACAATCAGATGGACACAGTTCAGTCGATTGTTTTTCTTTTTCTAGCGTTTAACATGATCATATCAATCCTTCGAATGAACATATAAATATTCTTAAAAAAAAAGTATGATTATAAATTGAGTCATTTCATGTAAATATTTTCCATTTACGTATTAGTCGTTTAAAAAAAAGAGACTGCGGATCCCGAAATAATGCCAATTATATCGAACTTTTCAAATATTTTCTGTCGAATTGGATTCAATGGCTAACAGCCGCTAACAGTTCGGTATATAAGAAGTATTATCCATGTTGTTTTGTCCGATTTCAGTTTGAAACATTTTTGGATTTTTGTGGATCTTTTTACGGGATTGTTAATGTAGTTTAAATAAGGGCCGGAATTAATTTTAAATATGTTTACAAAAAAAAATTATGTTTTGCTACATGAGTTTTTCTTATAAGATCTTGAAGGTGCCCATTTAGTAAAAATATTTGTTTTGTTTTTTTTTTTTTTTGAGATCTTTGCATATTCGGAATCTGCTGGGTTTTGTTTCGAAAAATAGAGTCTTATTAGAAACTCTTTCCAATTTAAAAGTTAT
>JAHXMU010000674.1:396659-417764 GCA_019455685.1 Philornis downsi
TCGAAAAATAGAGTCTTATTAGAAACTCTTTCCAATTTAAAAGTTATCACAATTGAATTATTCAAAATCCTATCATAATTCGCTGATAGGGCTATTCAGAAAGCCGTTCGGCATATATTTTCTAATTCTTTACAGAAAATTGTGATAAAGCGACAAATGCCTGGTTTTTTCCAACGGCGTTTTGGTTGTGCTCTTCTACTTTTTAAAGAGAATTCATAGTCGGAACCTTTTATTCATATAATTCCCCATATTAGCATACGGTTGTCCATGTTGTGCAATTTAAAGCTTTTGTAACTTGTGCCTAAATTCTGTACTGTCAAACAGTTTGTGCCGAACTACTGCCTCATACATCAGTGAATTTTTGTTTGTGGAGAAAGCTATGTCGTTAAATCGCTCTATTAATGCAAACAGGACACTTTTAAATTTCATCTTAGCATTAATTATATTTTGGGTGGCAGAGTCGATTAAACGAAAATCATCCACATTACTGAATATATTTGTCAACGTTTACGCAATGCCAAAAATTATTATATTCTTTGTCCTTCGATATAAATAAATAATAGTTCTTCCTTCATTCAACACCATATTTAACTTTACTGATTCTTTCTCAATGTTTGAGAAGACTGCATTAACATCGAGCAGTTTTCTGTAATGTCCATAACGTTATCATAAGCAAGTACGGTGCAACTTCTGTTGGAGATATCGTCGGTTGCGTTTACTCCAACTTTCCTTGTTATCATCTCCATTATGATATTAAAAAGAAGGCGTGGCTTGCACTTCGTCTATGTTTATAAAAACCTCGTATTAGCCAGTAAAATTCGATAACAAATACTGGTACCTCAAATGACATGTATTAATTTTTTTTTTTTTTTTAAGATTTTTTTTCGGGATCTGTTACAGGGTGTTGCCTATTTATCAATTCTAAAATAGTATGTATAAAATTCAATCATGACGTAGGATTTTATATGTGTTGGCTAATAGCAATATTCGGCGATATTTTGTGCATTTCCTTGCCCTTACTAAGATATTTCTTTACGTCCAATACAAATTTCATGTAGTTATATGGCGATTTTTCAAAACAGCGATTTTTGATAATATTAATGGAACAGAAATTAATTTTTTTTACTATATTTTACGTCATTAAGGGACGTGTTTTTATGTAAAAGGCATTCTGTATGTTTCAATTGCTACTACAAATTTTAATAATAACAATTTCCAGCGTAGTACTCAATATCCCAAAACAATAAGTTCTGAGTAGGGGTTTGTTTTCTTGTAAGTACAACTAAGACTGTTTCTAAACTTTGGACAACTTTGTACTAAACAGCTTCGAGTTGAGATTATTATGATGGGCAACTTTTGCATTTATTGTTGCTTTGCAAAAGCGAAAAATTTCAATCAAGAAGAAGTTGAGAAGTTGAAAGTTGTGCCTCATGGAATATTTTGTTGAAATATTTAGATTTTGTAAAGTTTTAAGAGTTTTTTTCCAAATTGCGGTAATTTATACAAAAATGTGTTTGTCTGCTTTCAAATTTCTTGCTTTTATATGTACCTTTTTTATGCTAAATCATGTAGATGAATTTATTATACAATTATTTGAACTAATGCCTCAAAAGTGGCGCAAGATGTTATTGCAAAGAACGGGGAGTAGCCAATATCTGTACCTTTTTCATATAATTAGTTTGTTATTTTTCTGTAATATAAGTTATGATATCTTGTGCTCTCTGTGGGCACCATAATTTTACTATGGTAATTTTACAAAATATAACTATAATCTTCGGATTTTTCTTCGAGTGTAGCACATTTTAGAAACCATTTACATTTCTTTGCTTTTCCCTCCATGTTTTTTTTTCTCTTCTTTTTTTTGTTAACTTTTGTGAAGAAGTTTAATGACAGACCTTATGTTGCATTATGTTAACTTTTCCCACCATGGTTTAACATGATTTCCATGTTGTAAAGGTGGTTTTTATGTTGGCTCCTTCAGTTTTTTCGAGGTGTTTCATTTTACGTTCGTTAAGACACTGAACCTTTAAATTAAAGGCGATGTTAGTGTACCTTCCATGCTACATTGGCGCCCATTGCTTTTGCTTTGCTCTTAGTCATCTTATTTTACAGCAGCTAACTTGTGTTTCTTCTTTCCATTTGTGCCCTTTAAAATGACTATATTTTTGGTATGTTTTTCGTTTCACTGACCAGAGTTTCTGTTGCTATTTATCTGTTTTCTCACCCTCCTCTTTTTCGTTTTGGCCGTACAATAAACGTTTATTTAATGAGGCCAACCATTAATGTGGTGTTAGTTTTGTATTTTGTATAATTGGTCTCTAGTGAATTTCCTCGTATACATTAATATTTGGCTTCAAAGTGTTCGAATAGAAGAAGAAGAAAAAAAGCGAAATGCGGTTAAAATATCCCAAAATGAATTTGTGGTTTTCCTTTGTTATGAGCCTGATAAACACACAAATAGCATATAAAAGGGGGGGGAAAGTGATTTGAACCATATTTTATATTTAAAGGTCATTTGCTATGGGGAAATTGCACGAGTGATGTGGGTAAAGGAGCGCCCTAAGCAGGGCAACTGAGGAAAGGTTTTTCGTATGAATCCATCCAAATCGATAGGGAGCATCGATATATGAGCAGTAAGGCAAACTAAAATTACTTGAAATATGTGCTGTGGTAATAAAATTCATACTTCCGAAAATTGTTTAACGATCTACTGAAACTGAGTTAATGGAATATTTTCATTGATTTATAACATAACTTGGCCTCTAAGAATATAATTCGTTAACTGTAAAAGTTTGCGTGTTGCTGCGTCAAGATCTCAAAGCGTTTATTTCTGTGTTGTTGGGATTGATTTATATTAGCAGCCTTTGCTAAGACATATACTGTAGTAACAAGTGTGAAAAATACCTAATATCTTTATGTTAGAAAGTCAACATTTTGGGAACCTTAATGTGAAGCTGAAATTTTGGCCAACAACTTCTCAAAAATGTTGATATACCAGGCACACAACAGCAAATTTCAAATGGTCAAATATGAAAATCATTTTGGGGCGTTATAGTTTAGGGACTAGAGTCTACAGATAGAGTAAATCTATCTGGTAGTTTCAAAATAGCTTTTAAAATAATCAGGTATGTTCCAGATTCTACTTTGAAGTAAAAGTAGTTTGTAATCACTTCAATTTGACACTTGGGTGTTCTGAATTTTACTTTTTACTTTTCATTTCTGTTTTGTTTTCGAACATCAAATCGTAGTGAATTGCATTGTTCTAGAAACTACTTTTAGGCAAAAAGAAGAGATTTAAAACTACTTATTGTGAAACAAAAATTTTTGCAAATAAACATGTAAGTATAACAAATAAAAGTGGTCAGATTTCTTTGATTGAATAACAATTTTCCTTGTTTGAAGGGGAAACACAAGAATACAACGCAGGATGCAATAATGCTACGTTTTATGCAAAACAATCCAGACCTGGAAAAAGGGGACAATGTAAAATTGGAAGAATTCTGGAATCTTTTTGCGGCTTCCTACTACATCCTACTACACCGGGAATATCAAATTTTTGCATGAAGTGGCGCTTAGACAAATTTTGTTCATCAACTATCATTTTCAATTTAATCCACCTAGGACAAATATATTTTTCTAGAACAATAAGTACTCGATTATTTAATTATTACTTGTACTTAAGTACATACATGTGTGTACTTACGTAGTGTCGCCCATATCCAGAGGATTTGAGTGATCTCGCAAAATTCGCCTTTGTAATTTTGCTCTTGCATATTCATTGGTATGGTATACAGTGGACACTAACACCGCATTCATTATTTATTTATTCTTTAATTATTTATTTGCCCTTATTATTTATTTATCCTTTAATTTTATGCAAAAAAAAAAATCACAAATAGTAGTTTTAATAACTAAATTTTATTTTGAAGTCGATATCAGCTGTTTACAATTTCTGTTTTCGAACAAACCGCTTCATTTGCAGAACATTCAGAACACAATGTTAACTTTTCAAATCGTATTTTACTTTAGTTCTACTACTTTTTTGGAACATACCTGAATATGTGTTGCTTTTAGGTATGGAAATATTCCCAAAATATCAAAAATTTTGTTGAACCGCCGTTTTTGCTGCGTACATATGTTAAAAAAATTTGTTACGACACATCTGCCGAATTACAATAACCATAAAGAAGTGATTTTTAAATTCAAAATTCCTTAGTTTATGAAATTTTACCACTTAATGTTCGGCTTATGAATTAAGGTGATCAAAAGCTTTCTCCAATGCGGAACATTTCAATATGCCTACCTTAAATAAATTAAGCTGTGACAAAGTAATATTACCTTCATATTTTACCTTAGAATATGGAAAAAAGCATTTTTTGCCATGCCTACTTGCTTGATTATAGGTCAGTGAAACGTTTTTGATGCTAGGGCTTACAGGTTTTATAATTGGGCCAAATTGATCCAGTAGAAACACTTTGCTCGTCCAGAGACTAAAACCAACTTTTGAAAAATGATCCTTCATTATAGCAATTATTATTATTATTGTAACATTTTGGTCACTCATTCCTTATTGAAATCAATATGTGGTGGTAATTGCTAGATACGGAAAAGAATCATCGTGAATTATGTGATTTTTAAGGGGCCACCCTATTTGTGAGCGTTTTCGTTGAAAGACGCTACAAAAATACGAACTTTCTCTTTGAAAAGGGAAATAAATCGATATATCATGTATGAGTAAGTTTTGAACATGACCAATTATCGAATAATGAGTCAAGGACGAGTTGATCCAGTGGAAACAATTGGCTCATCCATATACGAAAACCATCTTTTGAAAGATAATGATTTATTATATTTATAATTTTTGTTATTCGATATACAGGGTGGTGCAATATAACGTGCATATTGGATCACCTTGTTTTGCGGGGTAGAAAAGGCGCGGGCGGGGGGCGCCTACATCGTTGGGTTGGCGGGCTCATGGAGTTTTAGTCGCCATGAATCACGGTTAATACGGAATGCTATGTTGAGATGTTGGACGGATTTTTGGCTCCAGAAATTGAAAGTTCAAGAATAAAGAATTCCAGAACTTGGATCCAATAAGATGGAGCTACCTGTCACACATCAAATGACTTCATGGCGGTGGTGAAGCAGATGTTCCCTGGCAGACTGATTTCGAAAAGAGGTGATATCCCATGGCCCCCACGTAGTTCAGACTTGACGCCTCTTGACTTTTTTTTTTGGGAAGACCTCAAACACAAAGTCTACAGTAATAATCCAAGAAACATCGTTCAGCTCAAGGAGAATATCCGTGGTGAAATGGCAGCCATTACACCAGTATTACTGAAGAAAGTTTTCAATAATTTTCGTTTGCGGTTAGAGGAGTGCCGTCGTAGAGAGGGTCACCATTTAGATGATGTTATTTTTAAAAAATAAACTCCATTTATTACTCTACAATGCCTTAGATTTATTTTAACCATACCTTTTGTATTTATTTTTTAATCTATTTTTTAAATATGCACGTTCTATTGCGCCACCCTGTATATGTATATCATGTATGTGGAAGGTTTTGAACATGATCACTTATTGAATAATGAGTCAAAGACCACTACACGCAGACTGGCAATTGTTGCAATTGAAACAAATTGACCCAGTAGAAAAAAAAATTGCTCGTACATTGATTTTTTGTTTGAAATGATTGATTTTCATAAATTTTTCTAACATCCAACAATTATTTTTAATTGAAGCGGAGTACCACGTTAGCTAATAGAAACGGAAAGAAATCAGTCCATTTTATGTACATTTATAAGAAACTGCTCTAGTTAAGGTTATTAAAAAAATACCAAAAACCGAAAAAAAATTAGGTGGACGCTTCGTTTCTGAGATAAGAGCTTTCTAACTCTGGGGAAATGTTACCTAACCGTATTATTAACCTCTCCTCGCCGAGTTGTGGATTGTTAATCACCGCATGCTACGTATAGGCACGTAGAAAAATATTAGCTGTGCACCTAAGTTCCCGCTGTTTGCCAATAGATGACCCCAAGTGTAAGTGATAGTGATTATCTTTTGACGTCATATTCTTTTGGTTGTGTGAATATGTATGATTTTGTGCTAAACATTCGTCATATGTGGGAAGTATTGACTTCAATTGAATCAATTTAATAAGGCTGGATACAACAAGAAGCTCGATGTGTGGATGCTACTCTGGCCACATAAGTTATCACAAAAAAAAAAAAAAAAACTCATAAACCGAATTTTCGTTTGCGAATCGCTGATGAATCGCAACAAAATCGACCCATTTCTGAAGCAGATGGTGACTGATGATGAAAAATTGATCACTTAAGATGATGTCAAGCCAGAACGGAAGCGACTGAATCATGGCATGCCAACACAAACTGTGGCCAAACCAAGATTAAGAGGCAGGAATGTTTGACAGGGAATCATCTACTATGGGCTGCTTCCCTACAACCAAAATTGTAATTAGAATCTTCCGAAGGAAGCTATATCCCAGAAGCCAGCTTTGACCAATAGAAGAGGAATTGTGTTCCGTCAGGAAAACGCCATGTCATTCACATTGATAGTGATTCGGCAGAACCTTCGAGGACTTGATCGAAAGGTTCTTATGCATCCAAATTATTGTTCGGACCAGGCACGAATAATTCGCCTCAAGAGAAGTTTTGTGCCAATTTTTTGCCAATATGAACAAGGTTTTCTATGAGAAAAACGTTATGGAATTTTCTTCAAAATGTCAACAAATTATCGAACAAAACGGTGTATATTCGACCTTAATTGGATGATCTTAACTATGCTAAGTAAATCTTTTAATGTTATGCAAAAATAATGGATTTCTTTTTATTCCATTTTGTATATTAAAAGCTAAGCACTTTGAACCTATAAAACGATTTTAACAACAACGTACTTTTTAGAAATCTTTCTTAAATGTTCCAAGTTCCTTCGAAAAATTTGCAACAAGAAATAAATTTGCAATTTGTTTTAGTAACAAAAAAAAAAGAAATTTCTGTTTCTCGTAATTGTCATCCCATTTGAGAATTTTATTGCTAAGACGGCTTCTACCCTAACCCTTGAAGTGACTCGTGAAAACTACCGCAATATGACATTAATATTAAAATGAAATACGAAGAAATAAAGGTTTACATTCAATATTTTGTTATCATGTCAATGTATAGGCCAGGAATGTATCGAGACGAGAATAAATATTTTGGTATGAAATTTATTTCGTACCAGATATGCGACTTCATTATGTGCACACCTGCTTTCAAATTATTCTTTTGTCACTGCCCCACCCTTTCAACTTTATTTTCAAAATTCATTGCATTCATAGCAGTAAAGTAGTCGATAACTCTCTATTTAAGAGACGGACAAACATAAATAATTGTATACAAATAGTTAATTAAAAAAATAATAACAAATTAGCTACATTGTCCCTGCCCTAACTGCCAAATACAACAGTCGAATGTGAATCATCTACAGCGGTAATCAACTTCTGAAGGTCTCCGAATTCCTTGCTATTTTAGTACAATGTATAGGTAGTTATTTTTTTTTTTCTTTTTTTAATATTTGGTTTGCTTTATAATCCTAATACGTATCTCTCCAAATCTAATCTAATTACTTGAGCTATGTTTGATTGCCTAACGTCCACGTAATTATTCATTGTCACCAGACACTGGCCCAGAAAAAGTCATCATTAGCATTTCATAATTATACTATTATCTAATTTATGCACAATAATTTCATAGCACCCAAGGAAATTATTCTATTTGCTTATTTATAATAATAATTAGGACAGAAAATGTGAATATTTACCAACTTCAATTGAAAATTGGGTATAACCCTCACTTGCCTCGTTGAACACAGCTGCTGTTTGCAGGCTATAATGCGTCATAATGTGTCGTGACGCAAACGACACATTATTATTTATTTAATAGAGCACTAATGACCGATTGAAGCACCAACAAAACATTAATATTATTAGCTTATATTTGGTCATAATCGAAGCTGCCAATCAGGCAATAAGAAAAAATAATATCTTGAATGTCACAGGCTATAGAAAAATGTTGTTGTTTAGAAATATAACTAAAGGGTGACACATAAGTAACGTTGAGATTTATTCAATGTATAACTTTTTTATTTCTGCTTTTATTTAACGTTGACATTTATTAAAATTTAGAATATAGTTTGGAAAAATGTTTATTTTATGTTTTAAAGATAATATCTTTCAAATGGTGCCCATTGTTTGATTCTACCTGACGTGCTCTTTAAAAATCATTTCCCATAACTTTTCTTAAAATTTCAAGTCCCAGCGCCCACACTTCTTTTCGGATATTGGCCTTAAGTTGTTGGATGGTTCTTAGCTTATTAACATATACCTTACCCATTAGGTAGGTAGCTCCATAGAAAAAAATCGGGGGCCGTTAAATCAGGCGAACGTGTTGGCCACTTAAAATCAGAAAAGCGTGATATTATTCGACTTCTAGTCATCACCGTCATCACGGAGACTCACTGTAGTCTTTTAGGATCGCATTAGAATTTCCGAAAAGCACATACCTCGCACGCACCTCTATATATACTTACATTAATTGAAGAAAAATATCCTTAAACTGCCACAATTTTTTTTTATAAAAATTCAACTTTATTACGAAAACATTTTGAGAAGTGATTCATTGAAAGTATTGCCCAGCGCTAGCTACTACTTTTTCCCATCTTTCTGGCAAAGCTCGAATCCCATTCTGTTTATCTTTTAAGGCTATCCACGAATCTGGTCATTCCCTAATGTCGTCGTATGAGTGGAACAAGTGATAATCAGACGGGATAATATCTGCAGAATATGGCGGATGGATTAAGACTTCCCATTTCAGTGTTCCCAGGCTAAGCTAAAGAATCGTTTTTTCGTGCCTCTCCGCGTATTATGGGCGTTTCTCGCATAGATCTCGGCTCAATCGCATTAATTGAACTCGATAGCGATCCCCAGTGATGGTTTCGCTTGGTTTCAACAGCTCGACACCGACCTGGTCCCACCATATACAGAGCATAACCTTCGCAGCGTCAATATTTGGCCGAGGCGACGACGTAGAAGCATGACCATACCTTCCTTTTCTTTGAATTACTTCATTTTTCAACACTCATTGCAATACGATGAAAAAATCCCCTCCCTTTTTGTCGCTGAAGGCGAAAAAACTACGCTCAACGTCCCTTAGTTTCAACTCATAAGGAACCCAAGTTTCTTGCTTTGGAGTGATTCCCAACGCATGCAATCGCTTGGAAATGGCTTGGCGGGTAACTCCTAATATTGAAGCAAGCTCAATCTGCGTTTGACACGGATCTCCATTAAGCAATGCCGTCAATTTAGTATCTTGGAAGGTTTTTCGTCGTTCTTCACGCGAACGGTCGTCAACATCAAAATCAATCAAAATCAAAATCACCGTCTTTAAAGTGACGGAATCAATCTTGACACGTTGTTTCACTTAAAGCAGCATCTCCGTAAACGTTTTGAAGCTCTCGCCGCCGTTTTCTTCGATTGAAAGAAGAAGAAAATCAATACTTCACGCATTTGACGATTATTTGACACAAAATCATGCATATTCACACTACCAAAAGAATATGACGTCGAAAGAAAATCACTGTTGTGTCGAGACGGTATATTTACCATACGCCTAAGTTTGGCTCATGATGTTTAGATTATGACCGAATCGACTAATACTTACAGCTGGCGCCATCTATTGACAAACAGGGGGGAACTTAGTTGCGCATCTAATGTGATGTTAAAAAGAGCTTCCTAAGAAGTGAAAAATATGGTCTTTAGCATTTATAAAAAGTGACTTCCAGTTCTTTTTGCTGCGCTTTCACTGAATATTGCCATAGAAGTCGGTTACCGCAAACAATCATGAACAGAATCGTTTGCTGCTCTAGGACGCGTGTTATTATTGGCAGTGTTTCGCCATTTGTCCTCTTTCTCGCCTTTGTTTTCAACGATCTTTGTGAAAACTAATTAGTAGCCTTTTGCCAAATTTCAGTGCCGAATTTTGGAAATATTGTCAGCGAAATGTGCAGAATTTGTTTGAACAAATAAATTTAAGTTTTTTTTTTTTTTGGAATATTGTCGGCAACTGCACTTTGATCTACCAGAAGCTATAGTCTAACTTGTGCCATACAACAAAAGGTCATATTTCTAAATGTACAAAAATTTGTAAAACTCAATTTAGCTCTATAAAGCTTTGTCTTCTTAAATTTTTATTATATCACATCACTTACTATTGCAAATAATTTATGAAATTCAACCACTTCCCTTCGTATTCGCATTTGCCATCGTGGGCGGAAAACTTAGCCATTTAACTGAAGTGTGTCCTCCCACCTGACTCCAACCTGACTGTTTGGCCCCCATTGTCATTGGTGCTGCATCATGTGACCGCACGTCGTGTGTAGTGTATTCTCCGCATAACGGTACTGTTGGTTGGGCGACCATAAATTAACCTATAAATAATTTTAATAAAAATCCTCAGCTTTTCTGTGGTTGCATATTTAATAAATAAATCAATCACTTACACCAACGCGGCGGCGAGTACAACAATTTCAAACGCCTTTACATACAATACAGACGACACACGCAGATACAGACCCCACCATACGCGACTGCTGCCTGCATACATTCTGTGGTTGAGGCATAATAATATGCATAAATAATAATTATCGATGAACAAAAAATTTTCTATTGTAAACTCAATTTTAAACATTTTTGTTTTTTGTACAATATTTTCATTGATGTATAATAGTGAGCCCAGAAAACCCCAAACACCACAAGATTGGCGGAGCAGCAGATTGCTTGATTAACAAAAACATTGAGGCGTTTGGCCAATGCTGCAGTGTGCAACATCAACGTTTTCCAAAAACTTACTGGCGTCGAGTGTATTACTGTTGCGGTAAGTCTGGCTGGCAAATAGGTTGTTTGATGGGAAGTCATTACGCATGTACCGGTACGGGAATCACTGGCTGTTGTTCGTGGGGCAGTAATAAAATATGCATCACGCTTTTTGTACCGTTGCCACTAACGTTGTAGTGGCGATGAAACAAAATTCGAGACGTTAAAAAAGACGACACGGATTGCAACGTCATTTCCCAGTTATCACGTTCGAACCAAACTGTGAATAAAACACACGTAAACTACGTTATTACAGGAAATGTGATGGATCACTTCACACCAGAAGTATTAGTTTACGCTTAGAACCGCATGATTATAAGAGATGCAGGCATTATTGTATGAGATGCAGGCACCAAGGTGGTCCACATTTTAATTCTAAAATGGTGTACTTAAATTTACCTCTTTTTCGGTAAACTTCGTCGAAACGACGAATCTCAAAATTGTATTGATATAACTTTGAGGCGACATTTTGTTAATAAAATACATTATTATTTCTAAACTAATTTAAAATAATTGTTTTAGTTTTAGTTTTACTTAGTGCACGTTTTTGAAAAATAAAAATTTTTCATAGAATTTGTCTTTGCTTCAAATAACAAGTGCAAAAATGCACCTTCTTCTTCAAACCAGTTTTGTAACTAGATTATTTCTTAAAATTAATTAAAATTAATATATTCGTCATTTTATAAAGTAGTGAAAGAGTCAATTTAATTTTTGGTATTTTGGTATTTTTGCAATTCGCCGCTTTTTACGAGGTGTGATCGAAAAATAACCGTTATTTTCAAATTTTTCCAAAAAGTATTTATTTATTCACTAATTTTTAATTTTTCTTTTAAAGTACTTTCTATCAGATGTAATACACTTATGCCAGCATTTCTTCTAATCCTCGAAAAACTTCTAAAACGCGCCAACAGCTCCTGTTTCGATTATTCTTTTATCTTCTCAATCGTAACAAAACACTTTCCTTTCATCGGTGTCTTCAGTGTTGGGAAGAGGAAAAAGTCAGCGGGGGCCAAGTCCGGTGAATACGGTGGTTGAGGCATGATTGCGGTTTTATTTTTGGCCACAAACTCACGCACAAGCATCGATGTGTGAGCTGATGCGTTATCATGGTCCAAAATCTATGATTGGTTTTTCCACAATTCTGTGCGTTTCTGACGAATTACTTCGCGCAAACGGCGCATAACTTCAAGGTAGTATTCCTTATTGACCGTACGACCTTGTGGCAAGAATTCATGATGCACCACGCCATTGCAGTCGAAGAAAACTGAGGAAAACCTTTACATTTGACCGAACTTGATATGCTCTTTTCGGTCTAGGCTTTTCTGGACGCTTGGGTTTTGGTTTCAATGTCATTGCCATACACCCATGTCACCGTCACCAGTTTTGACCTCTTCGAGGAAATCTGGATCGTCGTTGATGACGTTCAACAGCTCCTGAGCGATGTCAATGCAATGTTGTTTTTGCTCAAAATTTAGCAATTTTGGAACAATCTTCGCTGCCGCACGTTTCTTGCCTAAAACATCCTAAAAATTGCTTGGCGTGAGCCAAACGATATGCCAACATCATCAGCAACCTCTTTAATAGTGACTCGAAAATCACCCAAAATCATTTTCTTCACTGCTTCAATGTTTTCATCGGTTGTTGACGTGCTCGGTCGACCAGGAAGAGCATCGTCATTGACATCTTCTCGGCCTTCCTTAAACCGGTTATACCACAATTGAACTTGTGTTCGGCTCATAGTAGACTCGCCAAACGTCGCAGTCAACATTTCAAATGTCTTTGCCCATCTCATTTCATTTTTTACACAAAACTTAATACAGTTTCTTTGATCCATTGTTTCGAATATTAAAAAATCGAAGAGCACACAAAAAACACGACTAACCTTTTTATCTGTCAAAAACAAACGGACAATCGAAAATCGCTGATATTTTCAACATATATAACAGACATGTGTACCAACATATCATAAAAGAAAATGCGAAAATCGAACATACGTAACTCACGAAATTTGAAAAAAAACCGTTTTTTATCACACCTCATATATGGGTACAATTTGCAATTGTTTCTTTACTGAAAAGATTGTTTTAGATATCAGTTCTTGAGTTCTTTTCTTTTTGCCAATTCTTGAAAATTATACAAAGTGCACATCTTGAAATCTGAAATTAACTATTTAAATGTTCGTTTGATTATACTCACTTAGAATAATCAGGTATTAAAGGAATAGTCTCGAAATAGGAATAGTTGCGAAAATCTTCATTTCAATGTGCTGCCTTCAAAGCGAAACAGTTAAAGATATGAACAAATTTCAGCATATATTGAAGCATTTTGAATCTTTCATGCAAAACTTCACTATTTTTCTAATAGATGTAGTCTATTTATATCACGTGTTGTATAAGTGCGGATACAATTTCGTAGTCGGAAAACTATTCAGACCAGTTTTGTGATTGCTTGACTCTATATGGACGCCAGAAAAGGGGAAAACGCTATATATTTCAGTTTATCCTCGATAAAACCTAAACCTGAGCCTAAACCTAATGCGAATAGTATTTACACTCTTGATACTAGTGATGCAGCCAATCATGCGTAAATTTGGTTTCCATTTCGAAACCAGTTTCGGGAAGGTAAATTTTCCAAAACGTCATTAAAATAATCGATATCGTCAGTTGACCGTATTTCCATCTACGAATCGCTGCTAAGAATCGCAACAAAATCGACCAATTTCGAAAATTCGAAATGGTGACCAGTGATGAAAAGTGTGTTGCTTACGTCAATATCACAAGAAAAAGTTCGTAATCGGCGCAAACGGTAAAAAAATGACAAAATGTATTTTCATTTCGAGTGCCGATGATACTTAGGAAATCAAGTTCGATCCATGTCCCTTTTTGTCTTTCGGGGAACTGTAACGGTTGCCATTTGAAACCGTGACGAAATGTATTTTGATTTTGAGTACTGGTGATACTTAGGGAGTCGAGTTCGATCAGGGTCCATTTTTTGCTTTTCGGGTAACTGCAACTCGATAAATAGGCATCGCTATCAATTCTTTTCGTTTACTTTTTTATTTCTTAAGATGCAGCTTAAATAAGATCATATGTCCTTGGCAAAAATTGCAGCAAAATAATGTCCAAGTTTTTCTCTATCGCGTATTGTCAGCTTTAAAATGGTCAACGTTTAATTGTACAGGGTGTCCGTCGGGACGATATTCCACTTTCTTCGCAGATAATCACTCTTTAAACAATAATTATCTCTCAATATTTGGCTTTACTCTTTACTTTTGCTTTGCAAGTTTTTTGACATTTTTACTTTCCAAATTGATTGTAACTACGTTCAATTAATTCACTTTTATGTAATAACAAGATTTAGTTGTTGCAATATCTTGGAGTAAAACTCAAAAACTGTACATAGTTATCTATTTTTTAGATTTAAGTTATTGTTGGATTAATAATAAATAAAATAAAAAGAAAACAGCAGAATACATTCACGCAAAAATATGGGTTAGGATATATAAAGTACAGGGTGTCCATCAGGAAAGTATACTAATTTGTTTTATCGCCGTTTTGGTAAATATTAGTCTTGACAGTTTATATTTGGCAGTCGTGAAGTAGTGACGTGGCAAATTTATTATGGAAAAATATACGATAAACCAACCTGTTTTAATCGTTAAAACATTTTATCAAAATCAATCATCGATTACTGTGACAATGAGAAAGTGGTGTGAAATTTTTGGGAGAAACAACGTCCCAACAAGACTAATTACCGTGTAGTGAATGATTTTGAAGAAAGAGGATCTGTAGCTGATAGGGCTAAACATGGACCACAACGTACTGCAAGATCGGCTGAAAACATTACTTCTGCTCAAGAAAGTGTTCAAAACGATACATCAACCTCATTTCGACGCCATGCTCAGGAGCTTGGCCTTTAAAGAACAACTTTGGCCACTATTTGCCTCAAGGATTTGTTTCGATTTATTTAAAGAAATGGTGATGTTGATTGGCCTCCACGGTCGCCTGATTGGACTTATCCGGACTTCTTTTTATGCGGATATTTTCAAGGTTTATGCAAACACACATGAAATTGAAAATGAAATTATTAAAATACCGCGTGAAATGTGTTAGAATGTAATGAAAAATGTGCTCAAAAGGGCTCGCATTTGTGAGACTAACAGAGGCGGACTTTTATCTGGTATTGTATTCCATACATAATTGCCGACATTAAATGACACAGTTATCAATATAAGACCCAGTCTCTTTCGTTTAATCAAAAATGATAAACAAACAAAGCAGTATACCTTCCCAACGGACACCCTGTATGTGAAATTCATACAAGCAGAACGTCCCTCACCGGAGACAGATTCGCATATAATGCCTCCCTAGTATAATCCCCCAAACACCATTATATATAGTGTATTTATAATTAGCTGCACTTCCTAGAGCAGATAGTCTTTCCCCATATAAGTATTTGGCTAAGCATTACTCATTACTCCACCCCACCGCGTTCCATTCTACAAGTGATATATGGAGTTACCTAGTCCAATTTCGTATGTAGTATGGAATGATATATGAATCACTTTATATTTCAGATTTTAATGTTTCAGTCTTACAACTATTTTACAAAACGTACATACAAAACATCAAAAATATTTTATTTTCAAATTTAATTCACTCCATTGCGTTCCATTCTGCAAGTGATATATGAAGTTACCTAGTTCAATTTCGTATATAGTATGGAATAATATATGAATCACTCTATATTTCTGAATATTATTGTTTCAATTCTATAACTATTTTACAAACCGAGCATACATAACATCAAAAATATTTTATTTTAAAATTTAATTAATTGTCTACTATTGAAAAAAAAATTTAAATTTTGTTAAAATGCCTCCGAAAAAGAGTAGAAAAAGTTCAATATTCAAAGGACAACCGGAAAAAGAATACGTTTTACTTACTCTAGATGATATTATGGCTAGAGAGCAAAAATATTCCAATCGCTTAAGCGATTTAAGAGTATGCCTGAAATTTATAGATGGTAACCATTGTATTCTTAGACAGCTTACAAACCTTTTAAAATTAATATCTCGCGGTAGATGCCATTATGCAAATCGAGGAGCTAAATGAGGCACAACTAATAGCCGATAAATGGCAAGACTTTATCACCTGCAATCCTTTGCCCAAAGCCTACCTGCCGCCCGATATACGCTTATTTTTCGAAAAAGTGAAATTTTTCCAAGGGAAAAGTATTGAAGCCAATATTGACTGGCTACTGGCCATAGATGAGCGAAGCGTTCTGAGCCAGAATATATTTCGTCAAGATTTGACTCGCCAGTGTCTCAAAGATAAAGCAAAACCCGAATTTGGCTATGAATACAATGAATGCATAGCAGATGCCTTAAATATTATACGTCGCATTGAGTATTTTCTGGATAACGACGTGGAAGTTGCCAAATGCTCGGATTCTGTACTTTTGGATATTAAGGAACTGAAGAAGGTTATACAGGAACACATAGCAGACTTTTTTGACCGGTACACTTATCGGATATTGTGTTCTGATGAAGCTTACATGAAGTAAGATTTGTATATTTCATTTTGTTTATTGAAGGATTACTTAGTGATTTCTTTTTCAGATCAATTGATGGAATATCTTCGGAATATTGTTTCTCAGTGAAAAATTTTCAAGTGCATATATGGTGCCTGAAAAATGTTCCCATTAGATTTTCTCATTTAGAGTAAGTTTATAAAGTTTTACGGAGGGAGAGCGAATGTGATGAAAAGACAGAGTGTAAGATGCTGAAGTGGTGTTCATCGCACTAATTCCTTTGATTGTCCTATAGTGTTGTGTGGTTTGAGGTTAGAAGGATGAAGAAGTTGTCGGCAAAAAAGAGTCGAATGATTTATATTTATTCGAACTATTTGAAGGGAAGTTACATACATAATATGAAACTAGCTGATGTTATAATTGCTTAGCTTGAGATCTTTATGATGGCTGTTGGAAATATCTAATTGGAACGAGAACTTTAAGTTCACAGTTTTACTTTGTACTATATAAAGATGGACGTTTTTCGTGTTGCAATTAAATCATCCTTCTAATTCGTAATTTGCGATGCGAGTAGAAGGAGTAAAGTATTTCGGAATGCAAATTGGAAACAAGTCTCTGGTGTTACTGAAGGTATCGAAAGGCATCAAATGTGTGTCCAAAGTTATCACAACAAATTGACATTTTTAATGATTACAATTTTTGCATTTTATCTCTGCGGTTCAAGGTCCAGACATGGCCAATAACTACCTTTAGCAGTGACCAAATAATCTGTCATATTGTTGTTTTTCTGCTAAGTCCAAAGGAATTTTACTAGCAACTTGCTTAGAGTTACGTTTCTACTACCTTCAAATTAACTTTCGCAAATTCCTTCTCAGCATTTAAGGGATAGCAGTGACAATTTAGGGAACAACCATTTTCGAACCGCGATGTTGTTTTAGAATAAAAAAAAAAGAATTTCTTTGCATCCCAGGAATGAGATATGGGAGATCTTCTTTTTTGTGTTGTAAAATTTGCGTGAAAAGCACGTTGCAAGCGCTGCCAAGTAAATAGAAAGCAATTTTACTAGACCACTTGTTTAAAGTCATATTCCTACAAACTACAAATCAGCTTTCTCAAATTCCTTCTTAGAATTTAAGGAATAACAGTGATAATTTATGAAAACAACGGCTCTTCGCATGTATTAAAACGAAAAAAAAAGAATTGCTTTGCATCCCAGGAATGAGGTATGGGAGAGCTTCTCACATTCAGTAAGTTTATATACATTCTTTTTTAGACTCACTTAGTGGGATCTACAATGTAGCAACCATTCCGAACGCAGCACTTTTAGAAGCATTTACTAGACTTGTCGACAACTCAAAGTGTTTATCAAACACATCGAAGTGACCGCCGCTCATGTTATGATAGGTGGTGGTAACGGGTATTGAACCCACGATCATGTAAATGAAAGTCGTGTGTACTAACCATCGCGCCACGGCCGGTTATATGTATTAGAATGTTAATATGTAACTAGTGGTTCTCCAAGTGATATTTGGATTCTTCATATATCCCTGTAGGATCATTTCAGCTATTCTGCAAATTGAAACCACTGAATTTGAAAGCTTTACCTTAAAGTGTTGATGGAATGTAATGGAATTTGTTATTGAAATAGCACTCACTTCGCATTAATTGTCCGATTATTTCCTTGCCACCATCTTTTGAATCGTCATTAGGCATTGATCTGATCGTCTGAGTTTCCATTGGCTTCAAGTAAGGACTTCTCAGCAATCCGCCGTTAATTTATTCTACCCATTTGCAATTCAATTCTGTGAAAATTTAACTAGTCAACTTTTTGTATACGAGAGAAAGAAATTTATTGAAAAAATGTCAAATGTACCACTCTAAAGAATATTCCATATTTGAAACCAAAAAAAAAAAAAAAAAAATTGAAAGCAAAGCAGTACCAAATTGGATACAACATACAATTCACAAAGACACAGTTGTAATATTGTGCGCCAAAAGAGCGGGGTAGGAATTGTGACTGTGATAGGGACCAGCATTACACGTTTAGCCTGTAGAGTAGTGGTTTCTCTCTGTAGAGAGTTATGATGATTAGGGCGACAAAATAGTAAGCAGTTACCACTCATCAGAGTGCTACAGTTCAAATAGAAAAATTTGTACGTAAAGTTATTTTTGTACATAAAGAATATGTCATCTTATCATAAATATTATTTCCTTATTTAGGAATTATAGGCGATTGCACCAACTGGCCATGGCGGAATAGTTTCAGAAACTGCATCTCAGCCGCAAAAGCCACTGAGGATGATTATGGACCGATTTGGGCTGCGGTATTAATTTCCTTTTAAAAATTGCCGTCTTGCAAAATAAGACGTAGTGTTTTTTCAATAATGCCATTTTGATATTCTGTTTATTGCTAAAGCCTTCAAGGCGAAATTTCATCGTAAACGCTTTCGAGCTTTCGAAAGGAGCTTTTCGTATGGTGTCGACACTAAAGTTAATAGTTATTTATTTATTTATTTATTTCAGATATTAAGGTCCCAACACAATAAGGTTATATGGACCATAGAATATAAGTAGAATTATTACAAAAAACTTATATTAGTGTTATTTTTACAGTTTTGAAACCAAGGTTTAAATCAGTTTAAATAAATTAATTTCGTTTAGAAATCGTTTAACATTTTCAAAATTTACATCGCTTGAGAGGACTTGAATGTTGTTTATCTTGAATTTTCTTCGTTTTTCACTTAAAACTACGCAGTCATTAAATAAATGCGAAACGCTCATAATTTCACCACAGGTGCACAATGGAGGCTGACTTTTCTCAATAATATATTTATGTGAAAAATTACAATGCCCAATTTTAAGTCTCGTATATTTAATAAAATCAGTGTTGGATATTCTGGGGCTTTTGAATTTGTGTATTATATTTTTTTGGATTGCATATAGTTTGGAGTCATTATTACTATTCCAAGAAACTTCCCAGAGATCAAAAATATATTTTGAGATTTGCCGTTTGTAGTCCGAAAATTGATATTTGAATTCCCTAGCTACAACTTCTGTTAAAGAATTTTTAGCTAACTGGTCTGCCCTTTCATTTCCATGTATATCTAAATGGCTTGGGACCCATAGAAAGTCTATTTTGTTTGAAGAATTATTGATTGTCTCTCTTATTTGTTGTATAATCATATTATTGGTGAATGGATTTGTTATGCCCATTAATGCACTTTTACTGTCACATATAATTAATGAATTTTGATCTATGTCAGAATTAGATATATATTGAAGACAGGTTTTGATAGCAAGTAGCTCAGCAGTGTAGATGGATGAGTAATCATTGATGCGTTTACACATTTCAAGATCGGTACCGAAAATTTCGAAGCCAGCCTTTGCATTATTAACAGATCCGTCTGTAAAGAAAAGTTTATGATTTGGGTATTTAGTGTTTATGGCTTCCAAAAAATTTTGCTTTACTTCTGTAGCGTTCATATTTCTCTTTGACGAATAGGCGAGGGAAAAATCTACGTTTATGGGTATATATGTCCAAGGTTCAATACGAGAAAAAGTTATATTTTCAATGTTGTCAACGTTTATAGGATATTTAGATAGCATTTTTTCAAACTCAATAATACCTTTTGCATAAACTGGTAAAAACTTAGGGTTTCTCGATTTAAGGCTAGATATTCTATCGCTGTTTTTGATTTTTTCATATAATGGATGATGTTGTAAAGAATAAACTTTCAGTATATAATTTAATAAATATTTTTGTCTTCTCAGTTGAAGGGAAGGACATGAAGATACTATTTGTAAACTTATAACTGGACTAGTCTTAAAAGCACCAATTGAAAGTCGAATTCCTGTATTTAAAATTTGATCTAACGTTTTCAGTTTCGAATCATGGGCTGAAGAATAAATTATAGAGGCGTAGTCTATAGTGGGAAGGACAATACAGCAAAGAATTTTTAGAAGAGTTTTGGGGTCTGAACCATATTGTGAACATCTAAGCATTTTAATTATATTAAGCTTTGAGTTTGCTTTTGCCTTTATATTTTTTATGTGCGAACTAAAGCTAAGCTTTTCATCAAATGTTACTCCGAGAAACTTACATTCTTTTACAAATGTTATATTTCTACCATTTAGATTAAGAGTTACATTGTTTGATATTGGTTTAGACCTAGATGAAAATTTAATTGCTACAGTTTTTTCTTCATTAAACTGAAATCCACTTTTTCTGTTCCAAATTTCTAACTTATTTATAGTCATTTGAATTTTGTTTATAATGGTGCTATCTTTTTTACCCGAACAATACAAAACGAGGTCATCAGCATATAAAAAGTTAATAGTTCATGTATATTTTTTTGAGTATTTTTCTATCGATAACTTCCAAACAAAATTCTTCCAAATTCTACCTTGCCGAAGTCATGAGCCACTGCCCAGTTATAGTTATGAAAATCATGATAAGGGCCAAGACTAGTGGACTATTTGTGTGCCCTTTTGCTGGGGATCTCCCAATAATTAAAAGGACACCGATAATATCTGACACTTTTCGATAGATAATGTCAACACGAGCAGCCTACTCAATCAACGTGTGTCTTTAATTGAAGGTGACACAATTTTCCTTATTACTATCTTCATACATACGTTTATACAAC
>JAHXMU010000674.1:417774-504424 GCA_019455685.1 Philornis downsi
CGACAATGTTGAGGCAAAATCTTGCCATACGAGGTATCCACATGAATTTCGATCATCTCAGTGAGAATGCCAAAAGTTATTTCCAAATAGTCACTGTACCTGTGGATAATTTAAACGCTGGCATTCAGGATTTGCATGAATGTCTGTGTAATGAATGGCTTATGCAGCTGGACATTCAGGGACGAAAGCGTAATGAAATGGTGGAGAAACGTTTAGATTATGAAGAGAAGTTACGTCTATTCGAAGAAGAGGAGGCCAATAAGAGCAAAAAGAAAAAGGGAGCCGAAGAGGAGGATGGTAAAAAGGTGAAACAACCTAAAATCCTGAGGCCTACAAAGGAACCTCCATTAATTGGTCCTGACTTGTTCCCTGATATCTATGAAGATTTTTTAGAAGAAGAACAGAAACAATACGAAAATTTCATAAATGTCATCTACAATCCTGGATCATTAGATCTGGATCATGATGAGGTGTTATATGCGTATTAGAGAGGTTTTCGCTAGCTTCATAATGTTTTTCTTCTTCCTTCAGATTAATCTCAAGAAATTTTTCATACTGGGCGGTATTTATCAATTGCAATATGTGGAGAAACCTCTGCATTACGACTTCGATTTCCACCGTTTCAACATGACCTGGCATCATGACGATTCCAAGTTGGTGGTTTATAATGATTTATATATACCGGCCACTCCCAGGTATCTGTCGCGGCGAACTACACGTCTTATGAGTCACATAAGCCTAAGACGTTTGACCCGATTCACTGCCGGGCCTCAGCAACCAAAAGATTCAACAGATCCGGAGTGTCCTTGGTTCGTGTTAACGTTTAACTTACCAGAGCATCTCTGCTATTGGGGCGAACCGATAGCTTGTCACTACGAAACTGTAACAAAAGTTATCGAAGAGAAGGCGGAAGAGCTTCCCATGTCACAAGAGGTTGGCAAAAAATCTAAACGTATTAAGAAAACTGAGTCCATTGTATCCCTGACATCTTCCCAAGCCACAATGGAGCCTATGCCCGATAAAGATTTGCAAACCACCAAAGCTTCAGAGTATTTCCCGTTCCTTACCCCATATGCAGATGAGGTTGGGAGCTCCATATTTAAACTGAGGCGACTCAGTGCATCGCCGAGGCTCTCGCAGGGTAACTTTTTTCGTCCCTCGCTGTCATTGCGTATAAATCAAGGTGACCTCCAGCGCCAAGCACGCGATACTGATGGCACTTTAAATATCGCTGACTTCCCTTTGACTACCCTGCTCAATAAAGTGCAAATTCGTCATATGGAGAGACATTGTCTGCCACGCATAATATCCTCATTCAAATTCCCCAAAGAAGTGCGCGAGCAAGAATTGGAGGCCTATCGCAACAGGCCCAAAGGAAAAGGTGGCACCTTGTTGCGAAAACCTGCTAACGGTATGGATGAATCGACCGATAAATCTACAAATCGTTTGTTCGCCTTTAATGACGCGCAATCTAATCCGGAGCGCATGTTTGCCGTTTATGGCCCCGAAGAACCCATAAGGATTATCAGTCAAATTCATGATGGTGACGTTCCGGCTGAACTGGCCACGGAACCTGAAACTTTTTTGGAATTAATACATATATTAAACTCGATCAAACACAAATATAGATTTCGAATACGTCGCACTCTGGATGTGAAGGCCTTCAAGTCTAAAGTTAAATTTGAGAGTAAACGTTTAAAACAACTGAATAAAAAGTCTGAAAAGAAACAACTGCAAGCCTCGATAAGTGTAGACAAGAATTTGGGCGGTCAGGTAAAAACTACTGGTCCACAGACAGTGGCGGTTAAAGCAAAACCTGATGATGCCAAAAAGTCCAATAGAAAAGAAGAGGATAAAGACAGCAAAATTGAAATCATAGAACCTGCAACGGACACCGAAACAAAACACTTATCACCACATAAACAGATCACAGGACTTAAGCAGCAGCAGGAGACAGTGGTCAAAAAGGAAGCGGAAACCGTAACTTACTCGCATTGGACAACGAAACATATTTTGAGTTCGCAATTTGATAGACAAAAACATACGATTGCCATACAAACAGATCGTTTGGGTAAGTTTGGAGATAGGAAACGGTAAAAGGTGGTTGCGCAGCATAGAGCTAGGAGATGGATAAAATACTTTTTGGGGGAAAAAACTGAGTGTGGCGCTGTGTTCTTTTTCTATTAAATCATCATGCAATTTTTCAAAACTTCCGAATCGTATAGCGATTCAACGGTTACAACCCCTTTACAAACCTTCGCCTGCAGGCGACGTGTAGTATTGTTTCTTTTCATTTTAAAAGGGAATTGTCGAAATTATTATTAGTTGTGGATTTGTTCAAAACAATTAAATTTTTTCCCATTGATCAGCTAACCACTGTTTGCGGGTAAATCTCTTTCCTCCCAACAATTTTAACTGATTTGTTAATAAGAAATTGTCTTAACAATTCATTGCGAAATTCTTTAATTATTATCTGGTACACTCACGGATTTGTATCCGTTAGACCGGCCTTTATCTTTTCTATAATTAAAACCAAATTTTTAAATCCCTCCAGTGCTATAGTTATCAATGCTTAAACACCGTTCCAAATGAGTAAACTTTTTTTATCACACCAAATTTCTGACCTCTTCTAAATGTCTGAGGAGGCCGGTGTAACATCAATTTGTCATATCATTAGCGCATGCGAGTCACAACTGGATTACAATAAAAATTGTGCCATTCGATCTTACACCAGCTTTGCTTCTTGTCATCTCTATGAGTATGTTGAAGATATAGCTCAGTAGCCTGTCGTCCTGTCTGAGTTTAATATTGAATGGCTCTGTAAAATCACAGTCTGTACACTATGATATGCCATCTTTTCTGGGATAGCAGGCTCAGATAAAAATTTAAATAATTTTCCCAGACCGGGGTGTCAGAGGCATTTTTATTATCAATAGTATCAACGATCCGCGCCATTGTATTGCACAACATTGCGATAATCAGAGAAAACAGTTAAAATTGTCCCGGCTTTTGATCGACTGTGATGTGGTCTTTTCGGGTTTGGTTCAGTTGAAAGGCGCCATTGCGAAGCTTGTTAACTGATCTGTATAACAAAGTCATAAACCCGTGTCTCATTGCCATTCATAATGAGCTTTATGAATGTGGGATTGGAATTGATTCATTCTAAAATGGTTTCACTGGCCTTCAGGCGTTTGAGTTTTTGAAGAAAATTAAGATCAAATAATTGTGTAAAATGGTGCGAATTCATTTAAAGAATTCAGAAAGTTCAGCGGCTGTATTATCCATTTCGGTCAGAGTTATATGGAACCTGGAAAATCAACCACTGTCCACATGTTCATGGAAAAATCTCAGAAAAGATCTATGAAAATATATATATTTCATTGCACATTGAGAAATTAAGTGAAAGAGCAGCGGATTTTACCTTAGTTTGCATTATTCGGTACAGGATAACGCAGCGTTAGTTACTGTAGCGAAGATTGCTCACATTTATAATATGACTCATCGGATGGACGTTCTGTATAGTGATACTGTCTTTTAGAAGTATTTGCTGGGTAAATTGTAGTCGATCGTTTTTGAAGCAGCCGTCGCCTTTGGTAACAGATATGTGTTAGCAGATGCTTTGACTAAAATTCATGCCTTCAAGTGTTTGCATTTATTCATAGAAAACTTTTCTCCAACCGGAACGCTCACACCACCTATCGTACATTAATTGTATTATTTTGTCGATTATCGGCTACAGGTAACCAAAATTAGCCATAGATTCTTCGAAATCGAATAAACATTTTTAGAATCTACACAAAACAAGCGGGCAGATATTGATTTATATATGCATTTGAAAATCACTAACTATGTTTGGCTTTCAAGGTTACATTGGATTTGCGTTTAAACGGTATGAACATTTTCCTTTCAAATATTGGAGTTTGGAGCCCAGTGAAACGGAGTAAGAAATTTCCAAAGGAACTTGGCATTCTTGGTTAAAATTGCATACTTTATTTTTATCTTCTCGAAGCCCCGAAAATGAAGTGGTCTTTACACTGGAAACTCAATACGTACGTTGTGTTCTCTACTGCACTCATAATGGCATAAGAGGCCATGTCACGGAGCCGACTAAGAAATTTGTACGAAATCCCAAAATGTATTTGGTTATAGAGAAGCCTATGAAGGATTACAAGGAATTTAAGAAACTGTTTAAAGACAATTATCTCAATATTTTTGCTGATCATGATGCCTGTTATTATATAGAAAATGGTGGGATTTTCTTATAAGATATTTGAATTATTCTAATCAAGTTGTGCGTTCTCACTAAATGAGCAAGTGGAGAAAGTGTAAATGAACTAAAGTTTGCGTCAAAGAAACACTTTATACAACATCTTTGATATTTCTTTAAACCAGAATGAAAGCAAATTCTTCAAACTTCTTTCTTCACAGATCGCTCAACTTTTTTGAACATTCAGTCGATATCTTTATTTAGTTATGTTTGTTTTTTGGGGCAGGTTACTTCTCTGAGAAACATTTGGCCTCCGAGATGCACACCTATTGCTGCATGGCCATCCATAGCACACAAATGAAATTCAATTTCTCGCATTGGAATCGCTTGGCCAAGAGACGTGATATCATCTTCAAATTTGTCCAATATAAAGATTTGTCCGAAAATATGGTCGAGGTACGGATTACACCGGAGGAGGCGTTTTTTGTTGAAATTTCTGAGTTGTGTTCAGACGATTTGGATATTATAAAATTGCATTATGCCCCAACATGGCGTAATATCGGTGTAAGATTTTGAAAAGAAAAATGTTTTTTTCGACGAAAGGAAAATTTCAAAATTTGTTAATTCCTTCCAGACTTATACGGATTTACATCACTTGATTACTTCAATGTATCCTGCGGCTACCGATATGAGATGCAAAAATGCTAAATTAATTTCATGTATTCGAGATTTGTTGAAAGAGATACGACCATTCAGCTTTTCTTGAAATGAAGTAGTTTCATTACCGTTTGTAATTGTTTTTTTTTTTTTTTATTATACACATTTAAATATATTTTTAAAGTTATTTTCAAATGTAATTGTGAGATTAATTCATTGTTATTGCGGGGGCTGTAATCAGGGATTTAATATCCAAAAAAAGGGGTCAGTGGGGGAATATTTCACTAATACAATCAACATATACTAATAACAGTCTTAGCTGCAGAATCTACGTAATGGCAAACACATAGAAATCTTCAAACTAGGCTTAATTGATTGTAATATTTAGCTGTACCCGGGTCATGACATAGCAGCTATGTTATTTTTCGATTTGTGAGTAGAGAGGGTGGAACAGAAACGTTCTTGTTCCACAAAAAAAAAATTAAATAAATAAATAAAACTGCGGAAATGACGTATTAAACTGAAATTCTGCATAGAGTGCACAAGTTTTGCGCCAGTTAGCCGTCTTTGTTTCCTGTAGGTACGTGGGCGACTTATGTTATGTAGTGGGCTCATGGAGTTTTAGTCGCTATGAATCACTTCGACGGGAAGCGCATTTTGCGTGCACGCATTTTACGAAAACTATATTGCTAGTAGGCGACTATATTGTGCTGAATATGGACTACGGCGAATTAGTGAAGCTCCGAGTGCTAATTTAATTAAAATATGGTTAAACGTTTTGAAGAGACCGGTTCAACATTTAAACCACAAGCAAACGGTCGCCCAAGAACATCTAGGACCGAAGACAATGTTGAGAGAGTTATGGAGTCAGTACGAGGAAATCCACAAATGTCGACTTGCAAGAGATCGTCTGTCTTACAATTATCGCGACCAAGTTTGCAACGAATTTTAACATTGGATCTTAAACTGCATCCATATAAGCTGCAATTAACACAAGAATTGAAAGAGTCTGACTTCATAGCAAGGCTCGCATTTGCTAATGAAATGCTTAATCGATTTCCCAATTTTGACAATATCCTTTTCTCTGACGACGCCCATTTCCTTATGAATGGGTTCGTAAACCGTCAAAATTGTCGTTACTGGAACAGTGAAAATCCCAAAATCAAACACCAGAAACCATTGCATAGTCCTAAAGTGACAGTATTTGCAGCAATCTCTGGCAGAGGAATAATTGGCTCTTTTCTCTTCGAAAATGCGCGGGGCCAAAACGTCACGGTTAATACGGAACACTATGTTGAGATGTTGGACGGATTTTTGGCTCCAGAAATTGAAAGTTCAAGAATAGTGAATTCCAAAACTTGGTTCCAACAAGATGGAGCTACCTATCACACATCAAATGACTCCATGGCGGTGGTGAAGCAGATGTTCCCTGGCTGATTTCGAAAAGAGGTGATATCCCATGGCCCCCACGTAGTCCAGACTTGACGCCTCTTGACTTTTTCTTTTGTGGGGATACCTCAAACACAAAGTCTACAGTAATAATCCAACAAACATCGTTCAGCTCAAGGAGAATATCCGTGTTGAAATGGCAGCCATTACACCAGTATTACTGAAGAAAATTTTCAATAATTTTCGTTTGCGGTTAGAGGAGTGCCGTCGTAGAGAGGGTCACCATTTATATGATGTTATTTTTAAAAAATAAACTCCATTTATTACTCTACAATGCCTTACATTTATTTTAACCAAACCTTTTGTATTTATTTTTTAATCTATTTTTTAAATATGCACGTTCTATTGCGCCACCCTGTATTTCATTCAATGTAAATTCAGTGTAAACTTTCGGTAACATTTCCAATGATTCGACACTCGAAATCCCAATTTTAATACACAATTTTGAATAAATTTTTTGTTCAATATTTTTGTCGACGGCAAAAGTCGCTAAGGAGGCACGACATGAACTGACTGGTTACTGTCAAATTCTGTGTCAGTGCGGAGGACACTTGTGTTGACTTAGAGAAAGAAAAAGAATTTTGACAATCTCTTTGAGTAGGCTTTATAAATAATCCATTACCGGTATGTTATATGCTTTATTGAAAATACAAAATAATATATATGAATTTAGGCCCGATTTCAAATATTAAAAAATATATTTACTGGGTGGCACGATTCGTTCGTGCTATACAACCAATCCATTGACATTGGTTATTTAAAGATGTCGAAGAAGTTTTTTTTACTAGAACTGTGCGAAGGCGTATCAGTCTCAACAGCATTTGGTTATAGCAAGATGGAGCAAATGCGCACATAAGCGGAGCTCCAACGGAAATTCCCAGACAAACTAATTTAATTCCACTTTCCGCTGGACCCCAAGGCCACCTGACCTCACTGCACCAGACTTTTTTTGATGGAGTTATGTCAAGCAAGAGGTATACAAAGCGAGTCCTAGGAATTTGACTGAGACCATTAAACTTCAATCTTTCAGGCCGCAATGAATAATTTTCTGATTAGGTGTTGCATATGCATGAATGAGCATGCATGCAGATCATTTGCGATCTGTCATATTCAGAACTAATCAGTTATATGTATAAAATAAAATTGAATCTTCTATACCATAAAAAAAATAAATGAAATACAATGATTAAAAAAAGTTGTTTGAATTTGCTATTGTAGCACAATTGGTGCGCCACCCTGTATATTGAAACGCACTGGCAATTTCTATTTAGTTTCGTTAATTTGAATACAATCCCTAGGCATAGGTTTTTGGTGACAGCGCTTTTGTGTGATTTGTGAAAATCAAAGCAAGGCTATAAAACGGAAGCGTGATTTCTTAGAACATGTTTCAATGAAAGATATTTACACTGCGCAGCAGTTTATAATGATTATCTTAATACTTTTTTTCGGCCCTAATCGGGAGGAAGCTCACTTCATACCAGTAACTTCAAATTTACTTTGGCTGAGAGAGGAAGCAAGCCCTGACGACATTTTCCAAAGGGATATGTTTCTTATCTCAAAGGTGCTTCGACTAATCCTTCCGGGACTGGTCTGAGTTCCCCACAGGAGCTGTGGCTGTCGCAAACACTTCCCATGTGTGATGGCACACCGTGAGTAAGGCTTCCAAAGCGAGACCCACGTAAAATTAGACAATTGTTGTCTACTTTTTTAAGATCTATTGTTCATTGATGTTTTAGAATGGTCGAGAGAAGTTCATGATATCCCTCCCACTGTTTACTAATATATCTCTATATAATTTTTGATTTGAAATTTCTAACCATGGATATTTTAATTATATTTTTTTCGATTTAATTAAAATATTAATTAAAACTTTTCGTATCATTGTCTGAGCCACATCGCCGTCATTCGAAATAACCAAAAGATCTAAACAAATTAATACACAACAACCAAGGAGGTGTATGGACTCTCCTCCACCACTCTAAAGGGAAATGCTATAAATATGTACAAAATTCGTAATAGTACTGAGACTACCTACGACATTTAGTTGTTCGTTATAAAACTTTCTAAATATTCTTGTAAAGCAAAATCTGTTCCTTGTCACATAGAAGGGAGGCAAGAAAGTTTTGTTGATTCTAGAGTACATACATACAAAAAAAAAAGGCAAATGACAGCAATAACGTTAAAGTTCATTAAGATTATAATCATTTTACTTTATTCATAATTCTTCGCTATGTGTGCATCTTTTATTCATTCTTTTGTCTATTCTCTTCTTTTTGTTTTAGGTATGTAAACAATATGCCGCCTTTTATGCGCTCACATCATCGTCCTTCTGCGCCATTGTCTTTTTGTAAGTACAATCTTAAAGGATCTCCGCCTATCATTGGTCTGGTTTTGTTTTAGTTAAAGTTTCTCACATTGATAATCGCATTTTTCAAATCGACAAAAAATGAAACTAAAGGGACAAAAAACCAACAAACAACTACTACTACTGCTACTAGTATTCCCATACACATGTCCTTATCGTCCTTTTTTGGTTTTTCTTTCATGTCAATCATAATCTGAACATGAAAAAGCTTTGTTTTCGTCTTCCTCGAGTGTCTTCTGTTTGCTTGACTATAAAAAGAATCCTCTTTAGATTCAAAGAAAGTAATTGAGTTGATTTTATTTAAGTTTTGTTTTTTGCGCGTTGGCTTCTTGTAGTTTGAAATGTCGTTTGTTGATTGCAAACCACACAAAGGTTTTTATGCATGTTTAGTGAAGAGATTATTTTCATTGTCGTAAATACTCATATAATTGGAACAAGGCCTGAACTGAAATTCAGTTGACAGTGAGATTATTTTTAACCATCAGCATACGGGCAGATACAACTTAATTCAATTATTTTCTTCTCGGAATTCAAAAAAAAAAGGATTCTCTTTATTTTAAGCAAAAAGCCACAAAAGCAGACTTAAAGTGAAAAGGAAAGAGTACTTTATGATCAAAGTATAAAACAAAAATAATGGATGATCAACTAGGCAAATCGCAATGTGGGACAAAATAAAAACTCCGGCGACTTCTCTATTTTAGTGATATATAGAAGTTTATTTCACGCTCACCTAGCAGCACATATTTGGACATACTGATGAAACTGATCACCAGTCGCAGAAGAGTGTAGAAGGTGGCCGATGAATCTTACTACAATAAGAAACTAAATAACCATTTTTTAAATTCATACAAAATATTTTTTTTATATACATTTTAAATGCAATATATTTTTATTAAGCTTTTTGGTGGAGTTTAACAATAATTGAATTTAGATATTCACCACCTCGATAACCCACGACTGGATTACAAAGAGAATTGCCTCATTTACCGCTCGAATGCATCGCTTTGAATCGTCCAAAATTTATTGGCATTATTTTACAAAATTTCCATTTGTACCATCGAATGCAGTAACATCCATATATCTTGAGACACAACTTAAAGTGAAGTTTATTGAAATCAGCCTACTGTGGAGTTCTCATTCGATTTCTGCCATAACAGGCCTAGCTTTACGACATGTTGCAACAACGTTGCAAAATTGAAAAAGTTTATTTTTCGACCTAGATCTATGAGGGCGACCCCAAACCAAGCCGACTTAACAAAGAAGACACGAAAGAGTAGGGAAAAATTTTCTTTATTTTTCAGCACAAACTCCTTTTGGCTCGATACCCTATTTCCAACAATATTTAATAGTTTCTATAGTTTGTTTATAGTAAGAACTGTGAAACTCCTTAAAATAGCCATCAACCACAGACTCTACCACCTCTTTGTTTTATCACTAAGCTAATTTTGTTTGGAAACAGAAAATTAATTTTAGCCATCGCAATAGTGGATGTGTGAACTGAAGCATTATCTTGAAGAAACAGCAGTCTATTTTTCGCCAAATCCGGTCTTTTTTCCATAATTTTATTAGCTAAACGCTGTTAAATTACTAACAGCTAAATTACCATAATATTCACCGTAATATAATCCCATGAGCATCTCAGAAAACAGACGACATGACCTTTCCCCCAGATAGAACCGTCTATGCCTTTTTGGACACGATTCTCCCATTCCAATCCATTGCTTTGACTGTTCCTTTGTCTCAGGTGTGAAGTGGTGGACTAATGTCTCATCGATTGCATATAATTCGACGCAAATATTCAACTTTACTGCGGTGAAACATCGCAAACACGCTACTGTAACATCTTCTCGACTCTGTTGTTGTCCTATTGAAAGCAAACGCGGCACCCATCTTGCACACAGCTTTCTCATCCTCAAATCTTTGGTTAACATACGATGCATAGAGCATTTCGAATTGCCTATCATTTCAGCTAGATCACGCACCTTCAGCCGACGATCATGTAGTGCCATTTTGTGGATTTTCTTAACAGTGTTTGGCGTGGACACCTCAGTTGGTCGACCACTACGGTGTTCACATTGGGAGCTCGTACGGCCTTGTTTAAATTCTGCTGCCCAATATTTTACAGTCGTACAGGATAGAGCGGACTCCCTCAAAGGAGAATCTAGCTCGGCTTAAATATTGTTTGGGCTGAGACTTTTCAAATAGAAATACTGAATTACATAACAGTGACCAATTTTTTCTATGCTTAAAAATTCACTGATATCGTTTACTTTTGATGGCTTAAACTTAGGTAAACAACATAGCACTTTGAAACTCAAAACATATGTTTTATAAGGTTGTCATTTTTCATCAAAATAATCTTTTTCAAACTACTCTCACCATCTATAGGTCAGTTCGGCCAATTTTGGGACCGACCTGGCAGAAAGAAAAACATCATCATCATTTCAGCATCTTTAAGTAGTGGTAGCAACATTGACCAGCCACTCTGTATGCGCTTAGTTAGAAAGCCAACCATAACCTAGTGCTATAGTCTTCTAAGTTTTTTTCCAATTCGTCACAATTAGGTTTCATATTGTGTCATCAACATGGTTCTTCGAACTAATTCTTGAAGGTCATATTTTGTGTCGTTCCTTGCTTGGTCATATATATTCGATTCGCCAACTACAATATCCCCCGAAGGTGATGATAAACTTTCAAACTTTTTAAGACTGTTTTATCCGCGAGCGTAACTGCTAACGATTCATCAACAAATACCAAAGCGGATAAAATTAGTTTTTGTGTTAACCGAATCTTACTTGCGCAATATAAACAGTTTGGAACCAGGATTCTCTTTTTAATCTCTTAGTTGACTTCTCTCATTTCATAAATGCGCCGATTCTCTCCTTTATCTGCGTCATTCCAGTCACGAAAACGTTTTGTTCGTGAGAGAAGCATCTTAGTTGTGCCCTCCTTCAACACCAACTGCAATTTCACCCACCACTTCTCACTGTTCGAGATGGTTGTGGTAACATCATACAATTTTCAAACGATAATATCAATAACAACTGCATAAACTGAGTGGTGCAAAGTATCATTATATCGCCCGATTTCACTCCTGCGGACTTCTCTCTTTGAGACAGTTCGAACCAGACAGATATAAAATAGCATCCTGAAGAAGAAATAACAATCTGGCAAATCCCTTAAAAGGGTGTAAAATCTTTTTGAACGCACTTAAATATGTACCAGATCTAACGGCGGCCAACTCTGCCTCGGTTAATGTAATTTTCTCGACTTTATAGGGCAGCAGAAACGGACCAGATTTTTCATTTCCACAAAGGTTATGTCTGTACGAAATTAGATGATTTACTTTTCGCCTGATCAGATCATACTATTGCCACTGTTCCTCTTTCTTAAGGTGTGTAATGTGCAAGTATTTGCTGGAATACACTACCTATTTTTTCACAAGTACCAAAGCGGTAATACAAAAGTAAGACACCCTAATAATCTAATAAGGTGGTAGCTTCAGCCCCACTCTATACAAGCTGCAAATGGACTATATTAAAGGTATTACAAATAGTGTTTAAGTAAACTTTCTCCATTATTATCTCCGTTATAACACTGAAGATATAGTGCGGTTGGGTAACAGCTTTGCCGCAAACATCTATTTCACAATTGTGTTTATCTTCTTAGATAGTATAATGTCTGTCAGTGGCATTTTGTAATCACTTGCCAACCCTATTTCTTGAATTATTTCTGTTGCCCGCGAAATCGGGAAATTCCGGAAAAAATTCATCATGTTCTGAAATTTGTAATGCCAAATCTTACAGAAGTTTATATAGATGCTACAAAAAATTGTTACACAAAAATAATAGAAGAGTAGACATAGAAGGGCAATATTTTCTAAACATGTTGATAATATTCCCGGATACGGGAGAATAATTTATTTTTCTTATTTGGGTAAATTTTCAGTATGTGACAATTTTGAATACACTCTTTGTCCATGAAAGCAAATAATTTGTTTACTTCTGCTGACTCCTTATTAAGGTTGGAGAAGGCTGCAGTAACAACTTACAGTTATAGCATTCTTGTTTGCTACAGCTTGCCTCATTAACATTCCCAAAACATATTGAAATGATTCCTTAAGATTTTTGCCTATTTTTACTGAAAACTTTGTGTTAGTCAGTGTAACTCTACTAGGTAATTCTACTATCTTTGCTATAGTCAACTGTCGAAGGGAAGATGGTATGTGGCGATCTGTTTATTGGGATCAAGATTTCAAATGGTGTGAATATGTGGTTAGTTCTAGTTTTACCAGATATAGTAAGGAACAATTAGATCACATGCACAAATACTGATGGCGCAATGGTTGTTACACGCACTTTTCTTAACACAGGACATTTAGATTCTTAGCATCCCAAATTGTTTCTAGGGTCTGGTGCCTCATTTATACCGGGTTTATATAACTCTGCCGGCAGGCCACCAGCATCCGTAGTTTTGTCGTTTTCAACACCTGATATTCCCCCTATTCTCCATATAGCTTTCTTTCATGGTATGTGTTTAAATTGACTGAATCGTTTCCTGTAGCGTTCTTTTCCTCAGGCGCAGTGCGACATATTTCATCATACCCTCATTCTTCAACAGGTCTGAGCACAGTTTTTCATATCCAAATACGGGTTTTACGGAAGTAGCCCTTGATTGCCCAATATGAAGTAAATGTTTGTCGGAAACCCTGAGATTAAGAGTGTTTTGTCTTTGAAATTAAGAGAGAGAGAGAAAAATATCAATCACATCAAGCCAAGAAAATGTTAAAATTCCCGGACATCACTGCTGTGATAGAAACCAAACCAACCACCAACGAAAGGAAAAAAAATTGTCCGACCGATGAAATAGTTGATCTGTGAGAAAAATTTGATGACAAATAAATAAGTTTACTCATAAAAAATTTGTGTGACCATTGAAAGTTGAAAAAAATTTGTATGACCAAATGGGTTCATCAAAAATATTGTCTATATGATAAATGTCCTGCTCTATGAAAAAATTTGTCTGACAACTGAAAAAATTGCTCTGCGAAAAAATTTGACAACTGAAAAATTTGCGCTGCGAAAAAATTTGTCTGACAACTGAAAAATTTGCTCTGCGAAAAAATTTGTCTGACTACTGAAATAATTGCTCTGCGAACAAATTTGTCTGACCGTTGAAAAAGTTGCTCTGTGAAAAAAGTTGTAGGACCATTGAAAATGTTGATCCATGAAAAAAATTTTCTGACCAATACCAAAACGTTGATCCGTGAAAAGTATTTGTCTGACCGTTGAAAAAGTTGGTCTGTAAAAAAATTTGTGTAACCATTAAAAAAGTTGATCCATGAAAAAAATTTGACCAACGAAAAAGTTGATCTATTAAAAAACTTGTATGACCGTTGAAAAGTTACTATGTGAAAAACTTTGTCTGATCAATAAAAAAGTTGACCCATGAAAAACAATTTGTCTGCCAAATAAAAAAGTTGTTCTACGAAAAAATTGTCTGTCCAATGAAAATGCTGCTCTATGACAAACTTTGTCTGACCATTGAAAAGGTTGCTCTATGAAAAAAGTTTCCCAGACCATTGGAAAGTTTTTCTATGGAAAAAACAATTGTCTGGCCGATGAAAGTGCTGCTCTATTAAAAATTTTGTCTGACCATTAAAATAGGTACTCTATGAAAAAATTTGTCTGGTAATTGAAAAAGTTGTTCTACGAACAAAATTTGTCTGACCATTAAAAAAGTTGATCTATGAAAAATATTGTCTGAGAAATGAAAAAGTTGATCCGTAAATGAAATGTATAAGTATGACGATTAAAAAAGTTGCTCTTTGAAAAACTTTAATTGATCAACAAAAAAATTGCTCCATAAAAATATTTGTCTGACCATTGAAAAGTTTATTTTATGGAAAAAAATTGTCTGTCAAGTGAAAAAATTGGTTCATGAAAAAAATTGTCTGGCCGATGAAACTGCTGCTGTATGAAAAAAATGGTTGCTGTATGAAAAAATGTTCTCAGACCATTGAAAAGTTATTCTTGTAAAAAATTTCTCTGACCATTAAAATAGTTATTTTATGAAAAAATTTGTCTAACAACTGAAAACGTTGCTCTACAAAAAAAAAAAATTGTCTGACCGTTGAAAAGTTGATCAATGAAGAAAATTTGTCTAACCAATGAGAAAGTTGGTATATGAAAACATATGTCTGAGCAATAAAAAAAAAGATGATCCATGAAAAAAATTTATGTGATCATTGAAAGAGTTTCTCTATGAAAAAAATTGTCTGAAGAAAGTGGTGATCTATGAACAAATTAGTCTGACCACTAAAAAAATTGATCCGTTAAAAAAAAAAATACAAATTGTCTGACAATTAGAAAAGTGGCTCCATGAAAAATATTGTCTGCCAAATGAAAATGTTGCTCTCTCGAAAAAATTGTTTGACTGATGAAAATGCTGAAATTGGATGAAAAACTTTGTGGGACCATTGAAACGGTTGCTATATGAAAAAAACTTTCTCTGACCATTGGAAAAGTTATTCTATGAAAAAAATTTTCTGACCGATGGAAGTGCTTCTTTATGGAAGAAATTTGTCAGACCATTAAAAACTAAATACAAAAGTAACACAATGTAAGTCTAATGTAGGTTATATCACCAACAAAGTTGTAGACGTCCTCCGGCATCTTCTGAATCCCTTTCTTAAGTGCCTGTTGACTGCTGAATGTAATGAAAATTTTTACGAGTACATTTTATGAAGTAAGCCGCGACATTTGCGAATACTTCGATATGCTCTTAGTAGCTTTGTTGTATGCGATGAAAATGTCAGTCAGCATTTGCATTGATTTGGTCGCAACTGCCAGTGTCGATTACTCTAGCGAGATACATGCACATATGGTCGAAAAAATAAGTACACCTGCTTATTTTTGCTTTATGTTTAATTTTAGTTACTTTAACGGAAAGTAAACATGGCAATTCTTTCTTATTTAAAAAACTTTAATATGGTAATGCCTTTAAATGTAAAAAACAAAACTGGGGCTTCCCCTTGTTTTCATTCTGAGTTAGTTTTGTTCAGGTGTGATTTCAGTACTAGGTCAAAATACTAAATACATTGCTCAATTCTTTAATATTTTCGCAGTCTGCTGTAGTCTTTTTAGAAAGGCTAGTTATTTTACTGTCGTTTAACTTTATCCATAACAAAATATATAGTGAAAGAAATAAGCCATAGCTCGAAAAAGTCATTGTTCTCCGCAGGAGAGACAAATTGTCTCAGGACTAAGAGAAAGTTTGTGTCTTCAAGAGCGATTTTAGCAGAAATTGGAAATGTAACTTCATCGCGAACAGTTCGTCGTAGACTACAAGAAACGCATTTACCAGGACGGATAGCCAGAACAGTTCCTTTGCTTAGACACCGTCCGGAGGAGACGGTGAAAAAAAATGGGGAAACATTTTCTGGAGCGATGATAGAAAAATTAACGTATTTGGAAACAACTGCGCTCGGAATTTTCGATGCCCTAAGGGTATGGAATTCCATGTTCGCTTTACAAAGAAGACGGTCAAGCACGGAGGCAGCAATATTATGGTCTAGGGTTGTTTCTCGTGATATGGTGTCGGTCCGATACATCGAATTACCGACACTATGATCAGATTCCACTACAAAGATATTCTGGAAAATACGATGTTGAACTATGCTGTGAAAAAAACATGACTCTTAGATGGACATTCCAGCTAGGATAACGATCCGAAACATACTTTGTAAATTGGTAAAGGATTGGTTCCAAGATAATAATGTTGCTCTTCTTGACTGGCCAAGTCAATCTCTGGACTTAAAACCAATCGAAAATTTTTGGGGGAGTTAAAACAAAGAATTGGAAAGGAGGTTTTCAAAAAATAAGGATCGGTTATGGAATTTTGTTCAAAGTATGCCTCTTTTGTGGAAAGTATGCCTCTTAGATGGACATTCCAGTAGGATAACGATCCGAAACATACTTCTAAGTTGGTAAAGGATTGGTTCCAAGATAATAATGTTGCCCTTGTTAACTGGCCAAGTCAATCTCCGGACTTAAAACCAATCGGAAATCTTTGGGGGAGTTGAAGCAAGGAATTGGAAAGAAGGTTCTTAAAAATAAGGATCGGTTATGAATTTTGTTCAAAAATCGTGGCATGAAATACGAGTAGAAACCTGCAGGAAACCCCAAAAGGGTCAGAAAAATGATTGAAAATAAAGGTGGATAAATCGGCTTTTAGCGAAACCCAGCCAATTTAGCTGAAAAAACTTGAAATTTACTTATTATTTTGTCCAATTTTTTGTAATTAATTTCTTATTTTTTTAAAGATACTAAAATTAATTTTCTGTTTTTGGTTATTGATTTAGTATTTATTTCATTTCTAATGTTATAACAGAAGAAATTAGCATTTGTTTTCTCTTTTAATTTAAATAAATTTTCGTCTACGAGCCTTTAAAAAAAATATGTGGGGTGTACTTAGTATTTTGACCATATTTGCACGTAGGTGTGCTTTTGAACCCATTTATGGGACGCTGATTGATGGACGATATTGAAAATAGTGCGAGGGAAATAGTTATTGGTCCATTGGACATATAATTACCCATATAATCACCAACGTTAAAGATAGTTGTGTGAACGCGTGACTTATTCTAAAAGAAACCATCATATTGCTATTGTTTCATTATTATTAACCGAAAATTCTGCTTTGATGCTGTAATTTTTATTAAAAAAAATCGATTATTCTCAATCTTTATACGCAATATTCAACCAAATTGAAGGTTTGTGTGCATCCTCTCTTGCCTACAAAAGTCCATAAAACAACTGCGCCATTTTAGTACTTTGGTAAAAGTAATTTGATCAAATAAAATTCTCCTGCGAAAACAAATTCTAATGAGATTTCGCACAATTACTGTGTCTTGTTTCCATCAATAAGGCAATTTCCATTTTCAGATTCAAAGTGTTGATGGAAATTACCACCACCATCAAATCACGCATAACGTCCTGCTCCTGTATCCTGAAATTACACCACCACTCTGCCCAAAAAACCCCTTCAAATGCCAACAGACTATAACAATTTCGCTGGTTGACTATGCTGTGTCTTGTCGAAAGAGTCTTGTATTTTCAATAAAACAATCTATAAAAAAACGTCCTTAGCCCCAAATTTTATTATGGTAATCAAATTATATCTCGAATTTTTGGTAGGTTTTTATAGCCACACACTCATATAATATTATGCCGATCCTGGGCTCGTTGCAAGCCATATTTGATAATATACACAAAAAACAAAACAACAACAACAAAACAGTCCAAAAAGAGAGACCCCAATCATTGATTTATGCCTTCATTTATTGGTAACATTTTGTTTATGGCAAAAAAACATCCCGAATGGAAAACAAATATGGCACAAACCAAAATCGAACGAAAAATATAAACAAACCAAATAAAATGAATCCCAGAAACGTGTCTGGCGTACCAAAAATGGCCAAATCAAAATATAACACACAAAACATGGCCGGAGATATATCTGCATCTATGTATGTATGTTATCCCACTGCCATAATGGTCCAGCATTATTTGAAGCCATTGGCCCAGAAGCCATCTCGCACTTAAAGGCCACAAAAAAAAAAGGACAAAACAAACAGATTTATTAAAGGTCTCTTTTTTTTGCCTTATTCTCGGTTATCCCCGAAAGATTTGTCCGTTTATGCGGGATTGCCAGCAAAATTTAATTAGACGCTTTAAGAGAAATGGTGGTGGCCTTGCGCCCCTCAGAGCAGAGTAGCAGCAGTTTGCACGATTTCCAAATCAATGGTGGCAAATGCAGAAAATAATTCAATTTTACCAGACATTGTTTTTTTTTCGCAAGTTAAAAGCGTCTCTACACCTTATAAATGTGCACTGTGTCCTTGTGACAATTCAGCAATTGTTGTTAACATCACGAAAACCTGAGGGCTATGGCAAGATATGAAATTTCATAAGCACATATCAGCCAACACAATAGAGTTTAGACCGAAAACATTTTGTTCTGATGCTCGTCAACGCTAACAAGATGAAGAAATACTCCCCTAAGGGTTATGCATTATTTTAGCTTGGAAGCTTCCATGAGATGACAACAAACGAAATGAATTTTTCACCGAAACAGTGAAAAAAAAGAAACAACAGCACAAACAGTATAATTCTCGAAATTCGGCAGATATGAGGCGGTACCCTACATCTCATGTAAATATATTGTATTTTTATGAAGGAATGCCACAGTTAATGGAGATAACTGCATTGTGAAACTGTTTATATTTATAGCGCTTAAGTTCTGACCGGGAAAGTATGGTTAGTTCACGTGGCTATCAAGAATTTGAGCGCCATCTACATGTTCTGAGCGGCAGTCATCTTGATGTGTAGAAGATCAATAGAGGACTCTGCTACAGAGAAATGAATTCTCCGTTGACTCGAGCAAACTAAATGTCCCCAATGTTTTATGAAACGATTTATATTAGACATGAGGCTAGAGACCATTGCCATTGGTTTCTTGAGTATAATAAATTGTATTGGGTTGTTCGGAAAGTTTGTTCGGTTAATTCGTTAGCTCACCATACGTCACTTCTCATGACGTAGAGTTCCTTCAAACACTATCATAACTTCCTCTCGCCACCTTCTTTAAACTGTTTACTATTGTTTACTTGTGTTCTCGTTCTACTCGTGAGTGGTTATAGCGTTTTAAAAACGGTTTTAAAAAGTGGAAAAAATGAGCGAAAAAGAGCATTTTAGGCATATTATGCTGTATTATTTCCTAAAAGAAAAAACGGTTACTGAAAGTAAAGTCTGTTTATGAAGAAAACTGACCAAATGAAAGAACTTGCCAGAAATGGCTTAAAAGATTTCTCCATAACGGACGCTTCCAGATCAGGGCGACCAAAACGAATTGTTAGAGAATAGCAGTTAGAGAAACAGCTGAAATAATAAAAAAAATCAGTCTCAAGAAAGAGTTCGGATTTGTGAGCAAACTCGATGTGTGCCTACCTAACTCTCTCACCGAGGCCTCAAACTGCCTTGCGGACGCGTCAGAAACTGTCAGAGCTTGGGTGGAAACTTTAACCTCACCCACCGTACTACCCAGACCTTGCCCCGACCGACTAACACCTATTTCGCAGCTTGAACAACCACTTGAAGAATTTCAATTTCCATAACGACGAGGAAGTGAAAAATCGAGTTGAACGCGTTTTTCATTAAAAACAACGTGAGTTTTATGAGAGATGAATTAAAAAGCTTCCAAAGAGGTGGGAAGAAGTTATTAAAAAGGAAGAAGTTTATATAATAGATTAAAATAATTGTTTTCTTGTACATACATTTGTAAATAAATTCCTTTTCAAAACCGAACGAACTTTCCGAACCATCCGATAAATACCATAGATTTGCACCAAATTAACATCAAATTCTATCAAACAAAAAAAAAATCTACTTGAGTCTACTAACTGGCCGGGCATTCTATTTATTGGAGCACAAAGCGATTTCGTTTCTTTATAGCATTCTCTTCAGTGAGAAGATCAAAACAAGTGATTAAATTAAAATTTTGTATTTATATATGAGAAAGTTCCAAGTGAAAATGAGAAATTTTGAAACGAAATTTTCACTACAATTTGGAATTAAAGTTGATTAAGGGATCGGTCCCAAAACTAGCCAACTTTACAAAGCAGAATTGGTTTTAACTTGTGAACCAATTGCTTCTTATATGGGAAAAGATGTAACATATGTAAAATTCTTTACAAAGACCGCCTAGACATATCTAACTGCTGAGAACGTCGCCTGGTGGAAGTTTCGGGGCTTTCCTCAATACTCACTTCATTCCGAACTGCACGAGGTCTTCCAGCACGCGAAAGATCACAGACAGCCCTTTGTTGCCCAAAGCGTTGAATGAGTCGGAAAATTGTTGGAGCGCTAGGAGCATTTCGATCATGAAAAAAATTTCGATATGATCTGAATAATCGAATGCTGACTTTCGAAGTAAAATTGAACAACTTTGGTTCTTTGTTCTGTGCTGAGCCTTTCCATCATAAATTTCCCAAGTATTATTTAGTTAATTCTGTAAAGAGACGAAAGAAAAGACTTAAACAAAAATGTATTCATTGATCAAATCTTAACGTTACTTATGCGCCACCCTATATAACCCCTAATCCGTAGACTACAGTAATCTCAGTTTTTAATCATCCAACCACGCTCTTTCTGTTACTTCCAACACGAATGACCCATTTAACTACAATATATATTCTTAGGTTCATACATTTAATTCCAGTCCAACTGGGTACACTACACCGATTTGCAAAAATAAGGCCAGAGAATGAGAATGGACCCGGCTGTCATGCCCTTTTTGTTACCTTCCATGCAAATTTAACGATTTCAAGGGATTTAACTTATTCCCTGTAGGTCTTCATTCATACAGTGTTGCAACCTTCATTTTTTTTTCATTGTACTGATTTATAATATTTGGTATAACTTGAGAAAAATTCATCAAGTAATCACGCCCTTTCTTAGCTACATCTTTCAAGCAGTTGCAATAAATTCAACCAGCTTTGGTACATATCATGCTTTTAATAAGCTTAGTTCTGAGAATGATTGCCACGTCCTTTCCAATACCCCTCGTACAAACTGACCAATTTAGCCAAATATAATTTTCCCCTGTAAAAACTAATTTGTAGGTTGGAGTAACATAAATTTTTGCCAATTCCAATAAATTGTAGTGTTCAATCTTCCTCTTCTTAGGTTGCAATTGGAATAGACATCCTTATCTATTATACGCCGCCCGTAGAAAATAATTCCAAACGCTTCGATCTTCTTCGCTTTTCCTCCAATTCGTCACGCCAAGCTTCTGCTTCTGCTAAATTGCAACAACCTTGAGGTGCGGTAAAACAAAACTGGATCACTCAAGTACTGCCTGAGTGGCGCACACTGGGGCAAAGGCGGAAAAAATTCGATTATCGAAAGCGCTGATATCGATTATCTGGTTTGTGATTCTCACTCTATTATAGCTGCAAGATCAAGGAACAACATGATTTTTTTCACAGTTTCAAGGGTATTTCCATTAATTTAGGCCAACTGTCAGAATAATGGAAGTTTGACCAAATTACACTCTACTATAAATGAGTGCATATAATTGTGAAAGAGGGAGAAAAAAATTATCAAATTTTGTCCCTGCTCTATGATGGCCAACTAAACCACACATGAGTCAAACTGGGCAAAAAAAAATATAAGAGCGCTTTACAACGTTATAAGTTACGAATTTCAAATAAGAATTGAGAACAGCTATGGTTACGAAAAAAGCTCCGGCTTCCTCCGAGATGTTGATGATCACTTTTCAAACTAGATGAGTTAAAGTAAAGATTAGAACAAAAATCATCTGCCTTTATCTGCCTATCCGATCATAACACCGCAAAGAACAGAAAGGATTAGAGTACGCTTTTGTTTGTTGCACTATTTTGTTTACCCAGTTGGCTCATATAATACATGTCCACACTTCAAAACACTTTTAATTCGAGTTCAGTCTAGCTGCAGACATCGTCATGAGCTCGGTCAAATTTAAATATCGCGATTTGTGTGAGTGCTTGTGGGGGGATACAAAGTTCGATGTGTTCCTTCGACAAAATCACCCCCGAACTTGACGAGGAAAACATTTTTCTTCAAAATGTATATAAACATTGTTGAACTTAATGTATTTTTTGTTCTGAGTCGAATAAGACTGCCCCCAGGTTTCTATGTTAATCCGTTCTTGAGATATTGCATTTTTTCCGCTTTTCAGTAGATCGGCCCCACCGTGTGGCGTAACTCCATAGCAATTATAAAATACGAGATACTAATTATTTAAGCCAGCTATTGGAAAGATAATAGATTTGTTTTCACTATACTTTAGGTAAACAAGTTTCAAGAGAAAAAAGAGAAAATGTTGCCAATTTTTCTAATTCCTTTTCCTCACTTTGGGATTGTTCTCAATAGGAATATTTTGTAAAATATGTGCACGAATATTGAACCTCAATATCATCGGCGTCCCAAGGGTTATTGAATCATACAATAACCCATTTTTTTGGACAAGATCTTGCCTATAAACCGAAGGGGACAGATAAGTGCCGTATTATTACCACTTTTCCGAAATAAAGCCTGATTTTATAAATCAAATCAAAATATGTTAAATTAAAAAATCGAAAATTTGCAATTGGCTAGGAATGGGTTAATAATGTAATATATGTAGATAGGCGCTTTAATAAACTTACCAAGTTTCAAAAAGCTGAAATAAGAAAAAAGTGTCGCGGCTTCCAGCTTTCGAGCTCGTAAATGGAAAATTTTAGACATGGAAGGAAAACTTATTTTGCTCACCCTAAATAAAAAGTTCTTTTACGGATTACAGGTTTTGTTGAATCCAGTCAATGCCTATAAAGCAAATTTAAGCCAAAACTCTTAAAGATTGCTTTCCGAACAAGGCTGAAGAGAAATAAATTCGTTACAACCAACAAAACAAACTAAACAGATGACCCAAAAACTACTATAACGCAAACGCACATATCATATCCTTGACATTATGAGAGAATATCATCTGAAACAAAAATAGGTATACATATATCGCATATAAACAGAATTTCTATATCTATACATATACATTTGTGGTTTGACACTATAGATGTCAAAATGTAGCAACAGTAAAACAAAGTTTATTATATCAGAGAATACACAACAAGGACGACGGGGAATTCTATTTCATATCAAGACCGCCAAACACGGTGTCAACCGACAACTTTGTGTATGTACGCAGCTAACAACCGTTCCCCAGCAGCTGCAGCATAATCTCCCCACAGCGCCCCCCTTTACAAAAAAATAGACCAACTTTGTTGACAGCAAAATGTTTCGTGAATTTGTTACGTTGTTGTTTAACAAATATACAAATGCTGCTACATACGTTTATATAAGAATGTACGTACGATATGGGCATTACGTACGTATGTATACACGCACACACATGCGGCAGCCACATAACAAAGTTCAATGTAACAAAAAGAAACAACCAGCAGTACCAACAACAACAACAACAACAGCAGCAGCAGTAGCAGCAATAATAACAGGAAAAGGGGTTTTATAGAGTTGAATATAAAATAAAATTTAAGCGCCATCGTCATTGCAACCCCTCAATCCCAACACACCATCATCGCCACCACCCACAATAAAATAACCTGGAAAAGTTTTCTCTTTGTGGTATTTCCTCATAAATACAATTTATTTTTGAAATCACTTTTAACTACGTAAAAATAACACTATCGGCAGCATAAACGCATATTGAAAGATTTTGTAGTATACTTTAAGGATAAATATTTTGGATGATATTAAAGTATACATTTGTGCGATTTCTTGTACAGCTTAAATTGTTACATTGCTTAATTTTCTATCGCTAAAGATTATTTGTATACAATACAATAGAAATATTTTGATGTTTACTTAAAAGATATTTGTTTTAGAAGATTTTGTTATTTTAATAAATTTCCTAAAAGCTAAGTAAATATTTAACCGAAAAGCATGACATCCTAAACGGAATAAATATAAAAGCACCGATAATGGTTGGTGATTAAGAATAAAACCAAAGCCGCTTTAAGCCAAACTGGAATAATTACCAAATGCTATTAAGCTTTTGTTAGTATAAGCATGTATTTCATAATTAAAACTTAAACGGAGGAAGACAAATTATTTAAATTTTGATATGCGAAGATTTTAAGAAATTTCACAGTATGATAGTTGCTTATAAGGTAGCCAGCGAGATGAGCAAGTAAAATACATTTGAATTACGTTTCTTTTCCAAGCTGTTGGTCTAAACTTTAAATTAGAAAATTAATCTACTCGACATAAATAAAAGCTCAAGAAATTAAAATGTTACCAATTAAGAGTAAGATTAAATATTTAACATCGGAAATGGGTTTATTGTAATTCGAAATAATCTTCATGCTTTTGAATGCGTTTGAAACAATGGAGGAAAAATTCCTTTCAAAAGCATCGTGAAAGGCTGACCTTACAATTCGTTTTTGATGCATGAGAATGACAAGAAGTAATTTGTTGTGCAGTCGGGCTTTACGCCGTACAGTGGAGTATAGTCATGTAAGGTGCGGCATTCATAAGTAGGAATTAAGTTAAAGCTTTGAAGCTTCAGGCACGTAATTTATACAATAAAACTAAAACATATGTAAAGAGACATTGAAAGGCGAATAGAGTATATTAATAAACAGCATATATTAATAACTGATAAAACGATTTTTCTCTTGACCGTACAGCATCAGGGTTTTTCTTACGAGTTTATTACACACAGTTAATTTATTCAGCAAAACCAATAAATTTGTATGATTTAAAGCAAAATTCGAACAAAAAGCCTTACTTGTTTTGTTTTAAATGTAGGAACATTTTTCAGCCACGCTGTGTACTGTCCTATTTTCAGCTAAGATAACAATAGTGTATGTCTTTTCTTGCCCTCTTACTAGCTTTGGTGATTTTAGCAACAGCTGTTTAATATCTCATTTGCAAGGGCTATAATTTAGCTCCACTTAGTACAATTTTCCTCTCATTAACACTTCATTGAGGCCTATGCTTTTGCGTGATAAAGAATACGTGACTGCTGATACTATACGGATGGTATATAATTTCTTGTTTATTAAAAATTTATTACGTAATATCAATTAACAAACTTTTGGCAGTACTCTCGCAATACGTTTAGAATCATTATCTTTTTTTCGTTTACTAATCAAATCACCACACTTGTCTTGAAGAAATAGGCCTGTAGATCATTAGCATTCGTAATTTTGTTGTTCTAAATCCGTAATATTACTACTCTGACCTCTCTGGGTGGTTGGCCACCTATTTCTTCTCCCATAATTGGAACAATTTTCTCACATGAATCACTTTCCACAACTAACAACCACTAGAAAAGTTCCATCCGAACTTGTGGATCATTTTGCATACACATTTCCAATGTTCAATTGTAGCATTTTGGACATTCAATATACAAGGTAGTTTTTCCTCAACCCTCTTACATTTCAAATTATTTTGACTATATTTAATGAAGCTTTAAAATGTTCTCTTGTATATTTCGTTTCATTCACTCTACATTTCCTTTTATCTGCAGTTCGTCGCGCTGCAGTCAAAGGATTGAAATGTTTCACACTATTTGACCGATGGGGGTGAGAGAACACAGAAGGCAGGCAGGCGAATAACATGAAACCAGAGTCTTTCTTTCGGCGAATGCCACTTGTGAATGTGAAAATATTTACTTAGTATGATGTTAAGCAAATAAATTTCCTTTCGCAAATAAGATGACAACCAACAGATAAAAATTCATATTGTGAATGTAAATAATGTACGAAATGAATATAACAGAAGCTGGGACGCCAGTCAAGTAAATGCCCTAAGAAGAAAATCTGTCACACAAAGATTTACAGAAGGAGATAAGGATATGCTACGTGTATGTGTTTGTATGCGGCGTTCGTTATCAAAATATAGGTAGAACAAAAAAAAAAAAAAAAAAAAAGAAACCAAAAGGCGTGATATCCCCGCGGTAATGCAACATCGCAGATAAGCTATATGCATGTGTGTAATATTTGTGAAACTTATTGCTTTTATATTCGTAGAGGAGTAAATTGTAAAGTGGGACACTGTAAGACTTTTGAAATATTGTAAGAAAAGGAGCTTCGTTGGAAAAAGTGTATATGATAGGCAATGGTCTGCCTATATATGAAAGTTTAAGGAGACCACTTATAAATCCCGCATCAACATAACGATGACTGATAATTTGTTCTTTAGGATGTCAAAATGGTATTTCAATTGTCAAAATTATTTGCACGTGAAATATTTGTGGCATCCATGGGCGCGGTCACAAAACTAGCCGACCAGATGATGCCAGTAGCTTGAAAAAAATTATTTTGGTGAAAAGTGGCAACCTTATAAAGCTCATGTTTCAATTTTCAAGGCACCACTTTGTTTAGCATTTTTATTTGAACCATCAAAAGTAAACGATCTCAGTGAATTTGTAAGCATGGAAAAAATTGCTCAGCGTTATGTAATTCTATATTTCCATTTGAAAGGTCTCAGTCCAACCAATATTAAAGCCTAGCTAGATTCTGATCCTTTTTTACGACTGTAAAATACTGGGTGGCAGAGTTTAAACCAGGCCGTATGAGTTGCCGAATACCGTAGTGGTCGACCAATTGAGGTGAAAAATTAAGAAAGTTAAGGTTAAGAAAATCCACAAAATGGTGTTGGATGATCGTTGGTTGAACGTGCGTGAAATGATAGGTTAGGTTAGGTCAGTGTGTCAGTCTGAATATACAGACTCACTTAGACTGTATAGATTGTGTTACCATGGAAACTAGAGATATAGATGTCCCTAATATCCCCCGTTGAATCTGTAGCTGAAATAATAAGCATTTCAAAAAGTGCTGTACATCGTATATTGACCGAAGATTTGAAGATGAGAAAGCTGTGCACAAAATGGGTGCCGCGCTTGCTTTCAATAGAGCAAAAAAAAGATGAAGATGTTTCAGTAGACTTTCACCGCAATGAAGACGAATTTTTGCGTCGATTTATAACCATGGATGAGACATGAATCCACCACTTCACACCTGAGACAAATCAACTGTCAATGCAGCGGATTGTAATGAGAGAATCAGACAGTCCAAAGAAGGCGAAGACGGTTCCATCTGCAGGCAAGGTAATGGCGTCTGTTTTGTGGGATGCGCATTGAATTATTTTTATTGATTATCTTTAGAAAGGAAAAATTATCAGCAGCGAGTATTCTACTAATTTATTGCAACGTTTAGGTGATGAAATGATGGGCCAAAATTAATGAATTAAAGTGGGAATTGCTTCATCAGTCATCTTCTATTTCCAAACTTGACAAAGTGGTTCGGTGGTAAATGATTTGCAAACAATGAAGAGTTGAATTCTGCGGATGGTGGCTATTTTAAGGAGTTTGATAGTTCTTACTGTAAACGGAGTATAGAGACTATTGAATGTTGCTGGAAAAGAAGGGAGATTATGTTGAAAAGTAAATAAAATGTTTACCAAATTTTTTGTGTTTTCTTTGTTAGGTTGACTAGTTTTGGGACCAATCTGGTATATTGAATACATTTTTCTTCTTTGTAAAGAAAGGTGACAGTATATTAATGAAAACTAACGATAACCAGATAACCACACTCACATTACATTAAATTAGATTAGATTAGTGCGTGACACTCTCTAGAGTATCCAAATCGGCTCCGCATTAAGGGCGATATCGTTAGAATCATATTTGGCCATACTTTTTCTTCAGACACTCTGAAAATCATCTAACGTCCAATGACGAATCCGTTCCCAGTGTTCAATCTGTGTTAAGCGTGTTGCCAAAACTTATCAATATGAGTCCCGGGCTTTAGCTGTAGACACAGAAGACCCTTACCTCTGATAACCATACCCACAAATGCCTCCCTTAAAACCGTCACCAAAACATAAAAAAAGCGATGGCTGCTCAAAGATAAACGTTATTTTTAGCTATAAAGAAAATAAAATTTCAAACCAAAAGAAAACACCATAAATACGAAATGATATCTTGATTAAAAGGTGATTTGCAAATGGAGCATTAAAGCACAAACAGATTCGTTTGCATTCATTGCTCCTTTTATCTCTACGTTTCTGTGTTACTCTCAGTATTCTTTTTCTGTTTGCATTTTATTTCAGATAAACGCAGCACTTATTTTCTTGCTTTCAATAGTTATGGGGATTGTAAAGAACGAAATGAAGGATACAAGTGATGCAATTATTTGCATACACAGCTCTAAACACTTGATAGCCAAAAGGGGTGTCATTTTAATGCAGATTGTGTGAAATAGATATAGTTCATACATTTGGAATTAGTTTGGTTGCTGTTCTCAGTGTTTCTTGTTTACGTCAAAGATTTTATCGTTTAGAGCAAATAAAAATGTCATTTAAAAAAATCTAATGGCACACCGTCATTGAAAAGTGATGAATGATGAGATTCTCTTTAGAAATCTCCTTAACAAATGGTGAAAGATTTCTGTGAAATGGTGACTTATCGTGACAATCACGTGTCATGAGTATAGTAAGTCGAGCATAATGAAAACATAAAGCGGCTACCACAATAAATATTTAAGGATCAAGTCTCACACTGTTTCGTTTCCATGCAGATAAATGAAGTTTGATACAAAATCTTGTTGGGCCACAGTTAACAAAAGTTCTGGTACCTCTCAGACAAACTGAATAATGGGCCTCTAAATGGGCCTCACAGCATAACATCCTACTGACCAAAATTGGCGTGAATGAATATATTTAAAGGTTGCACTCGAAAGACAATTTTAGACGGAATGAGACAATGCTTTCATGTGCTTCCCATACAAACTGATCTGTGGGCCATCAGCTAATGGACTGATTTGGATAAAATTTAGCACTAACACGTCCGCAGTCTTGATTTTAAAGCAAAACATGCAGTTTGGTAGCTACAGTACTGTTCAACATATGGGCTCCGAAATTTAGTCACCTTGCAAATTCCTATTGATCGATTTGATTTTAATCAAATTTTTCAAGACTTGACAAGCTCATTGCCTCGATTTGGATGCAAAATATTCGGACAAAGTCGATGAATATGAAATGATCTACGGACGTCGAAACACAATCGCACTACGATACCCTATTGGATGATTCGATTTTGATCAAACTTTACACCACTTGATATACGAGGTGTATTCAAAAAGAAGAAAATTTTTTTCTCGAAAAATATGTATCCGTCAATTTCAATAGTCCCCCTCAAATATAATACACCTGTGCCAGCGTTTTTCCCAAACGTCGAAAAAGTTCTGATATGCACTTTTTGGTATGTCCTTGAGCTCTCAGCGATTCGGTTTTTATCTCTTCGATCGTCGCAAAACGCTGTCCTTTCATGGGTCTCTTCTATCTTGCGAACAGGAAAAAAAAAAAAATCGTAGGGGGCACATCTGATGAATACGGTGGCAGAGGCTTGATAACGGTGTTGTTTTTGGCCAATTAATCTCTCACAAGGAAAGAAAAGTGAGCAGGTGCATTATCATGATGCAAAATCCATGTCTTTTTTCCACAATTCCGCTCGTTTTTTTCGTATCGCATTACGCAAACGGCGTATAACTTCAAGGCAATCTCCTTATTTGCCGTATGACCTTGTGGTAAGAACTTCTGATGCCATGGTAATCGAAGAAAATAGTGAGTACAACCTTGACATTTGATCGAACTTGGCGTGCTTTTTTGGCTCTCCTTGACTCTTCCATTGGGAGAATTGGGCTTTGATTTCGATGTCATATACCCATGATTCGTCATCAGTTATGACGCTTTTAAGGAAATCTGGATCATCGTTCAACAGTTCCATGCGACGTTGTTTTTGGTCAATATTTAGCAACTTTGGAACGAACTTCGCTGCCATACGCTTCATGCCCAAAACTTCCGAAAAGATTGCATGGCATGAGCCAACCGATATGCCGACATCCTCAGCAACTTCCCTAATTGTGATTCGACGATTCTCCATAACAATTTTTTTTCCTTTCTCAACATTTTCATTGATTGTTGATGTGCTGGGGCGTCCAGAGCGAGTGTCGTCATTCACATCTTCTCGACCTTCTGTAAAAAGCTTGTAGACTTTTAAACATTTTTTTTGGACTCAGAGTACTCTCACCGTATGCCACTGCCTACATTTCAAGTGTTTTTGAGCAATTAATTTCATTTTTTGCACAAAATTTGATGCAGCTTCTTTGATCCATTTTTTTCTATAGCAAAAAATCGTCGAAAACGCAAAACACTTGTCTTACTTATGCCTCTCACAAACAGACTAAACATGTTATATGGATGAAACCGTCAACATATCTTCGAGACGAGTGTACCAACATGAAAAAAATAATAGTCGGAAGTCGAATGTACGTAGGCCGCGAAATTTGAAAATTCACCTTATTTTTTGGAACACACCTCGTATTTCTAAAATGCGAAATCTCGCAAAAATCTGACTATGCCTTCATGTATCACGAACATGAACAGATCTGAAGGCATCACAATTTGTTCGCAACCCTTGCGACATCCTATTAGATGATTTGCTTTTGACCGTACTTTATGCAACTGAATACGTAAATAATTTTTCTTTAAATATAATATTTGGAGGGATAGAGAACATGCCAACTTGTATCTCTCCTACAAATAGATCTACAGTCCGTGAAAAGTTAATTTTGGACATATATGTACTTCTTTTTTATATACTTATAGCAAAAATTGATCACTCCAAATTTTTTTTCCATATTGAAAGTAATTGTCGAAACTATCAGAAAAGTGAGGAAAAACTCATTCCATTTTGCTTTCTGGTTCGCCAAACTCTGGCCAATTCTACGTCTCTCCTTTCGCGGTAATTACGTTCCAAGGATAATGGTGTAAACGATTACAAAAATTAAAACAGGATTACTAAGCTCTGATGTTTTTTTGTACAACAAAATTTAGTTTTCTGCTTTTCTGCTAAGAAAAAAAATTGAAATTGAAAATCCACTTTTTCTTCATAATTTTTTTCCCTGGTCCGACAAACTTTGACAAATTTTTGACATTTAGCCGTATAATCCTTTCGTCCAATTTCCAATGAACAATTTGGTTAAAAACTAATTTCTCAATTTGGTTAGTAACTGAAGAACGCGTAAAAATTGCTAAAACTTATTACAAAAGTGTGATTCAAACGTTGGCTTTCAATCGAACAAAATTTTCTCCAACGACAAGCTCATTTCTCACTCAGCGGTTGCGTCAACAAGCAAAGTTGTCAGCGGTTCCAGGTAGGTCTTAACGGGCTCTAGGTCACGTGAAGCTTAGCGTTGTCATGCTGAAGAATCACTTTTACGTGCCTCTCCGCATATTGTGGGCAATTCTCGCGCAAATCTCGGCTCAATCGCACTAATTGAAGTCCATACCAGTGATGGTTTCGCTTGGTTTCAACAGTTCGTAATAAATAACATTGATCTGGCCCCACCAAATACAGAGCATAACCTTCGCAGCATAAATATTCGGTCGAGGTGACGACGTAGAAGAATGACCGGGCAGCCCCCATAACTTTATTTTCTTTGGATTACTGTAATGGATCAATTGTTCACAGGCGAAAAAGGACTTTTAACGTCCCTTGGCTTCAACTCATAAGGAACCCAAGTTCCTTGCTTTTGAATCATTTCCAACGCATGCAATCGCTTGGAAATGACTTGGCGGGTAACTCCTAATACTGAAGCAATCTCTACCTGCCTTTGGCACTTACAGCTGGCGCCATCTGTTGGTAAACAACGGGAACTTAGTTGCGCACCTAATATTTCATACGTAATGACAAGGTCCAAGCACTATAATGGAATAAAAGCTTCATCGAAATCATATCTTTATGCGCGTTTTATTTAATTCTACTTGAAAACGAAAAATGGATAACCCTATATTTATAGAATAGCTCTGTATGTTGCAAATGAAATCGCTATTTTGAAAAAGTTTTCGTTTAAGATGGTTCCAGTTGCTATTACTGCAACTTTCCTCAAAATTATCCCCAAACATATGTTAAAGTGGGCGCAATTTAGGTTCTAGTTTTGTCAAGACTTCGTTAAGTATAAGATGGGTCGCTAGGATTTGTTCCTATCTGCACTGGAGACTTTTCGTCAGCCAATGCTATCTTTATATAAGCTTCGCAAGGATATCGAATTTCATACAAGTGTTTGCGTTATGGGAGTGTTGAAGGGAAGTGGTGTTCAGTTCAGTTTGTCAGAGCACTTGAAAGAAATTAGAGCATGCTAAGCTTATTATATGTCACCAGGGACATATGTAATTTTTTCATTAAGTCAACAGAATACGAGGACCTCTAAAATATCAAAGTAGAGTGAGAATGAGATACCATTCATTTAATGTAATATTATGTAATTTAAGAAACCTTAGAAACCTTAACGAATTGATAAAGACAATTTAGTAATATTCTCAATTAGACAACAGCATTATATGGGAATGCAAAAGAGTCAACGTGCTAAGATACAATCAAGATGGAAGAACGAAAAACATATGCTTTACATTAAAGCTAGTGGATACACACGCGAGTGCTCTAATTAAATATTTTTTGAAATAATACTGAGTCAAGCAATCACAATACTGTCTGAGTAGTTTTTCAGGTGCGAAATCTTATCTTTCTGACCCCATCTAGATAGAGATTACTAAAGCTTTTTATTGGAAAAATAATGTATTCCTATGCTTTATTTTATCCTTATGATATTCTTATTCTAAATTTATAAAAGTTATTGTTAATTGGTTTCAGTATTAATTACGTTTTCCTTTTATCTATTTGCAGGATATTTTGGTAAGTAATTTCAATACCATAAATTAAGTCGCTAATTAGTACTGCCATTGATTCATTCCACTTTAATTAAATTTATTTCCTTTGAATAAAACATGCCTCTTTTGATGTGGATGGACATACATTTAATTTTTTCATTTAGAATTCATTAGTTCGTGTCAATTAAAATTAAATTTTGCTCTCTAACCATTTATTTTTTTGTCACTTGTCTCGTAATTATGCTGAAAAGAAAGCTGATGAGAAACGTTGTGATGATGAAGTGGGGAAATATTGTAGATTTTAACTTGTCTCTTTTAAGCAACGACTATCAATACGGTTAGCCAACACCCTTTAGATTATGTTTCTACCAATTCACACTTTCAGACCATCGTTGTCATAGAATGAACAAAAAAAGGAAAAAAACAAAACAAAAACACCAACTGATTTGAGTGCTAAAATAAAATATCTTCAAAAAACCAAATTACCATCATGGAAGGATAACTTAGTTTTCCTTTCGCCAATATGAAAGGAAAATTTTATCTTGAGAAATCACCAGCATTGGCAGCTAATATAACAACCCTTTTGGCTGTCCATTGTCAACAGGAGCCAGGCAAACTTTTAAGCAATCTTTCGCTATTTCCGTTCTCCGCCCTGTCCCTCTTCAAGCTCTCAATGGATGGTTTGGTTCAATTCATGACCAACAAAAGACTGTAAAAATACTTAATGAATCTTTTTGTGCCCGAGGAAGGAAGAGTTTCGTTTTTAATCAACGAAATCTTTAAATTTTCCAAATGAATATAACCTCCCTTTGGCTGTTGCTGCTTGGTTTGGCTTTTTGGGCGACTGTTCATGAAAATGGCTTTAGGCAAATGTTGTGAATTATTTTTCTCCTTGGTCGTGGTCTATCTGAGATTTTTTTTTTTAAGAAATTTCTGTTGTCTCCATTTTTGTGGGTCATGTTCGTGTTTTCCTATAATTCTCAGATTGTTAAAAAAGACAACTAGACGACTACAAAGTAATTCTGGAAGTATGTGGTACTATGTGAATGAAATGCTAACAATGTCGTCATGAAAATGCATACAAACAAGCTTACATTTGGAGCATACATAGGTATGTAAGTTTAGGTTTAGGTTTAGGTTTACATGCAGCTTTATCATGTGAATGTAAATTTTTCAAAGTTCACAAACATTTTTCTATTAAGGCGAGCGGCATTGAAGTTTTAACTTGGCTTTTTCGTTGCACCAACAAAAGCTGGGTATCATCAATGAAAGCATCTTTTGTTTGTGGCCACAATGAGCAACATCTTCACCATTTAGTTTGACATTGTAGGGAAGACAAAGAGGCAAACTCTTGCTCTGGTTAGAGGTAGTACGACAAAGGTGTGAGCTGAAAATTGCAATTGCATGAAAATTGCTTTGTTATCTTTTGTCCTCAGACGAGGCACATAGTAATTTTCTCAGAAGTTGTTATAAACTAGCGTGGGAATAAGCTGATTTGTTGGCTCATAAACAAACATATCAATATGGATTACTTTATATTGAGAAAAAATGCGCAGATAAATATGGGTTACAATACGAATTGAATTCAGTTGGGTAGGTCCCCGTCATTTTTTTTTTTTTTTTTTTTTGTAGCAAAAATTGTTACTTGTCCACCGCTATCCACTATTTTTCCCATTTTTCTAGCATCATACGAATATCTCGCCTGGGTTATTCTAGAAATCAAATCAATTTTCGGTTTCCTCATATGAAGTATGATTTGTAGCGCTGTTCATATAGGTCATGTGCCGTCCATTAAAACGACTGATAATCGGAATTTGCCTTATAAGCTTTTTAAAACACCGCCTTAACTTTGATTGTGCTCGTATTGACAAATACTGAAAGAAATTCGCTTTTAAAAATGGGCGAAATCGACACATTACATATGAAAAGAGTTCGTTTTTGACACGCCCATTTAGGAGGTAATATATCAATACGCTCTCAACGATACCATTGGCTTGCAAGTAACGGGTTATCCATTTTTAGGTTTCAAAAGTTAAGCTAAATAGAACACACATAAAGTTATGATTTCGATTAAATTTTTATTTAATTATAACGTTTGGATATTTTCATCAAGTACGAACATCATTTAAACGACCGCCTCTGGATTGATTGCAGCAGTGGATTCCTTTGAGGTAGTTTTCGCCTACTTTTTTGCACACTTCGGGCGGTATGCCGGCGATAACTTTACGGATATTGCTTTTCAAATGCTCTAACATTTGGGGACTACCCGCGCGAAAAACGGTCTGTGACGTAGCCCCACGAAAATAACGGCGTCAAATCGCATGATCCTGGTGGCCAACTAACGTCGCCAAAACGTGAAATTATGCTTTTTCAAAATTTCTCATGCAACAAAGACAAAATCGGCCGTGTTGTGTGGCTCGTGGCACTGTCTTGTCGAACTCACATTTCGTCCAGTTCAAAATCTTCATTTGCAGGCCAAAAAAAAAAAAAAATCGGTTATCTTACGGCCATAGCGCTCTGAATTGACGGTAACCGTTCCCCCGGCGTCATTTTCGAAAAAATACGGCCCAATGACACCTTTGGACCATAATGCGCACCAGGCAGTCACTTTTTTCGCTTGCAATTGCTTTTCCACAATCAGTTTTGGGCCTCCGAGTCCCATTTGCGACAATTTTACTTGTTGACATAACCACCGAGTGAAAAATGATCTTCATCGCTGATGAAAATTTTGTTCGAAATATCAGCATTGAAAGCCTGTTGAGCATCCAATCAACATATACGAGTACGTCGTTGTGAATTGTCAGCCGTCTTTTATTGTAGCGTGAGTTGAGCTGTATATGTAAAAAACGCCAGAATGGGCTGTAAGATAGGACCACTTGCTGAGAACGCCGTGGAATCGGCAAATTTGGATTATACGCCACACTTTCACTAACAGAAACGATATTTTGATACAAAGGCCTGACCACATCTGCAACGCTTTTAGTCTCTTTAAATATCTTTATAATCTAGCCAATTCCTTGCACAGTAGGTCGCTTATGACGACCATAAACACCGTGTAATGAACGAAGATTCACACGTTTGAATCCCGACTTTTGTAATAAATTTTAAAAATTTGTGGGCGTTCTTTGGTTGTTAGACGATCTATTCTCATAAATGTCAAACCTTTCGCTAAATAAATAACACTTCAAATGACAGGTATTTAACAGCTGACAACTTTGCTAGGTCTGCGGTTTTGAAACCACTAAATGGATAAAGCGTTATTATGGATAAAGCGTAATTACTAAATCCAAACTTTGTGTAATGATGTTTTTTTTTTGAATAAAAATAATGAATAATACCAAAAAATACTATTTTCTTCTGTGAAAGCCGATGTAAAGACATTTTGTCAAGCCTATTTATCTGACGATGAGTCCGTATATCGTCCATCACACTATAGGTTGTAATTTCTGATAGTTAATGTTATTTCTATCAAAAAAAAAAAAAAAAAAAAAAAAAATGCCAGAAATTGGTTAAAAAATATTTATTAATTAATTATAATAATATTTAATATTTATTCAAAACTATTGTACCTCGGTCACAGTAGGCTCCTTCCTAAATATCATATTTGTGTCAACGTATAACACAATCGTCAAAACAGTTTTCAAACTTATTTTCCAGAAAAGACACCAATTATTGCCGCGAATTCTCCTTTATATTTTATGTCGAATGACAGGGAGTGTCTGAAAGTTGTAATTTGTGTTTTGGAAACAGAATCATCAAAACGTATTGCAAATGTAGTCTCCGGAAAGGCTTCAATTCTATTTTTTATGTTTTCTATCTACCGGCAGGAACTGAATCAGGTGAATACGGTGCCTGTTCAGTTATATTAGTTGCGTTTTTGGCCAGAAATTAGTACGTAATAACAGCCTAATGAGATAATGCCATGTAATGGTGCAAAATTCTTCAGTTTTCTTTTCACAAATCTAGCCTATTTGCACAAATTTGCTCACTCAAACGCCGCACAATGCCCAGATGATATTCTTTATTTACTGCGTGACCTTCTTGAAAGAATTTCTAGTTCTAAACACTGCAACAGTCAAAGAAAACGGTCAAGATTATATCGAATTTTAATCACCATTTACGTAATTTTTTGCTTTTTTTGGTTCAGTTGGAAGGTGATATTCCAAAGCTTGTTGACTGGTTTACATGTCAGTCGTCTAAACCTAAGTCTCATCACCGTTTATAAAACGCTTTGATTTTTTTTAGCAAGTCTTCAGCTACCTTTACGTGATTTAGTTTGTTGAAGAAGATGCACTAGTTTGGAACTAGTCCAATTGCAACGAGTTTCAGATCCAAACAGTCGTGCAAATTGGTACGAATTAAATAGTAGGCACATAAAGTTGGACGATTATTTCTCCCAAACTTTAATCACTGGTTTTGCTAATCATTTTATGCAATTTATCGAAGTTAAACTTAGTTGAAGACGCTAATAGCCAACCAAAGCGAAGAAAATCTGCCACCACATCTTGACCGCTTTTGTATGCACTGTACCACTTATATACAGGTAAAAGTCGATTCATTTCAAGGCTTCTGTTACATTTTCTACGATTTGGCACACGAAATCCCATTTGCAATACAAAATTTGAGAAAAAATTCTTTGTTCAATAATTTTATCTATTGTAAAAACTCGAGCACTGTAGACAGATTAAATAACAGATCGCGTTCAAACTCCGCGTCAGTTGTGCCAACTTAGGGACAAAAAAGAATTTTGTTAATTCCTTTTTAAATCATGAATTTCCTATACTTTTTTGAGAAAATTTAGCTCAATAATAAAAATTTTGCTCTGTTATAAAATATTCGTATTATCGTATTTTTTAATACAGTTTCATTTGATAATTAAATGTAATTTTTATGCTCTTTTCCTATTTATATCGCAGTGTACCATTATGTGTACACTCTATTGTGTAGTTTCCATATTAATGTAAATTCATTCGATACCTCCATCACTTGGAAGTTCAAGCCCTGAAGAAAAACATTATTCCATTTAACGTTGACACCTGTCAAAATGAGAGTGAGAGGAGTTGAAAACCAGCGGTTAGGAAATGACACCTTTTGTCGGCTATAGTTGGTATTATTGGCAAAATCGAAAAAGTGATGAATGAATGACAGCAATATGAACTCTACATAAGACTAGAGACATCAATAATTAACTGTCATGTTAATATTAAATGCATTTTGAAACCATATTCTATTGAATATAACATGTATTTCATTTTAAGATTGCAAAGTAAACATTTGTTATTACCACAATTTAATGGGGGTTGAATTTAGTCGATAAATTCTTTTATGATTTTATTAAATTTTAAACTTAAAATCTAAAGGAAAGAAATTCTATTGCCATGTTGTAGACACTTAGGCAAACTTGGATTCAATACAATTATTGGACATTGAATTATGGTTGGAGTCCTGAACACAGCTGGTGCATAACAACATTGTTTAGTTTATAGCGGCAGTACACGGGGAATAAATTGTGGAACAAGAGGAAATTTAGTGTGAATTGTATATATTATTTTAATAGTTAAGTACTAGAAATGTTTGTAGTTTCAATAGATGCAATTTTTGTACAGCGTTCAGTTTGCTGCCGAAATCTTTTACGTCGAGATTTCGTCTCATAATTGTACGTGAAATAACAAACACTATAAATAAAGAAATCTGAAAACTTTACATTTCGCCTGAGAAGTGAACTAATCTTTACAAAATGAAGCCGCTTAATTTTATACAGGGCGGCGCATAAATTGTGCTACAATAAGAAATTCAAATGACTTTTTCAATCAATGTACTTCATTTATTTTTTATATTGTACCGAAAATTCAAATTTATTTCATACAACTGATTGGTTTTGAGGATAATAGATCGTAAATGACCTCTATACTCTTTCGCGCATATGCTTCGCGAAGAGTTGATGTCGGGATTGCCTCAATTATTGTTTTAATAGACCGATTCAATTCAGTCAAATTCTTTGGTTTCGTTTTGTACGTCTCCTGCTTGACATAACGCCACAAAAAAAGTTTGATGCAGTCAGGTCAGGTGATCTTGGGGCCAGCGAAAAGTGAAGTTTCTGATATTAATTTGGGAATTTTTGTTGGAGCTCTGCCACAACCGGTTTGTCTATGTGTACAGTTGCTCCATTTTGTTGGAAACAAATGATGTTGAAACAGATACGTCTTCGGCGCAGTTGTGGGTAAAAAACTCCTTCAACATTTTTAAATACCGGTCCCTATTGGTCTTTGTTTTGTATTAGTAACACGATTTGTGTACCACTCTGTATCTAATCCTCATTAATTGAAACAATGTAATCCAATGATTAGTGTGAAAATACATTCTATCTAAAGAAAAGATAAATACCGTGAATTGTTTATATAAAATGCCTGCTGCTTAAAGACATTGGCAAAGTTCTTTTCATTGCTAAGTTGGCACAGCTGTCCTCTCTAGTGGCACAAAGTTCATACATGATCTGTCGTTTAGTCTGTTTAGAGCGCTCGATTTTGTTAGTTCATCTAATGGCGATTTTTACAATGGATAAAAATACCGAATAAGGAATTTGTCTCAAAGGTTGTGTTGCAAATGGCTTACGGTGAATCTAAACCCATTCATATGAGTGGTACAGTGCATTTAAAAGCGGTCGATATATGTTGGAAAATTTGCCTCTCTCTGATCGATCATCAAGGCTTTCAATCGAGGTTAATGTCGATAACGTAAAGGAAATAGTGATTGAAAATAATTCAAGTCATTTCCTTTTTTTCATTTTTTTACACAATTGTTTGCGTATGAAACGCGTAAAGATCGCAGAGGACATAGCCACATTCACCTAACCCACATTCATAAACCACATTACAAACAGACATGGTTCTACGGCTTTGGCACACAAAAATGGTGTCTTCGAACAGAGTAGGAACAACAAAAATTACGCCAAAGTTGACCAAAAGTCAAAGTAATGCTGAATATTTTCTTTGGTTATTGCAACGCTGTGCAGGAACTCTTCCCAGGAGGTCAAATGTTGATTGAAGATTATTATACGACCGTTATGCGGCGTTTGAGAGAACAAGTTTGTCAAAAAACAGACTTGCAAAGAGGAAGCTCAGGATTGTGGGCCACTAGAATAGATTATCTCACAAGGCTGTCATAATTAATGACAAACTAATTTTTTGTGTAAGGTAAATTTTCATTTTTCTCAAAAAGTATGTATTTATTCATCAATTTCTATTTTATATCCTTCAAAGTAGTCACCCTCAGATATAATACAATTGTGCCAGCGTGTTTTCCAATCCTTAAAGCAGTTCTGATATGCACTTTTTGGTATGTCTAGAGCTGTCTTAGCGATTCGGTTTTAATTTCCTCAATCGTCGCAAAACCCCGTCCTTTCAGGGGTTTCTTCAATCTTGGGAACAGGAAAAAGTCGCAGATGGCCAAATCTGGTGAATACGGTGGCTGAGCCATGATAATGGTGTTGTTTTTGGCTAAACAATCTCTCACAAGCAAAGATGAGTGAGCAGGTGCATTATCGTGACGTAAAAGCCATGAATTTTTTTCCACAAATCCGGGCGTTTTATTTCGTATTGCTTCACGCAAACGGCACATAATTTCAAGGCAATACCCCTTATGTACCATACGACCTTGTGGTCCTGTTGCGCCATGGTAATCGAAGAAAACAGTGAGCAAAACCTTTGATCAAATTTGGCGTGCTTTTTTTGGCTGTCCTGGACTCTTTCTTTGATTTCGATGTCATAACCATATACCCATGATTCGTCACCAGTTATGACCCTTTTAAGCAAATCTGGATCATCGTTGACGTCATTCAACAATTCCTGGGCAATGCTCATGCGACGTTGTTTTTGGTCAATATTTAGCAATTTTGGAACGAACTTCGCTGCCATACGCTTCATGCCCAAAACTTCCGGAAAGATTGCATGGCATGGGCCAACCGATATGCCGACATCCTCAGGAACTTCTCTAATTGTGATGCGACAATTTTCTTCACTTTATCAACATTTTCATAGGTTGTTGATGTGCTGGGGCGTCAAGAGCGAGCCTCGTCCTTCACATCTTCTCGACCTTCTGTGAAAAGTTTGTAAACTTTTAAACATTTTTTTGACTCAGAGTACTCTATATCTCGTATGCCACATTCAACATTTCATGTGCTTTTGATGCTTTGATGCAACTTCTTTGATCCATTTTTTTTGATAGCAGAAAATCGCCGAACACCCAAAATACTTGTCTTATTTATACCTCTGACAAACAAAATAAACTTGCTATATGGATAAAATCGTCAACATATTTTCAAGATGAGTTTATCAACATAAAAAATGAAAAAAATAATAATCGAAAGTCGAATGTGCGTAGCCCGCGAAATTTGTAAATTCACACACCTCGTATTTCTAAAATGCGAAATTTCGCAAAAATCTGGCTATGCCTTTATGTATCACGTATATGAACAGATCTGAAGGCATCACAATTTCTTCGCAACCTTCGCAACAGTCTCTTGGATGACTTGCATTTGGCCAAACTTTATGCAACTGAATACGCAAATAATTTTCCTTTTAATATAATATTTGGAGGGATAGGGAACATGCCAACTTGTATCTCTCCTACAAATGGATCTACAGTACATGAAAAGTTATGTTTGGGCATGTACTCATTTCTCTTTTCATATGTTTGTAGCAGAAATTGCTCACTCTGGATTTTTTCATATCGAAAATAATTGTCGAGACTATCAGAAAAGTGAGGAAAAACTCACTTCATTTTACTTTCTGGTTCATCAAACTTTGGCCAATTTTGCGTCTCTACCTTGACGGTAATGACTTTCCAAGGATAATGGTGTAAACTAATACAAAAATGGAAAAAAACCTGCTATATGGACAAAACCGTCAACATATCTTCGAAATGAATGTACCAACATAAAAAAAAAATTATAATCGAAATTCGAATGTACGTAGCCCGCGAAATTTGAAAATTCATCTACTTTTTTAAACACACCTCGTATTGGTTGAGAACTCAGCAAAAATTATCGGGCCACAAACGTGGCTTTGGTTGACTTTTTTCTTTTTCCAAACTCAAAATATCACTTTCAATCTATAGAAAGCTTCGCGGCGACAACTGAAGTCTTGTCCGGAAAATGCATTGGAGAAATATTTTGATGACAGGAGTATTCGTTGTCTTAAGCGCGTTATTTACGAAGGGAACTATTTTGAAGGCGGTATAACAAATTTTAATGAATAGTAAATATTTTGCATTTCCTGGTACTTTTTGACGAAAGCTACGAATTGCATGGTAAGCCACATACAAGAATTTATGAAATGTAAGCAAGAGCTCCTTTTACTTACCTCAACTGCTAGCTATCGCTGCCTTGCTTGCACATACATTTGATAATTTGAGCATTGACTAATTTAGCGGTGTAGCTTACGATCGACCAATCTGTGATCCCCTTCAGAGCTGAATGTCTTTTGTGTCTTACATCATTTTAAATTTTCATTTCGACACAATTTAGCAGTACTTTCTGGCAGTGCATTTCGCAGTGGAAGTAAAAATATTACAAAAAAGAAAAAAAGAAAGAACACTACATGTTAAAACTTCCCAGATATTTCCATGGGCGAGAGTCTTTTAAGCAGCATTTGTTGCAACACATCTTCGAGAAGAACACAAAAAAAAAAAAAAAAAATCCACAACATTGTGAAACTTACAAAAGAGAGTAGGAAGGAAGAAAGATAACTGCTTCAGCAAATACCAGATGAAACAAATATTAGCAAGAAAACAGGACAAAGAAAAAAAAAAGTCACCAAGAGTGCTGCATATGTCACTGTGTCAATGCAAACGCTTTTTGGCTGACTTTGCTTTTAGCTGAACCTGAGTGCCATAGACATACAAAGACACATAGAGGTTCCATTCATGACTTCGATCGAACGTCAGATATAGTTGGTACATTAATGGAACATACGAAGGTAGCAGTCGCAGGCGCTTTAGGGTTGTAAGAAAATACAAAGTTCTACCGTGAACTGAACAGCAGCATTGGTGGAATTAAAGACAGAGAGAGAGAGAGCGTTAGCGTTAGCGTTATTGAGACAGCAGTCCCTTCACGATGAGCAAAATCTTCTTTGCCTTTATTTGGATTGATTTGTGCCCTATGGATTAGATACAATTATATTTGTGTTATTTAACAATTTTCCTAGAAATCTTTATACAAATTTGGGATAAATTTCGAAATATGTGGAAATCGAGTTTAGCAAAAAACAAGCTCCTTACTGATGTAAACAATTGATTTAAAAAACATGTGTTCTCGCTAATATCAATGTTGAGAAATATTAAGTAATTTAAAAAAATCGTCGTTTTCATAAATTACTTTAACTTGTAAAAGTCATGGAATATTGAAACAGACTTCAAACTTATGTATATACGCCCCTAAATATGGACAGCCATAATAATACATAAACAGGACTTAGCAATATTTAAGTAGTTTTTCCTTGTTATTTCAAATACATAAATCCGCAAGCAGATGAGGTAGTTTTGAAAATTTTTAGTGTGGAATATTTCGTATTTCTTTATTTCTTTATATAAATTGAATATTATTATTTGACCAGTAGCAATGAAAGCTAAACATCCTAAAGCTGTGAATCTTTTCACGTCAATCCTTAACGCAAACACGGACTTGAATGCAGACAATCCGTATGTATGGCTTCGTGGGATTAATATTAAGAATAAGATTATAATATATAATAAATAATAATAAAGAAAAAAAATATGCAAAACCGATCTGGGGCAAGCCTAAGTACGATGACCGATTTGGGTCTGAGAAAAAGCATGTCGCATACGCGGCAACGCGTACTTTGAAAGATTGGAGAGCGGGGACACAGAAAGGTACGGGGATAGAAGTGAGGCTCGAAAGTTCAAATTCGGTCACGGGAATATGCTCCAAATAAAGATATAGCATTTTTACAACCTGATATTTCGAGAAGACAGCAGAGATGAAGTTGACCGGCCGTGACACGTTCGCATGATTCCAGGTTCAACCCCATATACAGCCACCTACCATTATTTGTGTGGAGTGGTCACCTGACGACCACTTCGAGTACTTAAGTAATCGACAAATCTCGTAAATGCTTGTCAAATTGTGACATACGGATTTGCCGAAGTTCCCGTTGAGTGGATCTAAAAGTAGAATGCTTGCAAGCTTGCTGATGTACGAGTAAGAAGGCCTCTCATGTCCCGTTCATAAAATGCAGGGCATTTGTTAATTTTTAGAATAAATGAAGAAGTTACTGAAATTATCGACGATAATGGCACACACGGCCAGGTGAAGGAATGCCACGGTTTAAGCACAACGAAATTGCGGATGTCGATGGACTGTTGCAGATCTCTTTGTTGTCGGTGGATGAAAAACCCCGTGCCTGGGAAAGTGTGTTTTTTGTTTTTTTTTTTTTTGTGAACCTCAGATTTGTTCATCAACATATGTAATCTGTTTTGAGATTATTATAATTTGTTTAAGGTTTCTCTAATAATTCGAAACTTCATTGACATGGTGGAAGAACCTGCTGCAACTTTATGCGGCTGATTCCAGCCAAATCTTTTTCGCAGCAGCGACTATTTCTGATTTGGTAACAGGTAGCAGTTACTAACGACAAAATCTGGTTAATATGGGCCATTTTCAAATTGTACTCTTGTAATGTTGCATTATAACCATCAACTTAGGGCACGGCGCATAGTTTTTGTGAAATGTTAGATCATTTTTTTCTACGGCGGCCGTAAACCTGCCGCTCGACAGAAACTTTGTTGGTCGCTTTGTTCTGCTTTGAAAAGTTCTTTCCATTTTGCACATTGTCGATTCGAATGTAATGCATGAATAAATATTTAAACTGTAGCGATCAATACGTCGATTCAGTAATATGTTGATGTTTTTATTCCACTATTCGATGTTCCATTTGGAAAATATATTCCTCTTGCATAAATTTTCTCGCAGGATAGTGAATACTTTATCTTTTGATATTTACAGGATGTTATCTATCTATCGTAAATACGGTGTTCTATTATCGAGAATAATTTTGAGCACTTTTTCGATGGTTTCTGATGTAACCACCAATGATGAACGTCCACAGCATACTGCTACTGGTGCTTGTGCGCCCACGAAGTCACCAAATATTTCTCCAACTGAAATGAAAGCCCTTATCAAAACAGTATTTCGATTTTTTAATTGTATAAAAATACAAAGGCATCATCACTTAAGTCAATGTAATTCAAACAGAAATGATAGAAAGGATATAAGATTTTAACTGACTTCACTTGAAGGATACCGCTTCTTAAAAAGAATATCGATTTATCGTTGGGAGCTACATCCGTTTGTTGTATTTCAAACAGATATTCCAACAGATATTCAATTTTTGCGGAAATAAGATGCTGTCGCATATAAGATTCTATTTGAAAAACTGAAGCCTCTCCTATACGACTTGATAGGACGTTGTTAATGTAGCATTAGCCTAATATATCGATTGCTGGTCAGATATTCACATTGCGATAGCTTCATCTGTTGAAGCTATCCACGAATCTAGCCATTCCTTAATGTCGTCATATAAGGGCGACTGCTGGTCAGCCAGACTGTGTGCTATCGAACGGAAGAAGTAATAATTGGACGGAGCAATATCTGGAGAATATGATGGATGGGGTAAGACCTCTCATTTCAGCGTTTCCAGGTGGGTTTTGAATAGGTAGGTAGGTTTGTCATGCTGAAGAATCACTGTGGGCGTATTGTGGGCATTTCTCACGCAGAGCTCAGCTCAATCGCATTAATCGAAGTTGATACCGATCACCAGTGATGGTTTCGTTTTATTTCAACAGGTCGTAATAAATAACGCCGACCTGGTCCCAGCAAATACAGAGCATAACCTTCGCAGAGTGAGTGTTCGGCCGAGGCGATGTCGTAGAAGCGTGACCGGGCAGCCCCCATGACTTTTTTTTTGGATTGCTGTAAGGAATGGATGCTGTAAGGCTTGCAAATGGCTTGGCGTGTAAATCCTAATACTAAAGTAAGCTCTGCATGCGTTTGACACGGATCCCCATCAAGCAATACCGTCCACTCAGTGCCTTCGAAGGGTTTTTTTCTTCCTTCACGCGAACGGTCGTCAACGTCACAATACCGTCTTTAAAGCAACGGAACCAATTTCGTCACGTTGTTTCACTTAAAGCAGCATCTCCGTAAATGTTTTGAGACTCTCGATGAGCCTCAACCGCCGTTTTCTTCGATTGGAAGAAGAAAATCAATACTTCCCGCTTATGATGATTATTTGCCACAAAATCATACATATTTACATAACCAAAAGAATATGACGTCAAAAGAAAATAACTATTGTATCGAGGCAGTATGTTTACCAAGTGCTTAAGCTTGGCTTATAACGTTTAGGTTATGGCAGAATCTACTAACACTTAAAGCTGGCGCCATCTATCGCCAAACAGCGGAACTTAGTTGCGCGCCTAATAACAAAATAGTTTTAATAATATTGACGTTATATAGCCAGTCGAAAACTTGCCTTTCTCAAGCTTTGAGAAGCAGTCGGGTAAAGTGGATCAGGTTGTCGTTTTTTGGAGAGTGTGGACCAGTCATCGTTAATGGCCCGTACCACTGATATACGTATCTGCACACGTAGGTAGCGGTTTTACTGGCTACTGTACACTTGAATGAAAGTACTCCAGCTTGAAAATTCTTCGGAGGCTCTGAACAAGATAAAGAAATCTTCATTGGATGGAGCAAGTTATTGTAACCCTTTAAAAAATTGTTGGGACGAAGGAGTTGAAGAGCACAGAATCATATGGAATTGTTCTGTAAAATGTTGCGCATAATAGATAATCAATTTTATTCCGAACTTCATCGAAGTAAGTGAAATAATGAAATGAGCAGGTGTGAAGTTTATTTCGAGGGGGTTTTACGAACCGATTTACTTTTGCGACTTGAGGAAGCTGCGGCAAGCAATGTGAGGAAATGAAAATGAGTGAACAAGAAAAAAATTTGCCCCCCTACAGTTCTTCAATATCTTACGTACCAGGCGTTGCAGTGATTTTATTATGAGCACTTAAAATAACTTAGATCATTAGCTTGCATTAGTAGGGAAAGCAGCGAAATGTATTTTTAACGAATGTATCAAAAGTTCAAGTGTCATCAACTTGAACAAAATCCCTCTCCTAATTAATATTTTGAGCTATTAAATCACAGAAACCCATATTTATCCGTATGCAAACTGCCTCAATGGCCCTCCTATATAGCCTGTGCTGGGTGTCTGTGGTCATGACAACAGCAGCATAATAAACCGGCTGCTCCAGCTAACATACAGCCACTCGCAATTGCACACACACACACACACACCCATGGAGGTTATGGATAAATCTATAGCTGGTATGTTCTGTTAGTTGACAGTAAATGTTCAGCTGTATTCAATGCTCAAATATTGTCAGCTGGTGTTGGTGCTGTTGCTGCATTCGATGTTGCACAGTTAGGCGACATATTCACACATACGATATCTAATCGTATGTTGTAGCATTATGTGGCACAGCTTTTATGCATGCGGCATTTAATATCATCTTATACGAGTGTGTGTAGTGCGAGCGTTTGACTGCATGCCAAGCTATGTAGACGGTATGCAACGACGAACGATATGTGGCAGAGTGTTTGACTTCATTTAAGTCTCGCCTTTTAGATTTCCCAAATGTCATCATGTTGGTATTTCAGAAAAAAAAAATGAAAAGAAAAAAACAGTATTGAATTCACGATGTCGTCTTATCCCTCCACCCCTTTCGGATTTTCTTTTTCAAAGTTTTTCTCCCTTTTAGAGTTCTCAATACATTTTCTATAGATTGTTTTTGTCCTACTATTGCATAAGGAAGCATTCACATAATCATTCATATGTGGTTATGTTCACACAGGGTTTGTTTCTTAGTGTTCTTTTTTTCCTTCGTTCCATCATATGAAACACGATATTTTTCTATGTAGCGAATTATACTGTTTACACAAAATAAAAAAGAAACCACCATAATAGATTATGAGCAAAAAATGGATGGAGCAGTATAATCATTGCCAAAGGATATACGAGTATTTGGATTTGTATGAAAATGATAAACAAATTGAATCCATATTTAATCTTCTCAAATTCTCAGTTGCGGGAGTATAAGGAAAGTGTTAAGAAATCTTGAATTTCTAAAATAAATATAATTCTTGGATTGGAGTCAGTGCATGCATTTCAGGATTTCATGGATAATATTATGACCGAAACGCTTACATTTACACATATATATATATTAAGCTGGGACCGTCACCAAAGAGAAATTAAATTTGAAAGTAGTTTTGATTTGTTTTAATTTCTAGAACCAATTTTTATTTTGATTCCCGTAAACGAACCAAAATTGTGTTGAATTTTGTTTCATGGAAGCAAAACGAAATTACAAATAATTTTGATTTTGATTTATACACTCGAAATGAAATTAGAAATAATCTTGATTCTGATTCAGTTTATGAAATATTTTGCTAATTTGTTTCATTTGAAAAAATTTAATTGGAAAAACAACCAGTTTTGAGTAGCTGTGTCTGGTGTCGTAAATTCAGAAAATAAATTATTTGAAGCTTTTTTCTCTTCACAAGAAACGAATCTTGGTTTCAGTTGTGACACCGACCAACAGCCCGTTTCCATAAAAGATTTAAAATGGTACACGGATGAATCGTCTAGGAACGAAATCGGGGTTTTTTTATAAAACCTACGAAAAATTTTCGCCAACTATCAAAGTTTCCAAAAAACGATGTTACCATTACACATATATTTTTTTTTTTTTAATTTTTTCATATTGGTTTAAACCAAAACAGTAGTTTTGTGGTAACTCTGCTCAAAAGGTTAAGTAAAGGGCGATTTTTTTATCGAATAAAACACTCAACTTTGCATCATATATTAAAATTTTTATTGGGATCGATAAATTGTTCTTTGCCATTTAATTTTTAAAGATAATTTCATGTAAATGTTGTCCGCGGCTCCGTCTCAAAATGTCTATTCGAAAAGTCCAATTTTTCGCATTTCGGTCTGTATTCCATGAATAACGAGTGTTATGTTATTCTGTAAGGCTTCAATAGTGTTCGGCTTGTCCACATAGACTAACGACTTGATGTAACCCCACAAGAAATAATCAAGAGGCGTTAAATCGCAAGATCTTGGAGACCAACTCACAGGGCTAAATCGAGATTTAAGCTGCTCACCAAATTCATCCCTCAACATATCCATTGTTTCACGAGCAGTGTGGCATGTTGCACCGTTCTGATGAAACCACATGTCAACCAAATTCAACTCAGCCAGTAGGGGCAAAAAACCGCATACCGCTCGATATTGCTCGCCGTTGACGGTAACGTTTCTTCCACGGTCGTCTTTAAAGATTTTCATTTGAGCTTTTGTAAGGCCCATTCACCAAAAATTAGACGTTGTGGTAGGTCATTCGTCATTCCATGATGAAATGGCTGAATATACTATACACTGTTCACTTTGACAGATGACGTTTGGAAGCCATTACCAACCAGTGCTGCCAACCTGAAAAATTTAAATCTTAAAAAATCACCCTATACTTCGCAAAAGGGAAACCCATTCGAACTAGAAAGACGAACAGAAATTATTATTATTATTATTTGTTTTTTGAACGAATTGAGTGATTCGTCTTATGGAAGCAAAACTACATAAAAGTTTAGTTTCATTTCAGGTTCTCAAATCCAAATTTCTGTTTCATAGTTGTTTCGATTGTGTATCAGAAACATATTTCCAATGTACTGTAAATCAGTTTACAATACCAAAACCGAATCGAAACTGAACTTTCGTGAAAGTCCCTGGTATTAAGTAATTTTTATCTATCGAGAACGGTAGTTGATGATCGAAATTTATACGTGTTTTCTTCAAATTATTTTTTATTGGTAAATTTCCATGATGATAAATAAAGTACAGGTATTATTATTTAAAACCTTTCGAAACGCTTTGTAATATTGTCGAAATGCTACAACAAGGAGTCGGTGCTCGAAGTATTACCAATTAAAAATGCTTTAATTATGTCAATTTTTAATTTTTGTTTTATTGAAAAGCATTAGTATATCGTAAAATTTGAGAAATATATGTTATTGATCGTTAAAGCCACTTTTAGCGTAGACAATGGCATCGAGTCTGGGAAGACTGTGCACACTGCACGAATGTGGAACGATGGTATTTTGTCCACTGCTTGTCGAAAAGCTATCTTTAATCCGTTGACCTTCTCAAATTTTTTAATTGATATTTTGGCTTCAAGAATAGACCATATGGAAAATGGTCGGATTTCAATGCGAGGAATATGATGGTCATTGTTATGAGGAAATGACGCTGGCAACTTTTTCTTGTAAAAAAATATTCCGTTTCAAAGTTGGTTGTAGTTTCTATAGAATTGTTTACGTGACTAAAGTGACAAAACATCGGTTAAAATATTTTAATTGCAGATTCATTGATTTACCTTTTCGTCTTATGCAATGGAAATGAGTGGTAAGCGTCCTGTGGCAGACACCGAATGATGAAGCTACACCACTGATGGAACCGACTACTTTCGCAGGGAAATTCGCTGGTCTGAAATGTTTTTTGGTTAGCACTCTAACCATACACGATAGTTTTCTTTGGTAACATATTACCGAAACACAAAACATTTTTTTCATCCGTAAAGACCAAATCTTTAAGCTTGCCACCAATATGGAAGTGTTTTAACACCTCCGCTCTCGCTAGGCGAACTGTTTTTCGTGCAGGTGTTAAACCTTCCACATTTGCAGTGTTTTGTAGGACTTCAATTGTAGTTAATTTTTTTAATATGCGTCCCATGCTACGAGCAGACACATTGATATTCACCAATTTCACCAATTGAACTGCGGTTTGTCGGCCTCGTTTAAACCTCGCTACCCAATATTTCACAGTCGTAAACGAAGGAGCAGACCCCACTGGAGGTCAATCTGCTTTAGATTTAATATTGGTTGGATTGAGACCTTTCAAATAGAAACATTGAATTACGTAATGGTGAGTAATTTGTTCCATGTTTACAAATTCCTTGAGATCGTTTATTTTTGATGACTCAAATAAAAATACTAAGCAACGTGGCGCCCTGAAACTTAAAACATGTATTTTGTAAGGTTGCCACACTTCACCAAAATAATTTTTTTCAAACTGCTGGCACCATCTGTAGGCCAAATCGCCTAGTTATGAGACTACTTGAAACGAAATTACTTCTTTACATTATATCTTTCCAATGAAGTCTGCTTCTATTTACTACAACATTCCGAGTCTTGACGAAATTAGTCTGTTTAAATTCGTTATCTAAAGTGTTTGATTTTCCGACTGTTCCGACTAAAATGTGTTAGAACAATATTAGTATCACTGAAAAGGTAGCGGTGAATCATTCGTAAAATATATCTTTGGTATCATCGTTTCAGTCTTTCGTCTAGATTAGTCCACTGAACAGGGTAATAAAACAATTTGTCTTTATGCGAATTGTGGCTCTTAGATTGCATACAAAGTTAAACCGCGAGACATGTTGACTAAATATGATGTTTTCATCGTCTCCATCACTGCCCGGTTTTCATGATGGTTATTTCTGCCGATGACATTCTGTCAGTAGAATAGATGTATCTTCGTTGTAAGTGCAAATCTGTAATTCTTGGCCGTTATGACTTTTGCAGGAATTTTCAACATTTAATGATTTGTTGTCCTTTACTTCGTCTTATATTCTCATAATATATACGCCACAACTAAAGTAAAGTGAAATTATAAAGGAAAATATAAAATATTGGCGTTTAGTAAATTTAAAAACTTCAGAAAGTAAATTGGACATTTTGGTTAAATGACGGAATCAATCTGTAATTAAAAGGGGTTTCCTGGCGGATCGAAATTATAACTGATGATAGAACTATGGAATCACTTTTAGAATTCAATATCAGTTGGAATTTTTCTAATTTAAGCTATTTCTTCCGTCTTTCACTCACTGTGGCTGAATGAAAGACTCTTTCTCGGAAAGAAATTTAATTGAAAATGGTAGATTCCCATATTTCAAAACAATTTCAAACTCCTGCAATTTCAATCCTTAATCTGTATTCGAAAGTTGATTTTGGCCTGGCAGGTTAAATGAGGGGTTCCTGGCGAATTAAAATCATAGATAGAACCACGGAAGTGCTTTTAGAATTAACTATCCAAAATTTGAGAACAGTTGCAGAAAAAAGCACAGTTTGGATATACGTTTGAGCTAAATGACTTATTAAGCCACCTCAAACGATCCTAATGTTGAAGCTACTAACTACAGCTAAGCTGATATAAAAAAAGTTAGCCACTTTTCTAAGACTCATCGGTGCCGACATGACAGGTAGGTTACACAACTAGACGCGATCTCACTTATGTTGCCAGCAGAAGAGTGCCCGATGTCATTGCCAAGACGTATTTGCCTTAGAGCAGCTGCTAGGGAAACTCTACAAAATACAGAATTTCTGATGATTCAGTTAGTATTGTCAAAATGTCGAATTTGTGAAAAATTGTAATGAATAATTTAAATTGTGTCCCTCATTTTGGTAAGGTTTTGGCTACACCTAATGCACCCGTATGGTAAAGCTGTCTTTCACCCGTTTAAAAAAAAACCTCTTGTGTACGTAATTCATCTAACCGAGCTAAATTAAATTATACCGCATTAATGCCTCTAACTCTAACTGAACAACAAAACTCAGATAAACTCTTTTGTAAAAACTAAAAGTTTTGCCTTTGTGATTTGTGTATACACACAATAAACTTTGAAATTCTATTTCTTTCATCTTAATCACACAACTCGACACAGCACAGGCATTTGCTAAAGATTTCCTAACCCACTTAAGGATGTCACAGCATTCTCACATTATTATTCAATATCCTTGTATTGCCATGGCAGTTTTCTCCTCCCTTTGATAATCAAAGGAATGCTTTGTCTTTCATACTTCATTGATTAGAAATTATTTGTTGTCCTTTGTTCGTCACCCCTTCTTCAGTGGACTAAACAATAGTCTATCAATAAAACGTCCAATTCACTGTCGCAGTACTCACACATACATATGTACACCTATTACATGACCATGTGTCGGTCACATTCCTGACCACCAGTCAAGCACAGCTCCACCATCCACTTGACATTTAACAAAGAAACACGCAAACGTTTAGTTTAATACATATGTAAACAACGGCAAACAACACACACCTACACTTATGTATGTATGTATGAATGTATAGTATGAGTATATAACAAGAGACATAGGTTTTGTCTTATGTTTTCCTTTGTAGTGTCACTTCCGCTTATTTGCTGTTACATATCCGGTAAATATTTTCTCTAAAAGGTTACGCAGGCTTCGCCCAATGTCATCCATTTGCCGGTCGACATGTTAAAGTTTGCAAGGAAATGGCATTGCGAAAGGAAATTCTTGTACATTTTCTAATACACAGTACCGGTATGGCCACCATCATCCTTTAGTAGCATCCATATAAATTCCAAAGCCTCTAAACGGGAGGTGGATTCTAAAAGTAGTAACGTTCCTTTTTTTTATCTTTCTTTATCTGTGCACATAAAGAGGGCAGTTGTCTGTTTAAGGTTGAGTGGGTGTGGTGTGGTGTTGCGTCTGCTAAAGAGGACAGTCCCTTTTACTCACTTTGAGCAAATATTCTTTTCCTATTTGTTATCTGAACGATGTCATCTTCACTTGTCTCTGACGTACAATCTATTGATGATGTGTCCTATAGTGGTCTACCATCTTACGTGGTATGTTGGTAGTTTTATAATCAAAGTTAACATTTTACATGCTCCTTTTATGGATTCAACCAACATTAACAATAAGCATGTAGACTTTGTTACTCCTTCATAAAGTCTCTTAGTAGAATTGGCATACGGGGCACGTGTAATAAATAGGTTGCCATGACAGTGTGCCGGAGGATAAATTTCAGTACAACTAGCAAAGACGCAAACTAATTTGATTATCAGAACTCTGCTAGGCAATTAACAGAGCTCAGTTAAAATCATCTAAATGATTGTACTCTGATTTGGAAACAAAACTCTATTTCAGATGAAAAGATAAAGACGAATTGGAGGAATATTGAAAAATACGCCACAACTAAAGTAAAGTGAAATTATAAAGCAAAATATAAAATATTGATGTTTAGTAAATTTAAAAACTTCAGAAAGTAAATTGGACATTTTGGTTTAATGACGGAATCAATCTGTAATTTACTAGGGGTTTCCTGGCGGATCGAAATTATAACTGATGATAGAACTATGGAATCACTTTTAGAATTTAATATCAGTTGGAATTTTTCTAATTTAAGCTACTTCTGTCGTATTTCACCCACTGTGGCTGAATAAAAGACTCTTTCTCGAAAATGAATTTAATTGAAAATGGTAGATCCTCATATTTCAAAACAATTTCAAACTCCTGCAATTTCAATCCTTAATCTGTATTCGAAAGTTGATTTTGGCCTGGCTGGTTAAATGAGGGGTTCCTTGCGAATTAAAATCATATATAGAACTGTGGAAGTGCTTTTAGAATTTACTATCTAACATTTGAGAATAGTTGCAGAAAAAATCACAGTTTAGATATTTCAAATGTAAAAAAGTTTTTTTTGTGGTATTTGATTTTAGATTTTAATTTAGGCTGTTTTTTCGTATTTGACCCACTGTGGGCAAGTATAGGGTGATTTTTTAAGATTTAAGTTTTTCAGGTTGCCAGCACTGGTTGGTAATGGTATCCAAACGTCATCTGCCAAAGTGAAAAGTGTACAGTATACTCTGCCATTTCATCATGGAAAGACTAACAAACGAGCAATGATTTCAAATCGTTGAAATTTATTATCAAAATTCGTGCTCTGTGACAAATGTGCATCGTTGGATACGAGCATTTTATGGTCGTTATAATCGACTTGCTGAATCAACAATTCGTGCTGTTATCTCCAAATTTCGCACCAAATTTATTTTCTTTTACATAAAACCATCGACTCGCATGCGTAGATTGCGTACCGAAGAAAATATCGCAGCCGTAGCGGCCAGTGTTAATGACGGTCGTGAAATGTGAATTCGTCGCCGTTCTCAGCGATTGGGCATGTGTTACTCAACCACAAGGCATTTTTTCCCCCCAATTGGCTGAGTTGAACTTGGTTGGCATGTGGTTTCATCAGGACGGTGCAACATGCCACACTGCTCGTGAAACAATGGATATGTTGAGGGATGAATGGTGAGCAGGTTATCTCTCGATTTGGCACGTGGGTTGGCGCCCAAGATCTTGCGATTTAATGCTTCTTGATTATTTCTTGTGGGGTTATGTCAAGTCGTTAGTCTATGTGGACAAGCCGAACACTATTGAAGCCTTACAGGGTAACATAACATGCGTTATTCGTGGAACACAGGCCGAAATGCTGAAAAAAGTGACGACAAATTGGACCTTCCGATTGGACATTTTGAGACGGAGCCGCTGACAACAACATCATGCAATTATCTTTAAAAATTACAATTACAATTACAATTACAATCCTGAATAAATAAATAAAATAAAAATAAATAAATAAAAATTAAATGCCAAAGACCAATTCATCGATTCCAATAAAAAGTTTTAATATATGATGCAAATTTGAGTGTTTTACTCGTTTACTTTACTTAAATCACCCTATAAAAGATTTTATCAAAAGAGAAAAGAAATTGTATTAAAGATGGTAGATTTTGTGATATACCTATACATACTTTCCGAAGGTATTCTTGCCATATTTCAGAGAATTTATTTTGGCCCACCGCGACCATATAAAAGAATCTTTGCCAAACAAATGTGCATCATTTAAAAGCCTCTAGGGAGTTATTGTATTCTCTAATTAGCTATCCACAGTTTACTAAACTTGAATAGAAGCAAAGGAAAAATACTTTCAATACTATGTTGTCGGTTATGCCTACAAAGAAATCTGAATTTAAATATTAAAACTTATATTTCTCGCACTGACCTTTTGACGTTGTTGTCCGAAAACTCCTTTACTTCAAAACAAAAATTTTCTACAAAAATTATGTCTGACTGCCATCACCATTACAAATAAAGCAAAAAATTTTCAGACACCTCTAAACGATGTAAATTCTCAGGATCAAACTTCGCTAATGCACTTTAAAATGTGCAAAATTGTACATATACTCAGTATTTTTGTTTTTCTCGAAGGCCAAAAGTCTTTTTACGAGGGCGGTCCCAAAACTGGCTGTTAGGTCGGAAGACATAAAAAAGTTGCCAAAATTTTTTTTTTTTTTTTCAACATAATCCCCTTTTACTTTTTCCAACAATAGCTATTGAACTTCTATTCTTCAGATCATGTGACCTTGGGGGCCATCGAAAAGTGAAGTTTCTGGATATTATCTTGTTTGGAAATTTTCGTTAAAACTCCACTATAATCGGTCTGGATATGTGTGCAGTTGCTTCATCTTGTTGGAACCAAATGCTGTTGAAACGGCAACGTTTTCGACGTAGTTCTGGTTAAAAAATACTCCTTCAACTTCTTTAACTAACGATCCCCATTAGCAGGTACTGTTACACCGTAGCACGATTCGTGCTTCACCCTGTACTAAAATAAAAGTGGTTTAATTCTGCCAGTATTAGTGGGCTTGAATTGATGAATTGAATGCTCTTTCCAATCTGGAAGATTGCCGGATATCTTTCTACGATTTTTAGATACTTTAAGCCTTTCGCAGAGCGATTGTCAAGTTTTCACATAGTTTTTCATTAAGTTGAGCGTTAACTACTGTAATTGTTTAAGCTATTTTCATCTTCTAAGCTGAAATAACTGGCAATAATATGTGTGGCGAAATTTACCAAAAATAGTATAATTAGAAGCAAGAAAAAAAACCTTAAAGCTAAATCCAATTTTTTCACAAAATACTGGTGTTATGTCATGTTTGCAGTCTTTCTTTTGTTTAAGTTGATTAAAAAAATCAAACGAAATATATGTTGGAAGATTGATGAACAATATGTTCAGTGAAATTTGTCATTGGTTGCGATATAATAAAAAGTCTCTTTAAATCCAGATTTACTAATTTGAAAATAATTAGATTTCGGTGTTGAACAGAAAAGATAAGTAAGCTGTTGCATGTTCAACTATCTGCACAAACAACGAAACCTAAATACAAACAGCTGTAGTCTCGACGACATCTATCGTTAATTAATTGTATTACTTTATAAATCATCACAGGAGGCAACAACTTAACATCGTGAGTATGCCAAATTCATTGTGTATAACCAAGATACTACATTGAGACTGTGTGGCTTATCCGAAATAAAACACGAGCAGTGGTTTGTTCATTATAAACACTGGTTTAAATCTCAGTAGCTATTTCTACAACTGACCACAATGTATATGAACGATAAATATAGGCTGAGATGTTTTAGTTTTAAATCCGATTCGTCAATATATATAACATTTTTAATTAGAAGCTGTTCTGTATAGAAATTCGTTACTACAACGTATATAACGTGGTTTTCCCCCCATAATGTGGTTTGAAGATTTCACACTTTTGGCGTGTGTCTTCGGATTTGAAATGAATTGAAATACTAAACTTTATTAATTATTAACAATCATTTAATTTTGCAGCAAAATGATAATGCAAATGTACTTTCTTAATAAATATTTGCTTAATTCTTTCTCCAATAAATTTGTTTACTTTGTAAGGAAACTGTGATCAGATGCTTACGATAACGGAAAAATTTTGAAATGATTGGTACAAGATTGATGCAAACTGGTGTGTAAGAAAAAATCTCATTGAGTCTTGAAAGGCTCATCCCTTGAAAAAGTAAATTATCACACGAAGTGGAAGGAGCTTTATTTTAAGAAAGGCCTAACTTGCACCATGAAACCTTGAAATACAGCATTCGTGCTTTTTACTTTGCAAAAAGAGTATTACGAATGTTTTGGTATTAATTAATCGATAAAATAAATCTTATTTATTTTAATATATTCCGCGATAACGCGATAGATGACATTTGCTAAAGATAATCTAAAAATATCCTTCGCAATGAATCGTAAATGCTTGATGGGTACTGGAATCAACCATTTTTCCACGTTCATTAATTTACGTAAAGCCGTCATCAAAGAATTCTTTCCTAATAAGTGTATATTGCTATGGTTGTTCATATACTTTAAGATGGGTTCCCAAAACAGTTACTATGGATATCTGAACACTGATTAACCTGTTAAATATATTGAAAGCAAGTACAGGGTGGTGCACCAATTGCACTGCAATAAGAAGTTCAAATAACTCTTTTTCAATCAAGGTTTTTTTTATTTTTTGTTATTGTATAGAGAATTCACTTTGTTTTATGTAACTAATTGGTTTTGAAAATGATAGACCGTAAACGACCTCCATACTCATTCACGCATATGCGACACCTGATCAGAAAATTATTCACGGCGGGATCGCCCCAATTATTGTTAATGGGCTGCTTCAATTTAGTCAAGTTCCGTGGTTTCGTTTTGTACAAAACTTACTTGACATAACCCCATAAAAAAGTCTGGTGCAGTCAGATCAGGTGACCTTAGGGGCCAACGAAAAGTGAAGTTTCTGGATTTTAATTTGTTTGGAAATTTTCATTGGAGCTGGGTCATGGCCGGCCTGGCTCTATGTTCAGTTGCTCCATCGTGCTAAAAACAAATATTGTTGAAACGGATACGTCTTCGCGCAGTTATGGGTAAAAAATTCCTTCAACGTCTTTAATTCTTGGTCCCCATTGGCAGTTGACAGTAGCACGATTCGTGCGCCACCCTATTTAACAGAACCGCACTGTTCATTTTATATGCAATCAAGTTTTACTTCGGTATTAAACACTGTTCATGGTTAATTCGTGAAAAGATGGAGCATATGTAAAATTTTTTGCAAAGGCCGCCTAGACATCTCTAACTGCTGAGAACGTCGTCTGGTGGAAGTTTCGGGGTTTTCCTCAATAATTGGTTGCACTCGAGCAATGGTCACTTCATTTCGAACTGCACGAGGTCTTCCAGCACGCGGAAGATCACAGACAGCCCCTTGTTGCCTAAAACGCTGAACCTATCGGTAAATTGTTGGAGCGCTAGAAGCATTTCCAACATCAAAGAAATTTCGATATGATCTTTGTGTCTGAATAATTGAACGCTAACTTTCTTTGTTCTGGACTGAGCCTTTCCATCATAAATTTCCCCAGTATTATTTAGTTAACCCTGTAAAGAGATGAAGAAAAAGACTTAAACAAAAAATGTATTCACTGATCAAATCTTAGCGTTACTTATGCGCCACCCTATGCAATTTGATTTCAAGCGATGTCAATCATTCTTGGTTTGCCGTCTCCAAATTTGAAGAGAAAAGGTTGGGCTGCTACGATGATAAGGCACTGAATCTACTGTATATTTCTTGTTCGCTAAAAAACGTAATCCTTTCAACGCAGCTTCGGTCGCCCTCCTCTGCGCTACCCATTGAGTTCGTTGGTGAATTCTTTTCGTGCTGAAGCATTTGGGTTCATCCAACAACAACATCAGCCAACATAATCGTTTATGTCCTTGACCACATCGATGGCGGTATATGACTCATACAAAGTTCAACGTTCACAGAGCGAAACAAACAACTTTGTTTCCTTCTCCTTTACTATAAAGTAAATTTTTGCTGATTTCTCCACTACACTGGAAAAGACTCCAGTAATATTTTCTGACAATAATGTATACATAATCGGCATACGCGAGTAGCATATGGCTTTTGTTGGAGGTTGAAGAGAACGCTAGATAGGTTTCGCCCTGTTTAAATTCTCGTTTGTTACAAAATGTCTTGCTAAGGTTTTTGCTTATCATTACAGAAGACTAAGTTTAATGTTAAAGTATGTTGTGTTATGCTACTATGTCGAAGTATTAAAGAGATATTGCCTATTTAACATGGAATTCTTCACAACGATTTTCCAAATCCAAACGACTGTTAAAATATGCCTATGCAGTTTGTTAAGGACCTGACTGGGATTTATTGCCTGATTGTAACTTAATAATGTCATTAATGCTGCATTTTTTTTAAATTGCCTGATATTTTGATGTCATTTGAAATGATTCAGCAACGGCACAAAATTATAACATACAATTTCGTGAATATACATAAAATGAAAGTGTACATGAACCAAATGAACGCATTTTATTCGGAAACATCGGCTAGTTAATGGACAGTGTAAGTATAGTTTTTAGCAATAATAGGAGCATACCAGAACATATGGTACCAAAAATAGACGATAGGTGGCTCGTAGTATTTTGTAAACTAATAAAATCCGTTCAGTATAAACATAATAAAAAAATATTTGTTTCATTACAGCTTCCAAACATAAAAAAGAATGTTTTAACTGCAATGTTACTGAAGCATTAACAATTAAATGGTAATGTGTTTTCGGTACTTTTGGATGGTAACTTTTGTTTATATTTCAAGCGGAAAGTTATAGCTTAATAATGGTACTTTGTGAAAAAATGGTACTTTAAGAAAAACAAAAAAATATTGAAAGTCTGTATAAATTCCAGGAAAGCTGAAGTTTAAAAAACAACGTGATATTTATGTATCTCGTTGTTTTTTTTTTTCAAGGGATATAATTTACAATAAAATCGATATTGTATTATTTTTTAACAAGTTTTCTTCATCAACATAATATTGATTTTCAAAGTTTATTATAAAACAAAAAAAAAAAAAAAAAAAAACAAAATACAAAAATATAAAATTATGACAACGCTGAGGTCAAATTTTGTGCAATCACAGTATAATTCATATCTGTATTTTTCTTTCATATGCCTGCGACACCGGCTGCAGCAGGTGTCCACGCAAAATAAGCATCGCTTTATTTTCTTCATTTTATTAGGCTACCCGTTTTCATCTAAGATTTCTCTGATGTTAAGTCTCCTTATTTTCGGAAGAAATTAAATTCGCATTTGATATTGTTTCACTAAAGCAAAATGCAAATGCACGCTAAATGAGCATCGCTTTATTTTCTCCATTTTATTAGGCTGTAGAGAATGCTGATACCCGTTTTCATCTAAGATTTCTCTGATGTTAAGTTTCCTTATTTTCGGAAGAAATTAAATTCGCATTCGATGTTGTTTCACTAAAGCAAGGATCAAATTTTGCTCCGGTACGTCTTCTCGTTGTGAATTTTTTTCATCACACGAAATTTTACTGCCGCTGGATTCTCGATTCTAGAGGTAATCCTCCTCTGAGTCATTTACACCACCGCCGCAATCGACTTCATGATCTCGTGGATGTAGTACACAACTATTATCAAAATGTGTTCGTTGTGAAATGGTTTTATCTAAAAATTACACTAGCCAACAAGGTTTTGGACTGGAGCAACCAAATATCTTTCGTAGGGTAATTTGGTTGGCTGAATACAAATCTGTAATTGGTTTTTCTCTACCACATCAGGTTTTGAAGACAAAAAAGGGGTTTTATTCGTTTTTTACATAAAGAATCATTAGTTTATTTAAAAATCAATGAATTTTCAAAAGTGAATGGCGTTTTTGGAACGTCGTTTGTATTTTGTTGGTTTGGTTTCACGTATTTTAGTCCGGCAATAGTCTGCACACCATGATTTTGTCCCAAAATCCTTTTGATAATTTCTTTCAATTTGCATTAAATCTTGGTGAGCACGCTCCCCTTGTTAGTCGCTCACCGCACCTAGGTTTTGTGGAAAAAAATATAAATGGAAATGAAGAAAATGCATTTTGAGTGACATTCGTGCACCTAATTCGTGATAATTTTTCCATAATTCTGCAACAATTTGTCTGTAGTTTTCACTCTTATTGTTCCCTAGAAAACTGTACACGATGCTCTTAAAAGATTTCCAAGCAGCATATTCTTTCTCCAATAAACATAGTGAAAAATTGTCATAGCTTTCTTATCTAAGGGCTAACAAATATGCCTTCTTTAATTTTACAATATGAAAGTTTATGAAAAACCGCTAACAAATATTTAAATGCTGCACCATCTTTGTCCTGAGCCTTAACAAAGTTCTTAGAAAGACCCAATTTTATGTGCGGCGGAAGAAGACGTCATTTGGATCAATTAGTAGTTCATTTGGAATGTTTTGTTTTCCTGGTAAATACTCAGTTTTTTTGGCCACTCTGTTCTGATGTAATGATGTCATGTAGCGCGACCATCTCATAGACAAAGGAAACAACAATATTTTGTGAAACCTCCTTCCATACCAGTCAACAAACCAATGATCTGCAACAGATTATGATATTAAAGAAGTCGATCCTGACGATAATTGTTGATAAAGAAAATTGCATTGTTGCGATGGGCTGCAAAAATCACTGCCAGAACGGTTCGTTTATAATTTACATTTTATAATTTACAGTTATTTACAGTTTATAATTTACAGTTATTAATTTACAGTTTATATATTTATATATAAAGGGTGGCGCATAAGTAACGTTAACGGCGACTATATTGAATGCGTTCTTGTGCATCATTTGGTTTTAACTCGTGAACCGATTGCATCTTATATAGGAAAAAGCGTAACATATGTAAAATTCATTGCAAAGGCCGCCTAGACATCTCTAACTGCTGAGAACATCGCCTGGTGGAAGTTTCGGGGTTTTCCTCAATACTTGCTTGCACTCCAGCAATGGTCACTTCATTTCGAACTGCACGAGGTCTTCCAGCACGCGAAAGATCAAAGATAGTTCTTTGTTGCCCAAAACGCTGAACTAATAGGTAAATTGTTGGAGCGCTAGAAGCATTTCGAACATGAAAGGAGTTTCGATATGATCTGAATAATCGAATGCTGACTTTCAAGGTAAAATTGAACAACTTTGGTTCTTTGTTCTGTGCTGAGCCTTTCCATCATAAATTTCCCAAGTATTATTTAGTTAATTCTGTAAAGAGACGAAAAAAAGACAAACAAAAAATGTATTCACTGATCAAATCTTACGGTTACTTATGCGCCACCCTATACAAAGAAATTTAAATCACACACCTTAAGGTCACGTTCTTGCAGCTGACATTTTTTTTTTTTTCAAATTTAAAGACCTGTGTTATTATACAAAAATAAAAAATAAAAAATACTTTATGAAAAAATACCAACTCGTAATGAAAATATGTCAGTATTTTGGAAAAAAAATTACTCATCTCACACTTTTTGTTAACTTTGATGTTAACGATGGCTCACTCTTGCATTATTGGAATTTCGAACGGTTTAAACAAAGGGTGTTTGTACCAAATGTACAAATTCGTCTGAAAGAAATATGTTCACTATTTATTTTTGAATTCCTAAAAGTATTTATAAAATTTCCAAATACTTTGCACCAAAGTATATGTAAGCTACAATCCATAAATATACCAAGAAAGTAACCATGTTCGAAACTAAATTTATGCCTAAAAAAGCCGAATGATTTTTTAGTGCCCTCTTCCGTGACTGCGGTCCACATTGTTCGATCACACCTTCCATACTGGTAAGGCTGATAATTAGAAATAAATCCGAAATATTCTATACCGTCCTAACTCATTTGTTTTTACTTTTTTCCTATTCCACATTTTTCGCTATTTTGGGATATTTTCTCTATTTAATCGCGGAGTAAACAAGTCGATGAAAATTTTGAAAATATTGACTTGTTTTTCGGCTCAAGAGATATCCCATTTGATTTCCATATTCCTTTCCCCTTCATATCAACAAAGGGGGTGTTCACTCGCTAAACCATCGTAAGTTAGGTAACGAGTATACAACAAATTATTTGTACAATTTTGCTTCGCCCTTCACCTCTTTCTGAGCTACAAGAAGTGGCAGTTTGGCCGAGGCACGCATGATTTATCATTTAAGGGTTAGATCTAATGTGTATTTTCTAAATATATTTGTGAAAAATTTACAGTTTGATGGGAGTACAGGGTGGGCCATAAGGGTGTTGGCGGTTTAAATATTCAATTAAAAAAAAAACTACGAAACATAAAAAAAATATATTTGTATTTTTAAAAAGTAGAAGCATGGGAAGTTTTAATACTTAAAAATAATGTTGTCCAAATGGCTTCCCTCGGCTGCTTGACACCCTTGGAACCGAAGTCGCAAATTTTGGAAAACTCGTTGAAAAGTTGTTCTCGGTATTTTGTTACTTTCCTGAATAATGTTCCTCTTCAACTGCTCTAAATTGGTCGGATTATTCTCGTAGACTACCGATTTGAGGTAGCCCCATAGAAAATAATCGCATGGAGAGAGATCGGGGCTACGTGGGGGCCATTCAATATCCCCCCCTTTTCGAAATGAGTTTTCCAGGAAAAACATTTTTCAGCAGCTCTATGGATACCCTAGCCGTATGACATGTGGCCCCATCCTGTTGAAACCACATCCTCGAGGTATTGCCTTGAAGTTCTTGCAAAGCTGGCACCAAAAAATCTGCTAGCATGTTGCAATAATTGTTCGCTCTAACCGTCATCGCATGCCTTCTTTCGTCCTCAAAAAAGTATGGTTGACGTTATCCCAGCCCACACGACATGCTTAGGGCTGTGAAGTGGACGTTCATGCAAGCGTCGGGGATTAGTCTCGGACCAGAACCGGCAATTTTGCTTGTTCACATGGCCATTAAGGTGAAAATTGGCCTCATCACTAAAAATCACGTAGTTGAAATTGTTGAACCGCTCTAGCATCAAATTGACAAAGTTAAGTCGGTTATTGGCATCATCGAGTTTTAATTCTTGGACTATCTGAATCTTATAAGCCTTCAAATGTAAATCACGTTTCAAAATTCGTCGTAAAGTTGTTCTTTTGACATCCAAAGACTGACTTCTCTTACGTGTTGACTGTTGCGGATTTCGCTGAACTGAAACACGAACACGCTCCAGAATGTCGGCTGATCTTGCAGAAACTGGGCGGCCACGAACCGTAATTGGTACTGTTGAGCCGGTTGTTTCGAACATTCTGATCCATTTTCGTATCACATTGGCGCTTGGAACTTCACTTAAATCGTGTAAATCGTGTTCATGCCGATACAAACGTCGTGCAGTAATCACTGATTTATTGTTTTCGTAATACGCTCGGACACAAAATGCACGCTGCACTCCCGTGTACGGCTCCATGGTGACTAAATTTCCAGGAAGCGGCGCAGCGAACGACATATCCCACCGCCACCCCGCGCCGCGCGTTACCGAGAAATTGAAGAATTAAATCGCCAACACTCATATGACCCACCCTGTACAATGAAACCATTTCAGAGATATGGTAAAATATATGAATATTTTGAATTAAACACATATTTTAGGATTCTGTTGGCACTGTACAATCTTTTGATGTAGAAATGACCCCTCGGCTTCCACAGGGGTATGTTTTGTATGTTATAATCCAGATTGTGTGTTTAATATTGATTTCATTTTGATGTTTTACTTGAAACATTACATGGTTACTTTATCCAACATATGGATGGGGTTTCATCCTGTATTAGAATGAGTAATATTAACATGATAGAGATATTCAATAACACACAAAAAAAAAATTATGTATATGTAAGTATTGCCATACTGAAGAGCATGAATGATTCAGGACAAAATATTTTCCAACAAAAAAATATTCTACAAATGTGAAATCAGGGGTTGTGGAATTTTGACCTGACTCGTTATACACTAAAGTTTGTGTAGACCAATTTCATATCCGTTTCCCATTTAGCCGTCTGTAATCCTTTCCCTTGCCGAGCTCTTTGTGTTCATACAAATATTTTTGACTCTACGTATGTATATGTCAGTGATTGTAGCGAGCATGTCAAAATACAGACTCATGCGTCATCCTTGCTTATCCGCCCGCCAGCCAGAGGGGGATTGTGTTAATATCACACAAATCTACAAATAATAACTCTGATTTGCTTTCAATAATGTATATTCAATGTTGTTTATTCAATATTATGGGATATTGTCAATCAATCGGTTCTATACTCGATGTTTATGATTTTTGTGTAACGGAAATTAGCATTTTATGTGGATTTGTTCATATCGTATATATGAGTCGTCAGTATTTGGCTGACTAATTTTGTGTGCTCGTATGTGTGTGTGTGTGTGTGTGAGTAGAGCACTTGTAATGTGTTGGTGTTTGTGTATAGATTCGGTGCAATATTGATAGCTGTACATTTGTGTGCACTTATATTTGTATTCGCACTTTACGAAATCAAGTGAAATATTTGTGAGAGGACGATTGCTTTTGTAAATTATTTGCATTCTCATTTGAGTCGAGTGTAGTGGTAAATGATATCATCACAACTACTGCCACAAAGTGTTGCATTTGAGCTATCACACAAACGTTGTTTAACAAATTGCATGATAATCGCTGTAGGATATCATGATTTTGCGGATTTAAGCGGAAACTTTACAAAAAAAAATTTAAATTTGTGATGTAGAAAGAGATGCTTTCAGATACTTTTTGCGTAGTTACATTTGTATTTTATCAGTTTTGGTGAGCTAATTTGTGTCTCGTCTACATATACAGTATCGGACAAAACTAAAGCACGGAATGCTTTTTACGAATGTCGTTAAACAGTCTTTCAAAATTCGTTTAGATAATTGATTTTTTTTTGATTCAACATTCTACATTATTAAATTATATTTTAAGATAAAACAAAAACAACATGAATTCTTCATCACAAACAACCAAAATTTAAGAAAAAAAGGTAAAACTCAATGTTTTTAAGCGACAAAACTAAAGCACGTAGCCAATACTACATAATTGAAGACTGGAAAAAACTCAGTATTTTGTGGCATATCCATTATTTTGTAAAACTTCGGCACATCTTCGGTGCATTAAGTCAATTAAATTATTTAATACGTCTGGAGAAATTTTATTCTAGGCATTTTCCACATTTTTACAGAGCTCATCCAAATTTTTGCAGCTATCGCGATCTATATTTCGATTTACAATTTCCCATATATTTTTTATGGGGTTGAGATCAGGCGATTGTGCCGGCCATTGTAACACTTCAATTTTATTTTGTACGAACCACTCTTTCACACACCTAGATGTGTATTTGGGGCCGTTGTCATGTTGGTATCTCCACTTAATTGGCATCTCCTCATCTGCATGTGGAAGCATTACATTTTGGAGAATGTTTAGTTTTGTCGCTGCATTTTCGTACGTATTAAAAGAAGCACATAAAAAAGTAGTTAAACTACTAAGCAACAAAACTTCTGCATTAATTATATTCTTTCAAATATAGTTTTTGTTTTTTTCGAAATGGGCATTCTTTTTAATGTTATTGTAAAGTTTCTTGATAAACAGAAGTCCGTGCTTTAGTTTTGTCCGATACTGTATGTTGGCGGTCCCAAAACTAGCCGACCTAACGAAGCAGACACGAAAAAGTTGGGAATTTTTTTTCCAACACAACCTCCTTTTAGCTCGATACATATTTTCCAATGATATTGAATAGTTTCTATAACCTGTTAATACTAAAACTATCCAAATTTTTAAAATAGCCATTAATCGCAAACTCCACTTCTTAAATCTTTTACCACCGAACCATCTTTTCGAATTTGGAGAGAGAAAATAGTCCGAAAGAGCTACATTTTTCGAATAAGGTGCATGATGAAGCAATTCGAACTTCAATTCTTTAATTTTGGCCATCGCAATGGTGAATGTGTGAACTGCAGCCTTGTCCTGATGAAACAACACTTTTTTTTCGCCAAATGCGGTGGTTTTTCATAATTTTATCACTTAAACGCTGCAATAAATTAGCACAATATTCGCCGTTGATGGTTTTTCTTTTTTTGAAGATAATCAGTTAAGGTAACCCCATGGGTTTCCCCAAAAAAACAGACGGCATGACCTTGCTTGTAGGTGGAAACGAATTCGGCTTTTTTAGATACGATTCTCTCATCACAGTCCACTGCTTCGAGTGCTGCTTTGTCTCAGGTGTGAAGTGGTGGACCCACGTCTCACCCATGATTAAAAGCCGATGCAAAAACTCGTCTTTCTATCTTAGACGGTGTAGCATATACCGTAAATAACTTCTTTCGTGTTTTTTAATATTGGCAACTCTTGGTTTCTATACATAAGACGCTTTTACCAAATTATTAATACTTAATCAAAACTCTGTACAATAACACGCTCTTTTCCATTACTCCCCCTTTATAACATAGACGACCATAGAACACACAAAATTGGCAACATATGATGGCATAAAAAAAAAGTGGTGTAAAAATTACTCATTCATGTACTACCAGAAGTGTTATTACTCGCACTTACCACGTACTCATGAAAAATATAAAATTACCTAAGATAAATCATCAAAATGTAACTGAATGCGTTCATTTGTATTATATTTCGTATATTAAATTTTTATGACAAACGTAAAATACACATTCATAAGTATACTCCGGACTTAAGAGTCACTGGATTTATTAAAGGGATCCAGTAACATGAATGATAAAGCAGAGATTAAATATAGCAGGTGTTGGCAAAATTTAAAGGCAAAGGTTGGCATCGAATGTAGTGAAAGCTTGTAAGCTCATGTGACACAAGGGAATTTGTTGTATTTTTTTCATGTTAACATTGCTCTATTCGTGCCACACAATTGACTTTATATGCTGCCATGTAGTTGGCTATTGGCTTAATAGTTTAACATACCTACGATAGGTGGCGTATTATCACTTACTTACACATAATACGAACATTTCTGTCAAGTTTTGTGCCAATGTTGGTTGGGAACAAGTCGTAAAACTCAACCGCATTTTCTGATCAGCTCTTTTATATAGCTTACAAATTTTTGCGTCGATTTGTAACTACGGATGAGTCATGGGTTCCCGATTTCACACCTAAGACAAAGGAACAATCAAAGCAGTGTACTGGAATGAAAGAATCATGTCCAAAGAAGGCAAAGATGCTCCATCTGCAGCAATGTCATGGCGTCTGATTTTTGCAAAGAGCATTGGATTTGTATTGATTATCATCAACGGCAAATATTATGGTAATTTATTGCAGCGTTTAGGTTACGAAACTATGGGAAAAAGGCCGTGCTTGTCGAAAAGGAAAGTGCTGTTTTATCAAAGCAATGATCCAGTTCATACTCGTACATCCACTATTGCGATGGCCAAAATTAGTTAATTAAAGTTCGAATTGCTTCATCACGCACCTTATTTTCCAGATCTAGCTTCCTCGGACTATTTTGTATTTCCAAACTGGAAAAAATTGCTTGGTGATTAAAGAATTGCCGATGATAAAGAGGTGGAGCCTGCGGTTGATGGCTATTTTAAAGAGTTTTATAGTTTTTTACTAAAGGGTGTCCCAACAAGACGCACGATTTAAATGACTGATGCAGCAATTGAATTGTTTCTCTGGCTGTATGACATGTGGCGCCGTCTTGTTGAAACCACATGGCCTCCACATTCTTTTCTTCAATTCTAGGTACGAAAAAACTGGTTATCATTTCACGATACCGAACACCATTGACTGTTTGCGCTTAAAATGCCTCATTTTCATAAAAAAAAGGTTCAATGATTCCTCCAGCCCAAAATCGGCACCACACAGTGGCACGTTGCGGATGCATTTACTTCTCATGAATCACTCGAGGATTTTCCTCACCCCAAATGCGACAATTCTGCCTATTGACGAAGCCATCAAGATGGAAATGGGCCTCGTCACTGAAGATGATTTTATCGGCAAAATCAGCATTTTCATGTTGTCACTCCAATACCCAATTAACGAACTCCCTTCGCTGTCCATGGTCAACTGGCTTCAGTTCCTGAGTCAATTGAACTTTGTATGCATGAAGATGCAAATCTTTCGTCAAAATTCGCTGCATAGTGGATTTGGAGACACCAATTTGCTGAGCTCGGTGTCGAATTGAGGTGGATGGAGTTTGAGCGACATCATCACGTACAGCTGCGACATTTTCGGTCAATCGACCTAGTCGAAGGCGCGTTGTTGTCTCTACATCACTAACAGACCCAGTTTTGGCAAATTTATCCATTAATCTCTTTACAGTTGACTCTTTTGGAGCATTATTGTGACCCCAAATTGATCGCAATTTGCGAACTGTAGCCGCAAAACTTTCACCATTTTGTTAAAACAATTTCACAATGAGAGTGCGTTGTTCATTCGTGTAGCGCTCCATTTTTACTAACCTCGTACCTTCTACTAGCAAACAATAACAATTGTTCAAATGTCAAACAATGACACTTCGAATGGCGCCATATTTAAATCTTGCGTTCTTGTTGGGACATCCTTTATAAACAAGGTATAGATGATATTGAATACCGCTGGAAAAAGTGTATCGAGCTTAAAGGGACATCATGTTGAAATATAAAGAAAATTATTCCCAACTATTTTAAGTCTTCTTTGTTAGGTCGGCTAGTTTTGGAACTGTTACTTGCCAACTTTCGGGAAAAATCATTTTTAAATACATTTCAATTTCTACGATTTTTTTTGTGTCACAAATCAAGAGGTTGTCAGTTTCCTAATATAATAATTACGCGGTTTGAACGATTTAGTCTTAGTTTCTCCATAAAACATGGAAGTCCTTACAGATCGATAGATTACTACCCTGAACATATCCAAAATTCCAAATCATATTATTGTATACATTTTCCAAAACATGCCGCATCATTCAGTAAATGAAATACATCATTCTTAAAGAAAACTTTGTGAAAACAAATTAAATTCAACTTATTTGTAAAAAAGAAAGTATAATTATAACAAATAATTCTACAACTATAATTAATAGCAAATATTTATTGTTTAATTACTAATATCGGCTTAAGACTTGACGTATAGCAACCGTAAAAACCCTCAATTTATGCTGGTACACAGTAGAAAAATATGCTTGAAAAGTAGAAAAAAAATGTAATCATAACATTTGGTTAACACAAACTAAACTCAGTCAACCTCTCGCCAGAGCCCGCCTCAGCAAATTGGTCGTAGTATGCCAGCCACTAGTCAACACTGGTACATAGAATATCCATTACGATATTAATGGAATCATTTCACAATGTTTATGATACTATTTTTATGCTAATTCCATACATATTTTACTTAGTTGAGTGAGTGAAGAAAAAAAATCTCGGCTGTCTGTGTGGCGTCTGTCTATCAAAACATCTCTTCCTGGCGGGTCGCTAACAAACCCGGTACTGGTAACAACAAACGTATTTGGGTGAACTGTGGGATGGCTATATTGTGGGTTATGTGGGTGGATCTCTAGTTGAACATTTAGGCATGATATTAATACTATTTGGTAGTGCTGAAATAGTAGTAGACTAGCAGTAGACTTGATTTCGGGGTGGCATGGGCTTTTTGTCCTTTTGTACACATTATCCGGTTTATATTTCAAAAAATTGTGTTTATTTGCTGTGTGGATGTGTGTGTGTTTGTGGGCGGTTTCCTCTATTGTCTTTCCTCTGAGTGGTAGTGTTAGTGACTGGGGAAGTGGTTGCAAAGTATGAGTAGCACTCGTATAATATATTTCCGTTTGTTTGTTTATTTGTTTGTTCATTAACCAAAAAGCTTTTTGTTTTGCCTATACCATGACAGACTTACTGCTGTAGTCAACTCAACTGGATACTAGAAAATTCTGTTTTTGTGTTTGCTTTACACAATTGTAATTGGGTACATTGTCTGCTTTCGGTACTGTCGTTTTTTATTTTTGATGATTTTTTCTGTTCTAAATTCCTTTTTTTTTTCTTTGTCTTCTTTTTGTGGTAACCAGCAGAGCATTGTTTTATGGATTTAGTAGTATTTACATTTCGACAAAGAATTGAGTTAAAAAACGGGGGAAAAAATATATGTGCACTGTTCAAGCACCCATTTGTAGCATAAATTGTTTTTCATGTCTAGTGCAGCTTCCGTTTTTAAAATATTAGCAAATGGATATCATTGTTTTCAGCTTCAAATTTAACATTTTTCATTTTATTTCTTTCGTGCTCTTGTGCGAACTTCGTGCGGAACAACATTGTGCTGCATCAAGTGGCTGATTTTACAGAAATATTGTTGATGTGCTTTGGATAATATTTAAAGAGAATAATATTTCTGAAATGGGTTCTTAAATTGTTTAAATTAATCGAATTAAAGAAAACATTAAGTCAGTGGGGTTTCATTGTTTTAATCTAGTTATCTTACATCTAACCTGTATGAAGCTGGCGATGTTTGCACTCTCCAATCATTCATCAGTGAACAAAATATTTAGATGGGCATCTTAATCCATCACACTATTTAATGGTTATGCCCAAAATGCTTCAGAATCGCAATATGGATTTCAAAAGCCAACACATTTCATTCGAAATGTCGTTACATATTTTCGTTGACTTCCTTTCACATCGAATTTCTAATGCCAAATTTTGATTGGTTACGATTCTTGCATTATATTTCAATCGGGTACAATATAGATGAGGTTGTAATTTTCTTCGCTTTTTGGACAACTTTGAAATTTTGCTGGAGGAAATGCTACATCGGTAATTATTCGCATGGTAAAAATAATTGTTTGAATTAAAAAGTTCACGGGATCAAATAATTTATTATTTGGCTTACAACTACTACGTGTACAAATTAGAGAAGTTCGGGCGACCGTTAGATTTAGGTCAAAGGACTTAGTGCCAGGAATCGTATGCATTCCTATGTAAGTATCAAGAAAATCTGTATTTTCGAATATCTGTATATTTACGAAAAATGGTAAGATGAATTGAGGAACATTCAAAGAGTTCTGGACTTGACAACGACAGCCAATTTTGAGAAAAATAAAAGAATCCAATTTTTTTTTTTCAATTCTTTACAACCGATCAATCATGAAAAAAAGTAGAGATGGGTGTCGTCAAGTAAAGCTCTGTGTGTTTCTAATGAGACATATCGCAATATACGACCTCTATATCGTAGCTTCTTATAGGGCGTTGGTTCGAATTGTTTGAACGCGGGAAATACTGCTCCAACTGAATTTCCCTGAGTATTGAATAAAAAATCCTATTACGATGAATTACAAGTATAAATTGTGTCTAAACTTCAATATTTTAGCCATAATTTTAAGATTATGTACATATTTGAATTTACCATTGAATTTATTTTAAATTTAACCTTTTTTTTGTACATTAAAATGTACTTTTGTAAGAATGAATTCTTGTGAATGAATTCAAATTTTTGCCCTGAAGTCTTACTAACCCCATTGAGTGAAAATATATGTACTAAATATAACTGAATTCTGAAACATATGAAAAGAACTGTTGTCGAAAGTTTTGTAATAAGAAAAAATCACTTACAAATCAGATCTCAACTGGTAAGCACAACTCGTTGCCTGAATAAACTTTCTTTCAATTGGCACTAATTCTATTTCTCATCTTTTATTTATCGCCCCTTGTAATTTCAGCACGATCAATTTGATTACATATAATTTCACAGTCATGTGATAATTCAAATTACAAGTTCCAATTTTCAGTTCTCTGGTAGAAACCAACTGTGAAATTGGTTCTCCTTAAGATCATCGCTATTGTATAATTCACAATACAGTCCAACATTTTAATTCCATAAATACAACGAGAGAGGTATTAAATTGATTAGAGAATTCCCCGCTACTCCCTCTGCCATCATATCAATCATCTCTATCAATCTATCACCACCTCTGTACCTGGTCCTTCGAGCCGGTTGTGAACCAGCGACCTATGGATTAATTAACCTGTTCTCTATAAATTCGGCTTAGCCACGTTTTTGAAACGGGTTTTAATATTATTCTTGGGAAATGATTTGGAAGTGATATTGAAATTCGCTGGTGAGGCGCAAACTATAATCCATCTTAGAAAACGGGTTTAGAAAAATGCCATAACGACTTGAAGTTCTCTATACAAAAGGCTAGGTATTTAATTGGGTTATGATATACGAGTATACCAGGCATATGAAACACTAAAAAGAAAAAAAGGTATATTTTTCTTCTTCTTAGGTGGCGACTGGGATAGACATATCTGTTATATGCCGCCTGTGGAAAATAATTCCAAGCGCTTCACTTCTTCTGCGCTTCTCCTCCAATCCGCCACACCAATTTTCGATAGTACTTCAAAAGCCTGGTCTTTCCAGCGGAATTTTGGTCGCCCCCTTCTGCGCCGTCCATCGAGTTCGTTGTCGAGAACTTTCCGTGCCGGAGCAACGCAAACGCTGTATAGTAATGCGTCGATGTCAGCATACAGCTCATTGTTCATGCGACGCCGATACTCTCCGTTAACAATCATGGGCCCATATATTTTCCGGAGTATTTTGCTCTCGAAAACTGCCAGTTCTGATTCGTCAGCTTGTGTCATAACCCAGGATTCTGCGCCATAAAACAAGATACATAGAACCAGTATCTGGTACAGTCGGGTTTTTGTTTGTCGAGAGAAGGCTCTATCATTGAAACGTTTGCTTAACCCACAGTAACATTTGTTAGCAAGTAATACTCTCCTCTTTATCTCCATGCTGATATCATTCGTTTTGTTTACAGCGGAACCGAGGTTTACATGGTCAAAGTATTCTGAGTCGGGTTTAACATCTGCAACTTGGCAATTTTGTAGTTTATTACCATGAAACCATTTATTTAGGTAGTTTATTTGGATATATGCTATTGGAAGTATATAGATCTCCAACTAGAAAATTCATATGCCCAATTTAATTATCCATTATTTTTGCTATATATAGTATAGTTGATGGAAATCGTTAAATCCGACGTTTATGTAAGCTCTGTTTTCATTGGCCATTAGCTAAATATTGCACAAAAATCGTTTGAAAATACTTGAATAAGGCTGGGTGCAAAAAATAGTTCCATGTATGAGAGCCGCACGAATTTCCATTTTCGAATTCCAGAATATTCTTGAATATCATGACCAGGGCAGTAGTCGTATACTTTTTCTAAGCTACCACAAAATGTGTAAGTATTTGCACTCTTATTTACTTTCTCCCTTTAAATGAAGCAAATAAAACAAAAGTTCATCATTGGCGATAAATTTGCAAGGGGGATATAACGTGTTGAAATCAGGCAATGTATTAGGTGCGCAACTAAGTTCTTGCTGTTTTTTTTATAAAAATGCAACTTTATTATGAAACCAAGTTCACATATGATTCATTGAAACTATTGTCCATTGAAACTATTGTCCTTTTTTCCCATCTTTCTGGCAAAGGACGAATTCCGTCACGGTAAAGCTGTTCATCTTTTGAGGCTATCCACGAATCTAGACATTCCTTGATGTCGTCATATGAGTGGAGCTGCTGGTCAGCCAGACCGTTTGCTATCGAACGGAACAAGTGATAATCAGACGACGCAATATCTATAGAATATGGCGGATGGGGTAAGACTTTCCATTTCAGCGTTTCCCGGTAGGTTTTAACGGGCTTGGCCACGTGAGGCTGAGCGTTGTCATGCTGAAGAATCACTTTTTCGTACTTCTCCGCGTATTGTGGCCGCTTCTCGCGCAGAGCTCAGCTCAGTTGCATTAATTGAAGTCGATACCGATCTCCAGTGATGGTTTCGATTGGTTTCAAAAGCTTGGAAATGGCTTGGCGAGTAGCCTAGTACTGAAGCAGGTTCTATCTGCGTTTGACGTGGATCCCTATCAAGCAATGCCGTCAATTCAATGTCTGCAAAGGTTTTCTTCCTTCACACGAACGGTCGTGAACATCAAAATCACCGTCTTAAAAGCGGCGGAACAAATCTCGACACGTTGCTCCACTTAAATCAGCATCTCTGTAAACGTTTTAAAGCTTTCGATGAGCTTCTTCGATTGAAAGAAGAAAAGCAATATTTCTCGCATATGAAGATTATTTGCCACAAAATCATACATATTCACACAACCAAAAGAATATGAAGTTAAAAGAAAATCACTATTGTGACGAGGTGGCGGTATGTTTACCATATGCCTAAACTTAGCTCCTAACTTTTGGGTTATAACAGAATCGACAAGGACTTACAGCTAGCGCCATCTACTGGCAAACAGCGGGAAGTTAGTTGCGCACCTAAATATTAGCCCTAGATGTCTTGAATATGGTGGTAATGGGAAATACTACAAAATGCTTTTATACGATGCAAAACTGCTTAAAGTATTGGCAGTATGATGTGCAATTACTTGTGTAATTATCTGCAATTTCTACCCATAAAGTTGAATTTCTTTTAATATTTGAAAAAATTAATCTTTTAAAATCGATTATAATCTTTCATAATAATAAAACACCATTTTAAGAATTTTTTTTTTTCATACCTTTCATTAACCTCCTCATTTCACACTTTCTCTTTGCAGGATTATTACACATTTAACCAAGTTGGCTGCATAATACATGAACAATTTTTGTATGAGGTAAGTATAATGAATATTTAATTATCTGTTAACATCTGCGTTTTGCTTTTGTTTACCTCATCGGTATTTTTTCCAATTTAATAAAACTTAAATGTTTAAATATTTCAAAATTATTTAACACATTAAAATGAATTACTAGTTATTTTATAGTTGTGTCATAATGTAATGTGAATATTTCTGTGACTCTGGTGTATTGTTTCATCATAAGGCAAATGCAAAAATATACCAACATATATAGAAGAACAGTATCATCTCGGTTATTGCGATGGCTTTTTAGTAAAGTGTTGAAAATCAAAGAATATGGTTAACAACAGTAGATGAAATGGTTTATTGATTTCATTTACGTATACTAAAGCGTCTGCAGTTCAGTACCAAGAATATACCTTTTCTAGAAGATACCTGTTTATCAATTAACTTAGATCGAAGTTATTATTTATTACGCTCCTCGTATAGAAAATAATTTCAACTGTTTCAATCTTCTGCGCCTCCTGTTCAATTCGTTGTCCTGTTCAGCTCTTAATAGTATCAACTGATCCCTCCAACAGACCCTAATTAGCCCCCTATTGAGATCAATGTCGAAGTCTTTTTGTACTGGATCGTTGTGGCTCATCCGCGCATTTGGCCACATTGACATCAGTATGCTCTGCAGCTCGTGAATCTATACTATATATTATGTAGAATTTTTGTCTCGATGATTTGCCTAATGGATTCATCTACTTGTATCATTGTCCACTATTTCGACCAGTACAGCAAGAGAGAAACGACCAGCTTTTGGTAGTTTGTCATGAAATCTACCGTATAGTCCATAAAAACACTGCTAGTAAGCTTCTACTAACTTTCATTATGTATTTTATTGACAGCAGAGTCGATAAAATCATTCACCACTCAAAAGTCGTAGTTGTTAATTTGTACGCATCGTCTCTTGTTTTCGTCGAAACAAAAAATTATGTTTCGTTCTTGTTTATGGCCAAACCAATTTTTGGTGACTTGTTCCTAATGTATGAAGAGGCTGCAGTAACATCACACTATTTTCGATCAATATCACTAGAGAGTAGCACCTGCTGTTTGTTCAAGATGTCGCCAGTTGTGTTTACTTCACCTTAAGTTTATGGAAGAGATCCTACTGTCGCCTTTTCTAAAGTCTCGTTTATGGCGTAATGGCTAAATAGAGCGAATGTAGCAAAAGAAACTATGCCGGTGAACTGTCTCAAAAATTACCAGCAACTGAGCATTCCAGCGAGCAGATGATTATGTGTTTGTTTTGCGTTTCTGCTACTCGTTTGCAATGCTTGTATATTTGCAGCAAGTATCTTGGCTACTCTATGCAAATTCTAAACTTTTTGCCAATGTCTTGATATGATTTTTGCAAATCTTCAACGAAAATTCCATAAAAGACTGTGCCACTCCCCAAAGGTTTATCATCTTCACAGATTTTCCAAACTCAGCAATCGCTTTAAATGATATTTGGCCACAGCAAAAAATAAAAACATGATTTCTCGCTGACTTACGATGTATAATTTTCGTCTTAATCCCGGTGCTTTTCCATATCTTCAGACTTCTAATGTTTCCATAACCATTTCCACCACTTGTAAAGGCTATCTACTTTATTTATCTCCTTATACAATATTATTATCTCAGGGTAAGCTATACAATCGACTGAAAGACATGTAGCATATTTTCCATAGATGCAGAAACTGCAATCAGACAGCGTTCTCCTTGTAATCGGTAGCTGTTAATGGAAAATGGAAGAAATAACTTGTAAATATGTACCTTAGCGTTGTCTACACTTGTCTATGTTTAGTTACATAGATCTTTATTTAATCTATCGCCAATCTTACCAGGCGACGATCTGAATTTATGTTAGCATTTCGAATCCCGTGCACTTACATAACACTGGATTCTACATCCCACTTAATATCTCCAATTTGGTACCTGGTATTTTGTTCAAGGAGTTACTGAAGATGCTCTGTTACACTCTAGCTTGATTAACTGATCTTTTTCAGACTGGAGAGTTTTATACGAAGGCTAGTTTCGAATACTTCAAACATTTTGTACAAGTATGACTAGGTTACATTAGAAAATTATTCTATAGTATTATTATTTCATATATGCATTATTTCATATATAACAAAAAAAAAAAAAAAAAAAAAAAAAAAAAAAACATCATAGACCGAATTTCCATCTGCAAACCGCCATCGTATTGCGATGAGTTAGCGCAAATTGTGGCAGAGTCAAGATTCACTGGCAGTAAGGTTTTGCTGCGTGTATGCGACCCGTATGCGATAATTTTGCTTGTTGGCGTAACCACCGAGTGAGAAATTTGCTTCATCGAAAATTTTCTTCGATTAAAAGCCCACGTTTAAATCACTATTTTTGTAGTAATTTTCAAAAATGTTTACGCTTCCTTCGGCCGCAAAGAACACATAAAATGTTGGGAAAAGTTTTCTTTATTTTTCAACATAAACTCCTTTAAGCTCGATAAAAGTTTTTCAGCAATATTTTCTCAGCGATATTCAATAGCTTCTATACCCCGTTTATAGTAAGAACTGTCAAACTCCTTAAAATAGCTATCAACCGCAAACTCCACCTCTTCGTTGCTGACAAATCTTTTATCACCGACCTATTTTTCAAGTGTGTGAAATAGAAAATAGTCCGAGGGAGCTAAATCTGGCGAATAAGGTTCGTGATGAAGCAATTCTAATCTTTGGACATCGCAATAGTGGATGTGTGAACTGGACCATTATCTTGATAAAACTTTCTTTTTCGCCAAATGCGCATTTTTTCTGCTATTTTATCACCTAGTCGCTGCAGCAAATTAGCCGTTTTCGTGAGTTCGACGTTGATGGTTTTGCCTTTCTGAAGATAATCAACAAAAATAATCCCATGCGCATCTCTAAAAACACACGCCGTGACCTTCCCTGCAGATGGAACCGCCTTCGCCTTCATTGTTCACTATTCTCCCATTCCAGTTTATTGCTTTTGTCTAATTTTATTGAAAATGAGCCACCTTCATTCAAATGGATCTTTTTCATTGAATTTAGTTCAAAGTATTTGGTTGTATTGAAGATGAATCATATGGAATACAGGCTTTACATGTCCATATTTTGATATAGCTCCTATAAAAATGTGCATGCTTCTTGAAATTTTGGTTGCCATAAGTTTTTTTTGTAAACTCATATTGAGATAATTTGAGCAAATTCTCGTTAACATTTTATTTTTTGTGTTAACATCCAAAATATATTCGACTTGAGAATAAAATATGCAATTATCAAATCATTAGTTGTTCAACATAAAGCCCTGCTGTAAAACCTATAATAGTAAGTATGGCTTGCTAATTTTGATTTCTACCATCGTCATTTGATGTGTAAATTGACCTCTGTCTGTATACAGACATACATACACTTATGTATACTCATGCATAAAAATACAATTTGTTCATCTCATAAAAATAACAACAGCAATTCTTGTACTCCAGACATATAAATTTATATTATACGAGTATGTAAATATGCATCACACATTGTTCTACACATATTTATTCTCTTTGCATGTAGCGCAGAAAGTGTATTCGTGTGTCGGTTAAATAACAAGCAAGTATAGTTGTGGGTGGCTATGTGTGAGTGTGAGTAGCTTTAATAATATATTAACTACTTTCGTACTATCATTTTTCCACAGGCAAAAACATAAAACAATAGCCATCATATCGTCATAGTTAAATCATTATATATTTATTATAACTGTGTGGGTGCTGCAGACATCTCGTATAGACACTTTGGCATGTATAAATTGACATGTATGGCAAGTGTTGGAATTGCAGGTTTGTGGGGTGGTAAAATGTTTATACATATCAACATACAATTGCATAAATCACCGGGCAACATTCCCTGGAGTATAATTAAAAACTATTTTATATTTCAAAAACACAAAGGAAGCCCAAATGGCATTACATTTTTAAATGCGTATTCCTACATGGGTAAACGTACAAGGATCTAAATTTATGAAATAAAAAGGATATGTGTACGAAGGTGTACTAGACCTACCCAGGCAAAAAATTGCTAGTCTTGGCAGAATTATAATACTGGTACACAATTACTTTACTTTGTGAAAATCAGTACTTGTTTGGCACTGCGGCCAGTACTATGGGGGGAGCATATTAGTGAAATTTGCAATGACTTAATTAAAAGATAATGAGATGCAAAGATGGAATAAAATATAGTCAAACAGCATTGTAAGGACATATGTATAAAATATATATAAAATTATGTTAAGTGCGTAATGTAAGAATTGTAATACGTTGACAGAAATTTTTTACGCGATTTAAATATTGTGGTAACTATAGAACAGCACCGAACAGTTTCTGTTGATGAGGGTAGGTAAGAAAACTAATTTTCAGAACTAATAAGAGATCCATCATTTTTGCATGGCATTAAAGGCCTTGTTCCATCATAGAGAACCCTTCTTCCCCAAACTACGGCAGTCGATTTTTACAAGCTTTTCTTGAGTTGACTTTTTCACCATCAAAATCATTTGCCATAGGCAAAATTCGTTGGTAATCACTTTGAGTCAGATTCAGACTGTCGGACGCATAAGGAGGGAGCCCCCGCAGCTTCTGGCGATTCATTGTCGATGTACGTGGCTTGGCGTTGCTCTGGTGGAATACAATTCCTTTTATATGATCAAAGTTGGCCACTTATAGGCGACTGCTTCTTTCAGACAATCCAATTGTTGGTAGGCCAGGTCCCAATCAATAATTTGGACAAAGGGGATATGATACCTTATCTTTATAACGTCGTCTAGCGTAATCCGATTGCATTTATACAACCCGAGATACAGATTGAAGATTATTGAAGAGCACGATTTAGAAAAAGCAAATAACAGCATTTCGTTCTATTTAGAATGATCCACAATCACTAAAAAAATTAATTGCATTTGGGCCTCTCTTGATCCAGAGTAAATTTGGAGCCCTTTGAGGCTTGTGAGTTCATCGTGGACGATATATCGACTAACTGGTAGATAAATGATTTGATTTTGGTCATTTTATAGGGAAAATTCATATTCTTTCAGTATTTTTCAATAACAAAATCCACAGATTGGTCTGCTCTTAGTAATGTTATAAGGTTTTCAAAATCTATTAATTATTATAATACATACCGTACAATACACTGTTTAAATTAATGAATAATTTAATTTAGTGACACAATTTTTGAAAAAAAAACCTTGAAAATTCTTATTATTCGTGTATGAGCAACCTGCATCGCCGAATAATAAGCGGATGTTTCACAAATTTATTTTTAACGTATGCTCGAACGTTTCTTTTAATGAAAATAGATTAAAAAAATACGTAATTTGGGGTTTTCTATAATAGTATCTATCCAATATTACCATACTCATACGTAGCCCGCGAAATTTGGAAATTTACCATATTTTTGGAACACACCTTACATTGCTTTTAGTTAGTGAATAACTGGTAATCTTTTTCAAAAAAGCCCTTCTTTGAGCTATGATAATTTTTCTGCGTTAATGAATACTGCGAGCAGTGAACAACCAACAATTTTTGTTAAAATTCCTAAAATTGACGTTCGAAATCGGCAAGCGGTAGGTAAGCGGTCAGTAAGAAGAAAAGTAGAAGGCAGGGAAATCTCAGAAACTTTTCCTTACCCTTCCTTATTATTATTCAAGATAATTTTTTTATTTTTTAAAAAAGTGTCAATTTAATTTTGTCGACTTTAGCATCAGTCATTTGTTCTAAGTAAGAGTCTCATTTCTTTTATTTACTTTTTTGCCATTTTACGACATAAAAGTTTAAGTTTCCAAAAAGCCACTCTTTTGCATACATTTCCGTTAAATTATAATTATAATCGTTTGCGCTATTATTATTTAAAACTTTATTAAAAACAAAAAACAAAATCAGAATTTTAAACTTGTTTTAGGCGAGGGCGTTGTTTAGAGAATCGAGAATCAACAATTTTAGTCCAAACCCTTATAAATGGCGTTCAGAATCAGCATTAAGCGGTAAGCTTATCAGTAAAATGAAAATTACAAGTCGCGTAAGTTCGTAAAATTTTTCAACTTCATGTTATTGCAGAGAATTTGTTTAGTTTTTACAACATTTTCAATTCAATTTTGTCGATTTCAGCTTCATTCATTTGTTCTAAGTAAGAGTCATATTTTTTATTTACTTTTTTTGCCGTCTTACGCCATAAAATGTTAAGTTTCCAAAAAGCCATTCTTTTGCATAAATTTACGTTAAATTATAATTATTATTGTTTGCGCTATTATTATTTAAAACTTTATTAAAAACAAAAAAAAAATCAGAATTTTATTTTGTTTTAGGCGAGGGCGTTATTTATGTTGAATTTCCTCCCTGCTTGCACATATTCTGGGCTCAATTTTTGTTGTCTCGATACAACCATCTATTTTTTCTTTGACCTGTGATCACTTCCCTGTATTAGCGAGTACTACTGAGAGCAGTCGAGAATCAACAATTTTAGTCCAAACCCTTATAAATGACGTTCGGAATCAGCATTAAGCGATAAGCTTATCAGTAATATGAAAAGATGAAAAGTCGCGTAAGCTCACGAAATTCGTAGAACTTCATGTTCTTGAAGAGAATTTGTTTATTTTTGACAAAATTTGCAATTCACTTTTGTCGACATCGGCTTCAGTCATTTGTTCTAAGTAAGGGTCTCATTTCTTTTATTTACTTTTTTTTGCCATTTTATCTCATAAAAGTTCAAGGTTCCAGCTTCATCTATTTGCTCTTTTTGGTTGTCCTTCGTTCCATTTTTTATTTACGTTCCTTTCTGTTTTACCCAAAAAAAAAAAAATGCAAATTTCCAAAAATCCACTCTCTTGTTTGCCATTCCTGCAAATTGTTGTAAATCACAAATTTCATAATTTATTTCTTGTTCTGAGCGAGCCCACCGTTTACCCTCTATTTCATTCCTGCTTTACATCCTTGAAGTATACATGAAGTTTTTGGAAAAAGACGGGTGAATGTACACTTCCAATTTCATGATTTCGTTTGGCCGATTGTTGTAGAAAGTGGTATCATTTTCGATCCGTGTCTTTCCTTTTGTTTCTCCCAGGGGAAGAAAGGTATCGGGTGGTTCGGAGAGTTCGTTCGGTTTCTAAAAGAAATTTATTTACAAATTTATATACAAGAAAACAATTATTTTATTCTGTTATATAATCTCCCCCTTTTTAATAACTTCTTCCCATCTCTTTGGGAGCTTTTTAATTGCTCTCTCATAAATCCCTCGTGCCTTTTTCCGAAAAAAACGTTTAATTCGATTTTTCACTTCCTCGTCGTTATGGAATTTCAAATTCTTCATGTGGTTGTTCAGACTATCAAATAGATGATAGTCGGACGGAGCGTGGTCTAGCAAGTACGGTGGGTGAGGTAAAACTTCCCACCCATGCTGTGACAGTTTCTTATGGGTCCGCAGAGCAGTGTGAGGCCTCGGTGAGAGAGTGAGGTACCCACACATCGAGGTTGCTCACAAATCATAGCTCTTTTATGACCCCGTAAACGGTTGAGACTGATTTTTTTTAATAATTTCTGATATTTTCCTTAACTTTTGCACAGGAATTAACAGTAATTAAATCTCGCACCTCGGAAAAAATTTTTTTTGATCATCCTGATGTGGGAAATGCCGCCCGCAGAAAATCTTTTAAACCATTTCTGGCAAGTTCTTTCATTTGGTCCGTTTTCTTCATAAACAGACTTTATTTTTCGGCTGAATTCAGCAACCATTTGTCTTTTTCGGAAATAATACAGCAAAACATGCCTGAAATTCTCTTTCTCCCTCATTTTTTCCACTTTTTAAAAACCTTTTTTTAAAACGCTTTAACCACTCACGACTGGAACGAGAACACAAGTAAACAATAGTAAAGAGTTTAGAGAAGGGTTGGAGGAAGTTTTAGTAGTTTTTGAAGGAACTCTACGTCATAAGAAGTGACGTATGGTGAACTTACAAATTAACCGAACAAACTTTCCGAACAACCCAATACATAGGTTAATAGCTAAGCTTAAGCCACTTATTTTAAATGATCTTCTTTTCTCAATCCCTTAAATTTTTGAATTCCAAAAGTCTGGAATATACCGATTGTGCGTACCAAGTTTTGCCCTATAAAAATACGAACTTTGAAAAATTCATAGCTATCGCTCTTCTACACTTACGAGTAAATCTATATCCATAATTTTGTAACTCAGCCTTCAGCTATCTGATCCAGGGAGTTATGCCAGTGTTGCCTCTTTTAATAAATTCCTTTTTACTACTCTATTTGAAATCTGCTCTGCCCAGAGTTAGTGAACAGAAGTTAGATATTTTCTAACCATTCCCAAATGGAAATAATTAACTTGTGCGTGCTTATCATACCACCCTATTTTATTCTCTCGTATACAAGATTTTATTTGTCTTTATTAACAACATAAAATAAATTTTCATGAATAATCACTGCCAACAAGAATTTAACTCGTTTATATTCCTTCACATGATTGAATTTAATGATAATAGGATACGTATGTATATAACTTATCCTATATAGTACATATCGGATATGAAATATATATATATATATATATATATATATATATATATATGTATATATATTTATATATATCCTATATTTATATGTACATATACATATATTTATATATATCCTATATATACAGCTGCAGTCAAAATAATAATAGTGGGTATTGCGCAAATTTTAAAGAAGTAAAACGGTTTCAAAATAATTTTGTAAATTTTTAAGTTTAATTTTTTAACATAGTTCCTTTTATAAATTCTAGAAAATAAACAAAAAAAAGAATTCAATATAGTTACAAAAATATAAAAGTATTCAAATTCTTTCAAATATAGCCGGTCAAAATAATAGTAGTGATATTCATTTAATGGTTAGTACAAACTAAAATATTTTGTGGCAAACCCGCCTCACAGCGTCGTGGCTTAGAGTTTACTAAATATTGGCACCTTTCTGCGGGAATGGACATCCACACATCCTTCACAACCTCCCATAATGTGCTTGTGTTTGTGGGGTTTCTTTGCGCGATCACAGCCTTTACGTCACACCACAAATTCTCAATGGGATTGAGATGTGGGTATTGGGCTGGCCATTCCAATACTCGTATATTATTTTCTGCAAACCACTGTTTAGCTAGACGGCTTGTTTGCTTAGGATCATTGTCCTGCTGAAAGGTCCACACCAAAGGCATTTCATCCGCAGCATATGGCAGCATCACTTTCTGTAATATTTTTACGTGTAGATGGCGATCCATGATGTCTTTGATCCAGTATATGGGTCCAACTCCTATGTATGAAAAGCATGCCCATATCATAACACTAGATCCTCCATGTTTAACCGTTTTCAGCGTAAATTTAGGGTTATATTCTGAATTAGGAGGCCGTCTTACGTGGGCTCGTGAGCCTTTCCCGCCATAAAGAACAATTTTAGACTCGTCAGTCCACAAAATATTCCTCCATTTTTCAGGGGTCGAATTTAGATGCTCCTTAGCAAATTTTAGTTGCTTTATAACATGTTTTTTCGTCAACAGCGACACTTTTCTTGGACTTCGCGCTATCAAACTTGCATCTCTAAGACGTCTGCGGATAGTTTCCACTCTTTTTTGATAATACTGGCGGACGGCCACGTGTCCCACTAACGGGAGTGTACTTTATTGCATTGCGTACCATTGTCGGTGAGCAACCTATAATATTTTCCACTTCTTTATAAGATTTTCCCTCCGAAATCAGCTTCCTTATTAGCAATCGTTTTTCTAGTGTACAATGCCACGCCCCGTTTAAAAACAAATCTTAACACCTTATGGATCAAAATTATACTTCTTCTAAAAAAATTATTTATTTTTAAACTCAATATACAAAGCTTGCAAAAAAAAGAATGTGTTTACTTGCAAAGTTCGTTGACTTCTGTCAGCACTACCATTATTTTGACTGCCAAAAACCTGTTCTTCTTTGAATTTAGTCATTGTAAAAACAACAAGAACAATGGAATGCAAACATAACGGTCAGTTTTTGTTGGTGTTTACATTAAGCTATGAAATGAAAATAAAACTAGGCAAGAAATGTAAATACAGCGGGGCTACGAAACAAAACAACATTTTTATAAAGCCACTACTATTATTTTGACTGCAACTGTATATGTATATAGATTTATGATTGTAATGAAATTTTACATTTTGTTTTTGTTGTGGTTAAGGTGGAAATCATTTGTTTTTATTTTCGATAAAAATTACAAGTGTTTAATATTAAACACTTGCGGAACAGCAATACTTTTGAAGTTATTCTGTTTGCGTTCATACATGCATACATACGTACATATGTATATATA
>JAHXMU010000674.1:509424-524979 GCA_019455685.1 Philornis downsi
TTTTAATCCCCTTTTTAACCGTAAAAGAGTTGGTTAATGATATACAAAATGAATCTATCAAATTGCTGATTGTTATTAAACAAACAAAAAAAAAACAACTTATTTTATTAACAGAAACAATGAATACATATGATGTCCATGTTGCGTTAACGTACATTTCCTATTTAAAATTTCTACAATTCGCAGAATGTGTTCTCATACTTGGCAAGAACACTACAGTGATTGTTCTACAATTAAATTGAAAATATTCCTCCCATTTACCGCTGCATGTACGAGTATTTTCACGCATAATTAATAATTGTAAAGCATGTGAAAAATAATTTCCCTGATGATTATGCGTTGAAACATGTAGATACTTAACAATTTTCATACTTTCACTATGATTTTAATAATAGGTGTGCAATGTTGGAAATTTATATATTACAAATTTATGTACTCTCACATGATTTATATAAATAATTAACTTGAACGTGGCAGCTTCGATATCGGGATTTCAAGCCAAATGTTCATTCTGTGTTGGCTTCATATTCATTATCGAAATTTATTTATGGTATTACATGAAAGTTTGTTAAACTGAAAATAAAATATGTAGGAATTGTGTGCTTTGAATATTTCATCCATATACTACGACTGAAAGCGAAACCAAACAAAAGAAATGAAATGAAAAGAAGGCATAAATTTGGATGTGGATTCCATTTTTAGTCAATGACTTACGTTTGCATTGTACAGCTTACTTTTACAGAGATTTTCAAAAAAATTTAGAAATGTATTACTCCTATCACCCAGTCTTGTTAATCAACACCAAACAATAAAACTCATGAGAATATCCACAAAATGCGAGATTTGAAGAGAATCTAGTACACTCTTTCAGTCTTTGTTTGGTCAGGTTGGTCAGGTTGTAGTAAGTCAAAGCTGAATAAAAAAGGATTTTACATTCAGAACTTGATTAAGATTTGGACAGCACTTTCTGCCTATCAATTGGAGAGAATTTAGAAAACATACAAAATGATTTATTTCGTAATTTAGCACAAGAATATTTAAGAAATATGAGGGTGGCTAACAAATGATGCAACTAAGCTGTTAATAAAAGATATTTGAGGGACTTCTCTCTTCATAATTACGCCGAAAAAGATTCCCTTTCAACACTGTGTTGTACAATTTGCAACATAACCACGTCTGTTATGGGAAAATTGCACTGAAAATTGCCCAATAAACTGATTTCAGGAAACTCCACACTCTGTTGGCCCCCAAGGTATGCTGAACTTACTGCGCCTAATCTGTTTTACCGCAAGATTACTGCACATAAGAAATTTACAAAACGAAACCAATATGTTGGAACGATATAGAGCGATGTATTCAAACGTCAATTGGAGCAAATGCCACTGAAACGCTCTATGGAGTAAAGACTATATATATCTTACGTGCGTCACCGAGCGTGAATATCATTTAAATTCAATTATTTTTAAAAACGTAAAAGACATATCAGGGCGGTAACATAAAACTATCCGAACTAACAAAGAAGACTCAAAAAAATTGGGAAAAATATTCTTAATTTTTTAACATAATCCCCCTTTAGCTCGACACTTTTTTTCCAGCGATATTCAATAGCTCCTACACAATAGTGAAAGTGTGAACTGGAGCATTGTCTTGATGAAACAGCATTTTCTTTTTCGCCAAATGCGGCCTATTTCCATAATTTCATCACCTAAACGCTGCAATAAATTAGCATAATATTCACCGGTGATGGTTTTTCCTTTCTGGAGATAATCAATAGACATAATTCCATATGCATACCATAAAACAGACGAACCGACTTTGGCTGGAGGTGGAACCGTCTTCGTTTTCTCTGGGCACGTTTCTCCCATACCTGTGCACTGCTTTGACTGTTTCCTTGTCTCAGGTGTGAGACAGCTCGTACGGCCTCGTTTAAACTCTGCTACCCAATATTTTTCAGTAGCAAACGAAGGAGCAGACTCCCCCAGAGTAGAATCTAACTCGACTTTAATATTGGCTTGAGTGAGACCTTATAAATGAAATATTGATTTACAAATTCACTGAGATCGTTTACTTTTTGCAAAAATATTTTTTTTAACTACTGGCACCATTTATACGTCACGTCAACTAGTTTCTGCACGCTCTCATATTAAAAGTAAAATTTTATAGGGGGTATAGAGAATAAGGAAAGTCCACGTATTCCGTCAAAGTTATTACAAGTAAATAAATTGTGTTAACTATCAAAGATGGTATAGACTGTGCTACGAAGTACTGATAACAGGGTTGAGCACAATCTGCCAGCAGATTTATTACAGGTCATGGGAATACATCATTCTTCGGATCTCGAGTTGACTTACGGAAAGCCTTGGCTGAGGATGTTAAAACCAGATCACAAAGAAATTTTGTTAAAAGTTGCCGAATACTGAAAAACAGAATATTGCCTTTTAGACCCAAAGTTCATTATGTTCTAGAAAAGCAGTCTGTTTTTGAAAAAATCTTTGTTTAACTTTCCTCTCGTTTCATTGTAACAGAAAGACAAATGAAGGTGCTCTGTTGTGTCTGATTGTAGAAAGAAGAATGTAGGATCTTGGTCTACAATACTACAATATACAATTTTGAAACGAAGAGGCAATGGGTTTGATACACCTTTGGAATGACAGGCCTGAATCCAGACTGTTTGAGACCAGCACTTTCACAATGAGATCAGTCTTGCTCCCATCGCACAAAATGTGAGATAGATGGATAGCCTAATAGATAGATAACTTGTTCTATCTGCTTCGTTGGGATTTTATCAATGTCTCTGCGGAGTAGGTAGCACAATTGACCGTTCAGATTGCTGTAGATTACTACAAATCAGGAAAAATGTCCAAGAGAAACATATCGGCCCACATTATTTTTCCCTCTGCCTGTCTGAAATCGTGTCTGCATTTGGTATTCCTAGGAAATTAATATTCCTAGGGAATTGATAGGTCTTGAACCAACAACGATTTTTTAGTAAAAGTAGTATAAAGTGCGCCATGCAGCGTCAATTTTGATCTGAGCAATTATAAGCAATATACTCAACTTATGCCGTCTTGATTAGGTTACTTGATTCCGAATCATTGAGAGCAAATTGCCAAATGTTCTCGAGCATTGAGAATTTACTTGCTTCAACGAACTAGAAATCTACTCGTTTAGCATGTTTTGTAGACCTTGACAACTACCATTTCGATGTTTGATCTTATCCACCTTAGCTGCGCCACCCACAAAACAACAAAGTGGCATTAAACGGTCCATCTCTTAGCCACAAGTTTGAAGTATCTTGTTTTTATTCTCTAAGGCATAATCAAACCCTTTTGCAGAATTTGCCAACCCCAAGACGGAGTGTGGTGAAGTAAACGGAGTGCCCTGTTTTCAGTAAACTGCTAATTGTTAACTTTATTATAATGGAATCTCCTACTCTAAGAACAAGGATAGAAATCTGGCCGTGGATACACAGAACGTGCTGTAAATATGGAGGGAACATCATTGAGTAATTATTTGGGTTTGCAGTTAAAATTGGTTTTGCGATAAATATCTTAAATCTCAAATAAAAAATGGGGACAAATCAGAATAATAAGGTAGAGTTCGCGTTAACGCCTTGCATACCGATTCGGTAAACTGTTGGAATCCATTAATCTGGCAGTTTGTAGATATCACAATACTTATACTGTATACTATTTGCTGCTGCTGCTTTGTTATATATAGTCCGGCAAAAACAAAAATTCAATTCCAGGTTTAACTTCATCAACATTTGCTAAAATCTAACTCCAGTTTCGATTGCATTGCTCAGAAGTTTTTTTTGCTCTTTGTTTTTGCAAATGTTGCAAAAATAGTCTCTGTAACGTTTTGCCTAAGGCAGAAGTACGAAAGTTCAGTAATTTCCGGGATCTGCGACAGGATCTGAGATAGAATTATCTACTCGTCTGTTTTCTATGAATTTACAATTCGAGATTTCTTACTATAGCGCAAGTCAGTTGTTTGGTTTTGGTTAGTTCTTCTTTTGCTGAAGGTTCGGCTGGGACATCTATTACAGCTCAGATGCGATACCTACCTGGAGCCACAGTTTTAAAAATAAATGAGCTATTCTGCGGTTACCTTGGATAGGTAGCTCTGTTACCTCGGGTAGGCAGCTTTGTATCTGTGGAATGATAACTACAGTAACATATTTTTACCTTTTTTGTCCCCGTATTATCACTGAAAGCGAACTTGAACTTTACGAAGAAAATAAAAAGTAAGTAAGTAAATAAATAAAAGTTTTCGATTTGTAAATAAAATGCTTCCTCTCCATCAAAAAATAATTCAAATCATCCTACCTACCTAAGTTTTATTTGTGTCACATGTCTTCATGATACACTCCTTATTTTTTAATTTTACAATTTGCATGCTGTAGATTGCATAAATTTAGCCATGAATGAATTTGCCTTAACATTTAGCAATAAACAGGCAAAAGTGCTGTTATTCACAGAGTTGTGGTGCCAACAATCCTAGCACTTCCTGGCGGATTCTCTGCAATGTCAATGACTTGCCCTCTTCACATTTTAATCTACCAATGCTGAACATCAGGGCTGCAGGAAACTTCGTTACCCAAAATACATAATCCTCTTAGCATATGTCAAAATCCATACTCTATAGTTGTTAATTTATTTTGGAATTAAATAAAAACCACATTAAATGCAGCTCAATATATCGTTTGCCATTCTGCATGAACAGCTTTAAACATTAATCAGACATATAATCGCCGCCATATTTATGCATAAACTACATGCCATATTTGCGACTTGTTATCCTTGAATATAAAAATATTTGTATTTGTTTATCATTAATATATGCATAATTATGGAAAATATTTGCCTACATTCAGGCGCTTAATCGTGTCATACACCATTGCATATTGCGAGCATGTATGGATAGCCACCGGTGGCCAACTGAGAGGCGAATACGCAAAACACACAAACGTGCACAACGCGCATTTAATAATTTATCAACTTTTCGCCAAAAATAAAACAACACATTATTTTCTTCAAATATTTTTAAAAAGTTTTATTATTGCAGCCGCTGTTGCTATACTGTCGCATATTATTATAGTTGTTATTATTATTATTATTATTGCAGTAGTTGGTATTTATGCATTTGCATATTATTTGTCGACTTGTCATGTCATTAATTTTCATAATTTTCGAAAATTTACCATCCTTTAGATAATTTTACGTACAACCAACATTATGGGCGGACATCAACTGCAAACAGCAAATAATACTTCCGTTCACAGTTTTTGCTTTTGTTGAAGTTGTGGTGCATTAACATTATGGATGGGCCTTGGAAAAAGTTCAATACACAAATCAAATGCAGATGGGGTTGGCATTTGGAGAAGTAGTCGTGTCACAACAAATATAATTATTTTATGCATCTGTTCGATGCGTATTGGCCTGCGTTGGGTTGAGGTTATTTGCCATAGATATGCGTTGGGTGGTTCTTATTCGTGAAAGTGAGGGCTTCGTTGAGTTAAATAGATTTCATGAGAATGCAACGTGAAATTTGTTCTGGGAAATGTTAATGCCAATATGGAAAGGGAAGGAAAGCCAACAGCCAGCCGAAAACGGGGTCAGATTGATTACCACAGCCATGTTGGTACACTCATTCTCGTATATTGCTTAACTATATGTAGCAAAGAAATTCACAGAGCTACTTGGCTATCGCGTGCCTAAAAATATCAGAGACAGAAAAATTTCTGATGCGTAGTTCTAACCTAGAGTGGAATCACTATTTGGCTAAAACCAAAGGACGCACGAAATTGAGTAGAGTGTAATTAGGCGCTAAGAAAGATAGAAATGGTAAGGCTGCATAAACCCCCTGTTGTCAAGGCCTCTTCCAAAAAACTGTCTTAATTATTGTTGCAAAATATCCCAAATTCTGATGTTTTTGACTTACATTGCCAACGTATTGCGCACTATATAGTAAAGCCATATCTTCTTCTTCTTAGGTGGCGACTGGAATAGCCATATCTTATTTATTATACGCCCCCGTAGAAAATAATTGCAAACGCTTCGATCTTCTGCGCTTCTCCTCCAATTCGGCATACTAAGTTTCGATAGTACTTCTAAAGCCTGGTCTTTCCAACGGAGTAAAGCCATGTATATGCATGAAAAACAAGCTCAGATAATTCCTGGTTTAATTAACAATTTCACATTCCGTGTGTGAAATATTATGTAGTATTGGCAATGCTGCAGCCAATTGTAATGTATTCCGGAGGCACGTTTTAAAGGGAGGTTAAGAAAGACAGACCTTTTTTTTCTGAAAATTCGATCGAAGGGTAAAAAGTGAAGGTTTTGACACTCCTCTTCCGTAGGCACAACGCATGCTGTTGATGTGGAGATAGCACATTTTTATTATACAAAATGCGATGCGAATAAAAACATCGGTTTTTCTATAAGAATTCTTTTCAGAAATTTCAGCCAGGCGAAGTGACTTCATTTCAGACGTGCTTTCTCCTTGGTGAAAAAGTGTGTGGATGTCCGAAGGACGTGGTAAATTAGGCATCACTCTGCATTCATACATAATAGAAGAATTGAAAATATAACTTTCTGTTCAGAATTTGCAGAAGACTTTGCTTAGTCGGTTAATTTATTTGTGAGGTACCCTAAGGGGGTTGTTAATTCTCACACTACTAAATTTACTAAACATGCTATATCATACTTAGTGCAGTTGAATGGGAGATAAGTTAAATAAAACGAACATAAAGCTATGATTTCGGTTAACCTTTTCTTTCATTATAATGCTTGGACCTTGCCATTACGAGTATGTACGAAATACAATGTCATTTAAATTACCGCCTCTGAATTGGTTGCAGTAATGGATCCCTTTGAGATAGTTTTGGAAAAAATATGCTCCAGACCATAATGCGCACCAGACAGTTACTTTTTCCGGACGCAATGGCTTTTTCACAATCACTTCTGGGTTTTCCGGGCCCCATATGTGACAATTTTGCTTATTGTCGAGTGAGGAATAACCTTCATCACTAAAGGAAATTTTGTTCGATTGAGAGCCCACGTTTGAATCACCATTTTTGTAGTAAGTTTTAACTATTTATACGCATTCTTCGGTTGTTAATCCATGATCCATATTTGTAAATGGCAAACCTTTCACTAAATAAATAACACTTCAGATGACAGGTATTTGATAGCTGACAGTATTGCCAGACCGGCGGTTTTGAAACCCATAAATGGATAGGGTTAAATTTGATCATTTCATGAGAGATCCAAGAAGATAGGTTATTAACTGGTTATTAACGATTTTTCAAAATTTTGCCAAGCATTATAAACCAATACATCAGACAATGAATCCACGTCATTCCTTGGAAATAGGATAATTTGTGAGGGAGGTATTCAATCAAAATCTATCGTAAACCTTTGTTTTGTAAATAACACTTCAGATGACAGGTATTTCACTGCTGACAGCATTGCCAGACCGGCGGTTTTGGAACCTGGAAATGGATAACTCTATGTAAGGGTTAAATTGGATCATTTCACGGAAGATCCAAGAAGATAGGTTATTAACTGGCCGATTTGCCAAAATTTTTCCAAGCATTAATACATCAGACATTAAATCCACGCCATTCTTGGGAAATAGGATAATTTGTGAGGGAGGTATTAGAAGGGTGCATCAATGTAGTTAATTTTCATTCGTAAACCTTTGTGTACTAAATGCTACTAAACAAAAGTTATGAACATCAGAGTTTATGTGCTAAATAAATTAGTAATATGGTTAATAGATCGAGTTTTTTAAAATATTTCTAAGCATTAGGTCACGGCAATTTATCAATCAGAACTTACAGATGAAAAATCGGGTATGGGTAAATCGACCAATCTGTATGGAAAGTATTTGGTCGAAATAATTTATTTATAAACCAACCCAAGCTTATCAATCAGAACTTACAGATGGCAAATTGGGTGTTTGAAAATGGACCAATATGTGTGGAAAGCAAATGGTCGAAATAATCTATTTATAATCTAAGACTATGATCTGGAAAAATATTAGGTTTTGTCAAAATTTAAGAAGTATCATAAAGCTTTAGATATTTGTCGCGTCTATCAGATGGACGCAGCTCAATCGAATGTAGTATGTGCTTTAAATGGTATTGTCATACGCCTTCATTCCATTGGGTAAAAGTACAAAAAAATCATTCCTAAAAATAATCAGCTTTAGAATAAAGTAAAATAAATTACAAGGTAAAAGTTACATCTCAGAATATGGTGTAACATCCACATGTACGTATACCTTCAATGATTTTGCCTTGAAAATGGTTTAAAAGATATCAGAAAGTTAAACGCAAAAGATTTTTACCTGCGTCAACCGCTAATGAAATTTGTTTTATATCATATTTGTAGAATATTTTCATCCAGGCTTTTGTACCCTCATTTAAAAAAGGGACACTAAAAATGCATAATTTTTGGATAATGGTTATAAATGATATTCAATATATTCACGCAAGATATTTGTCGAACGTTTCGTGTCACAAATGTAACTTTTAGAATTTATTTTGCAAAAAGTGCAAAAGGTCACATTAAAATTGAAAATAGAGAATTTTTGCTTTCAACAAGTTCTATTAAAATTTGTTACGTAATAAGTTTGTAAACCTTTTGTTTTTGCCGTTCGTTATTCAATTTTTGTGTACATTTTTGATAATTCTCCATTCACCAATAAGAAAGGCATTTTAAATTTTTAAATAGACTATTTGAATGTTCTAGCCAAAAGTTTTTGGAGGCTCGTGTCAGAAGAAGGACTTTTAATAATTTATTTCAAACATACGTTTAATAGTTTATTTCAAATACGTGGAAAAGAGTAGCTGTAGAGTAGTCAGGTTCTTTCTTGACCTCGGTTACCTAATCCGATCATTTGATGGAGGCAGCATCCACACATGAAATTTAAATTGCAATATAATAGTTCTACAGGCTATGCAATAAGTAAATCAGAAGCATATTCTAAGCTATCGTTTTTCGTAGATGTGCTATCGAAGGTTGAATTTAGGGCCTCCATTTCAACATTTTTCGAACTTCAAGGCATTTCCAACGTTGGACTACAATTGATTTTCATCGTGAATTTTAGCTCATATTATATTTTCAATACGGAGAATATATTTCATTTCATTTATTTTGGTCTATGGACATATAAATCCTTACAGACTAAGAATTGACATAACATATTTCAAGAAAGTTATGTAAATATGTAATCTATTTATTTTAAATATCTAAAAAGGAACAGTTTGAAGTTATTTCCAGACATACAAAACTCTAGGTGTTGAATTGGGTATTCATTTCTTGCAATCCCATTTAGGATATTAAATTCAATAAATCCGCGATTCAAAGCAGTATTTTGGGTCTAATTTGTGGAATGGCGTGTTACATAAAATATATAATATAACCTAAGTGATCTCGGCGGAACATAAAACGGTATAAGCGACAATAATTCAGAACAATCAATTATACCAGCTGTTATATTGAATACAAATAACAAGGTATGACAAATACGGCGATATTGCAATAGATGTAAGCCCTGTAACCAGCATCTGGAAATATAAGGAGGCGCAAAGTCACCAAAGTTAATTGAAGAGAGAGCAAATTTCAAAAAGATCCGCTGAATTCTTTTTATGCGTGATATATCGACTTGGCAAAGGGGACTCCAAACAGTAGAGGCATATTCCAACTTTGATCTTACATAGGAAGTACACAATATTTTTAAAGTATGTGGATCAGTGAAACCGGAACAATTTCTTCTAATATACGCTAGTATAGAATAAGCTTTAGGGATAACATTATAATTTATATGCGAAGTGAAAGTCAGCGCCGCATCAAAAACAATACCTAAATCCATTTTACTTTCAGTAGTGAGGAGTCTGTAATCACTTTTGAAAACCAGTTGAATTGGATTACGAGAACTTGAATATGAAATGTGAATACATTTTGATAGATTTTATGAAAATTTATTTAGGAAACACCAGTCAAGAAGATTATCTAAATCGTGCTGAAGATGTAGAACCTCAGAAATATTCGAAATTTTGTAATATATTTTTAAGTCATCTGCGTATAAAAGAAAATCGATAAAATATAAAATAAAATTTATAATAAAATTTATAATAAAATTTATAATAAAATTTATTTATAAATAAATTAAATAACAAAGGTCCCAAAATACTATCTTGCGGCACGCCAGATGTTTGCAAATATACAAGAGTTTCATAACCACGAATAACGACTTTGTTTCTATTTGATAAATACGATTGTAACCACTTTAACATCAAGGAATAAAATCCCATAGATTGCAACTTAGCACAAAGTAGACTATGAGACTTTAGACTTTATCAAATGTTCCGTATTCAACATTATCAAGATTCCCTGTATATTTTTTGTAACTTTCTGTTGTCCATGAGCTATTAAAGCTCAAACAGTACGCATTTCATTAAAATTAATGTAGCAATCGACATTCAATTCTAGAAAATATGGAGCCGTGAAAAATTATAAAATATGCTCGTTAATTTTTATTCATAACTTTCGCAAGAACTTCTTGTAAACCCTTCGTTGTTGTTACATTCCATTATTATTATTGCTATAATAGCAGCCAATATAGTTATTGTTGTTACTCCTCTTACAGTTGCGATTATTGAAGATACTTTTGCTGCTGTTGCTGGTGGTGTTTGCAGAGAATACACGTATAATTTGCCATTGTTAGGGTACTTAATACAAATAGTTTTACATTAACGCCATTGCCATACTACTGCTGTTCCCCCACATCGTTTTTTCCATATTTTACAATTGCCATTGCTGGCTGCTGTTGTTGTTGGTGTTGCTGCTGCTACTAATATTATATCTATATCATCAAAGGATATTAAAAAGACAGAAAAGTTTTGTTTTGCTATTGCCGCCATAGTTTTCTCTGTTGTTTTGGGTATATTAAAATGATATCGTAAAAGTTGTTTAAGGATTTGCTTTTGTTTTCGTATCATGTAGCGGGTTCATGTTGCTGCTGCCAACACGTTTCCCTTGCCCTACCCCCGCCGCATGTTATGAAGAATGGAATTTACCCCAAAAGAGGAAGGTTATTGACTTGTTTAGTAGTTTCTTTAAAAATGATGTGTAGTAGTTTAAGTTATACAAGTAATTGAAGTTATGTTAACTTCCGTGATATAACTCCAGTAAAAAGTTTCCTAAAGTGTTGAAGTCCGTAACTTTTGATTCGATTTGAGTTCGTTATGGCCAGAACAGGGGGAGAATATAAATAGTATACGAACTGTCACATGTTAAGTTGAATCGTATATTCGATGTTTTTTACAAACAAGTTTACTCAAGCAGTTTTGTCTAAGCAGTTAATAGACAAATTGGCCGAATGTTAACATTCAAACAGTTAGAATTGCTAGCAATGATATCCATTTGCTGTAACTATAAATGTTGCTTTAATTAACAACTGACTATAGATATTCGAAACTTTGTTCTTGATTTCGACATTGATATTAACTCATCTGTATGTGGTAAAATTCTGAAATTCAGCAAATCTAAAATATGTACAATACTTTTTCGGTAGTTTGTCGGAACGTCACAGTTTGTTATAGTCCTACATAATCTGGTGTATTAAAATTCTGTCCATTTTTGCACAAAAGCTATCATCCGATTTTTTAAGGTTACAATTGTTTTTCTTGCAAGCACAAATATCAATACTGTTTATGATTATTTTTGCCACATATGTAAGATAAACAAATTTTACTGCTAAATTCCTTCAACACTCAACGTAACCGACCATGAAGCAATGGTTAGTGTATGCGGCTATCATTGGTGTAATCGCGGGTTCAATCCCCCGTACATAATTATAGTGAGAGTCATTTCGATGTGTCTGACGAACACCTCCTCTCAAACATTACTTCTCAAACTGGAAAGTTCGGAACCGTCGTTAAACTGTTTGTACCTTTAAGTGAGTCTAAAAATATCGGGTTATCAATTTTTCGGTTTGAAAATTAAAGTTAAATAAAACACACCTCAAGCCATAATTTCGTGAAACTTTTATTTCATTTCGCCTCTAGATTGGTTGCAGCCGCAAATCTTTTTGAAGTAATTTTCAACCACTATTTGGCACATTTCGGGCAGTATCTCGGCAATAACTTGACGAATGTTTGTTTTCAAATGCCTCAACATTTAGGGATTATCCGCGTGAAAACGGTCTTTGACGTACCAAAACAGAACGTCTAATCGCGTCAAATTGAATGATTTCGGTAGACAATTTACGTCGCCAAAACGTGAAATTTTGCTTTGTGGAAATTTCTCATGCAGTAAAGCCAAAATCGGTCATATTATGTGACTCGTGGCACCGTCTTGTTGAAATCACATATCGTCCCTAATCATAATCTTCAATTGGAGGTAGTAAGTTTTAACTATTTTACGCGTTGTTAAACAATTCATATTCGTAAATGGCAAATCTTTCACTAAATAAATAACACTTCAGATGACAGGTACTTAACAGCTGACCACCTTGAGAAGAGGTGGTGTATTCACTCATCGTCATATAAGAGAGCTTGTAACAAAATACTTATTTCCACACATAAAATATAGAATTTATTTCTTTAGTGTTTATCAAAAAGTTTCCGACATTCACTAATAATTCACAAACTGCAATAAATAACAGCTAACAAATAAATATCTAAAATAGTAAAAAATGTTTGTACATCTATCATTATTCAGATTACGTGCGACCCATCATCAGATAAATGGACAAATAAAAGTCTCCCCTTTCTCATATATAACATATTGACTTTGCCGTTTTTCCATCGAAAAGTTTTTTTTTTTTTTGTACATATATTATTGAATAATTGCGCATACTGCTTGGGGGTACCTTAAAATATTTTTTGTTTCTGTCAGCTATAAACATATATATCTTTTAATTGTTAAACATAATGAAAATTAAAATGCTAAGTATTCCAAAGGTGGTAGATTCCGTTTTAATATGGACAAATTTGTTTTCCTGGATCAACTTCACCTAACTTTTTGTCCCTAGCGTTCGGAATATTTTATGAGTGGACGTGCCAGAAATGCTTTCTTATTATAAATTTGTACATTTTATTCAGTGAAAACTGTATTTTTTAGAAATTTTTAATATCCACAAACACAATTAAAGCGATTCTTTACAAAATACATGAGTTGTGATATTTCTCTTTAGTATCTACCCAATATCATCATTTACTGGTGGTAACGTAATATTCAATTTTGTTCCAACTTTATGGATCTATATGTTTCGAATGTATTGCCTTCAAACTTCTATAGGTACTCACTTTAGAGTGAGAGCACACACCTAATTTTAGGACTTAATCCTCAGATATTTTTCCCAGAAGACTGTATCGTTTTTCCTATTTTCGTCACTGTGTAGCCCCTAAATGTGGATAACAGGGATAAAAGTGGGCGACTATTTCAGACGATTGTACCAATTTTGCTTCTTTGCATTCTTGTTTTACAAATTTTTAAAATGCTGTCAGAGAAAAGAATTTTGATGAACTTAACTTTAGTCTTTTGGATGTCCCTTTTTCTCCCTTTTATCGCTCAAAAACACGAAACTTGAAACACTCCTTTTTCTTACGATGGGGAGGAAGGCGAGAACACTATTTTATGAAAATGTTAGAAACTGTTAACTATAAAAACAAAGGCATTTGCAGATGTCGTGCTTTTCATTGATAATTCCGCTGCCGATGTTTCCGCCTATTGTAACTAATCAAAAAAATACCCGGTTTAATATTGCTAATATTTTATGGCCATCAGGCCACCATGACATGAAATTTCGGATATTTATTTCACACCTAATGGCAACTTTCTAGCCTATAATAAATTTCTCTGAATGTAACCAATACAGTCATATCTTACTAGTACTGGAAAATGTTTATATTGTAGAATTTTTGGACGATCTTTGGAATATAAAATTCGGAACTATTGTATAACTTCCAGTGAAAGTATCAACCGCAGACGAGGGTTGTAAACGCAGCTATCGTTCACATGATCGGTTGTCATGAAGTGTCTGGCAAACATTTCGCGTAGTCGGGTAATCGACACGTCTAGTATATACTGTGACAATCGAAATAGCCATTAAACTATAGGTCCCGTTGAGTGCGTTTAAAAGGAGTACACTGAATGTGAAAAACTTTATCATTTCTTATAGTACAGAATGTTTTTGGCAGTATTTTATCCTAGAGTGACCAAACTGTAAATTCTTCAAAACTAAAGCCAATGCTGGTTTAAATATGCACAGTAAAATTTCAGGTGATCTCCATAGCTAGAAAATCAGAACTTTATTATTACACTATGATGTAGTATTTTCGCTAACAATGGACTAAAAAAGATATACCACTGATTTAAGTTGTGCAGGCAACTGCTATTAACATTGTATGTCATAAAATCTCAGGCGACTTTCCGAACATGAATATAGAAACATTTTGGACTATATGTGGCTGAAAAAGGGATTCTTTCAGATTTCACCCAATAGAGGGTCATTGATCTTGAGAATTCCTATTACAACTTTATATTATTAAATTTACAACGACATCAGAATATGAAATTCCGAACTTTTATCTTAAAATCAATTGTAAAATTTTCGACCAGTGCAGATGACTTTCAGTACATTCAATTCCGGACTTTTATGTACATTCAATCGTAATATTTTCGTTCACAATGGATGAAAGAAGAATTCCTTTACTTTTCGACCAATACGAGTATCGTCTGTGAGAAGACACATTAAAGCTATGTAGCATTCAATTCCAGATGATCTTCGGGATGTAAAATTCTGAACTTTTATGTTATAATCAAATGTAGTACTTTCGCCAATTGCGACCAAAGGAATAATTCCTACCGAAGGACACGTTTGCAGAAACATTGCTCTTATCAGATACTTTTAATATTATATATCATAAAGACCTTTAAAATATGAATTTAGAGGCATTTAAATTGTGCTCAGTGATAGCATTTGACCACAGCAACCAAGAATTGTGGGGGTAGTTTGATGGAAATTAAGAAACATTATTTTCCCATTTTGGAAAAATTTCATTTACTTTCGATTAAACATTCTATCTAATCTAACCGATTATCGCTGTTATTTAGCGCACGCCAAGCATAATTTTAATTAATTTAAACATAAAGCTTTTTGTTATTTTGCATCTCTCTAAAAAGGATGGCTCTAACAATTTAATGATGCTAATAAAATCTCACTCTACCTGCCAGCTTTCTCACCTCAATACTAGCGAAAAAATTGTTAATCATGAAGCCATCCGAAGGTATTAACACCACTTAAACATGGAATACTACCCATTCACTTTTACTTGACAATATTACTATTTTATGCAAATAACCCTTTATTATGTCCATTCTTCCCTTTCTAACCCAGACGACTCTCAAGTGATTCCTGTTGTATATCCACTAGATAATAACAATATCTCGTTTTCCATCTCGCTCCGCCTCTAATATATTCAAGACTTGATTATACAGAATGAAAACGTGAAATAAACTGTCCAGGCGTCCACCACAA
>JAHXMU010000674.1:524989-662081 GCA_019455685.1 Philornis downsi
TATATATATATATATATATATACTTAGATATACAAATAAATATCATTCCAGGATATATGATATTTTCATCATGAAATTATTTCATTTGAAATCCTGCTCAAACATAATAAGTTTGCTTAATGCGGTGCGTGGCAAGAGGTGTACAATCAACCGACCAGAAATCCTTGAAAACAGATTCCACTACTGCATTAAAAGAAATATAAATAAAGTTGAGTACATGCCGCTTCCCTACTTTCTTTCAATTTAGAATTTAACATGCAAAATCGTATAAAAAAACCATCGAATAAAATATTTATATTAATGGAGTTGGTAGAAATGAACAGTGGCTAAATGTGTGTTTTTGAAAAAGAAAAATGATAATCAAATGTAAATGCTAATTGACGAAATTTTTAAAAAGTTTGCGGAGTTATTAACAATAGTTAAGTATTACGAAGTTGAAGTACAACAAGGTCGCACATGCATTGGGAGAGTGCAAATCGGCTACAGGTTGCTCTTCATCAAACTACAGTATTTATAAATGTTATATAATAAGTTATTTTGGTTGTATCGCTCGAATAAGCGGTCTATTTTTATAGGATTATATTCTGATATAACTCTTATGTAGATAAACCAATCTCTCTCATATTCAGTGCATATACGAGTATTTAGGAAACAGTAAAGATGGAGTCTAAATGAGGAGGGGTTAAAGAAAAAGAATAACATGGACTGGAAACTATGCTAGGTTAAGACTCACTTAGACTACATAGTCTATTGGACACCACGGAAAATAGAGATATGGCAGTCCCTAGTTTCTCCCGTTGAATCATCCTGAGCGTCCCAAGAAGCTCTTAAGTCGGACAATACCTATATCATCTAGATCTCCTAGGTCCTTAAAGAAATAAGAACCCATTTTTGATTTCCACCTGTTCGTCAGGGCGGGGAAATTGCAGAGAAGCTGTTTTATAAACTCCTCCTCCTCCTCTTCATCCTTACAACTCCTGCAGAAGTCACTAGTCGTAACCTTCAGTCTTACTGTCTGTCTTTCAATCAGATAGTGTCCCGTCGTGACGAATACAAGTAGTGAGATGTCGGGTCTTGATAGCGACAGCAGTTTGTGTGAACGCTTCAGATCTAGGCGAGTCCACATCTGTTTGGATTGATTGCAGCCTCGTACAGGCGGCCACATACCATTTGCTGCTAAATACGCTCTATCCCGCATTAGGAGCTTGCAAGTGGCTACTGGCATGCCCACGGACTTCAACTCGGCTTCAACTCTGTAAGGTTGTCCCATGTCTTGCCAGTTCGTCTGCTCTGCAGTTCCCTGGTATGTTCCTGTGGCCCGGCAGCCACATAAAGTGAATGTTGAAATGCTGAGCCATCTGCCGTTCTGATCTGCGGCATTTCAGGGCTGATATCGAGTTGAGAAGGACAGAATCCAGAGATTTAATGGCAACTTGACTGTCAGAAAATATGTTAATCCCCATCGTGGTGAGGACGTTATACCTCAGCCGTTCTGCCACTTCCTTAATGTTCAAAATTTAGGCCTGATAAACACTACAGTGATCATGTAGTCTTCCTGCTATACTTAGCCTTAGGTCTCAGGAGTAGACTCCAAAACCTACCTGATCATTTAATTTTGATCCGTCAGTGTAGAAGTCGACATACAGTCTTATACCAGGAGTTCTACATTTCCATGTGTCTCTATCTGGTATAAGTATATCGTACTTCTTGTCGAACAGTGGTTCAGTCAGGTGGTTCACTGGTACTTCTTGTCGAACAGTGGTTTAGTCAGAGTGTAGTCAATAGTGCCTGATATGTCGGGCACCATGTTAAAGACCACATTGTGACCATGACCACTGTGACAGCTCTCTCAGTCTTACTGCGGCAATCTGAAACAGGGCTAAAAAATGGGAAAATAACCACTGTTTTCAAAATGATGACAACCTTGATCCTGATGACTAATACAGTAGCGCAAAAGGAAGAATGAGATAATGTTAAGAAGTGAGAAAGTAACCACTGTCTTCAAGATGACGACAACCCTGATCGTGATGACCAATATAGTAGCGCAAAATTGGATAATTTGGAAAAATATGCGAGAAGCAAATGAAAGTTAGTCTCCAATTGCTTTATGGGCTAATCTAACCGAAATATATTAGCTGTGATCGAAAATCAGTAACCCAAAACGGTTTTCGAAGTCATCCCCTAAAAACGCGCCTCAACATACCATATGGAGACGCGAACAAAAGTTTGCAAAATTGACTAGAAGAACTAGACAAAAATGTTTATATTTAGTACCTTCATTCTACGTTATTTTATTTTTCTTCAACGTCAAATGCCTTTTATTTCAATTCGTATTTTTAATCACTTTGCAAAATCGTTTTTTTGTTTTTGCAGTTTGTTAATTTTACCACTAACTGTGTTAATGATCCTTTTAATCTTAAATATGTACCATCCCTTCCAATATATCTTTTTAAAAATTGGCCACAAATAATAAGGCGATGGATCAGGGGAAAAAGGTCGTAAACATTTTCCTATTAGTTCCTATTAGAACAAATGAGAGACATTGGATGAAAGGAATAATGTAAAAATCAACTGACCGCAGTGTTTTACGTTCTAAACATTGGTGCACAGTTATGTCTTTGCTTTAGCGAGCATTACATAAAATCCATAACCAAAAAAAAAAAAAAAAAAATCCATTACCATAATCTCAGTATACTTTACCTTATAGCTAGCTGTAATTCGTAGAATAAGTTTATTAATTTCTTAAAATATTATCCAAGGGCCTTAGGTTAGACATACCTAGTATATGACATACCATTATACATCTAAATCGTATTTCCTGTTTTCATTTCCTCAGTCATTAAAATCATTTGTTGATGTTTATTTGTATACATTTACAAGTGGATATTCGCATACACTCATATGATTACATTTATACAGCCACATTCGCGTAGATGTATGCACACATATTCCAGTGCGCATATAAGTCATAATCCTCATATCATATCCGGCTGTTTATGACGTTTGAATAGCTTATTAAAAATTACCCTCTAACCTAGTGTGAGTTCAGATTTTGGCATTGAGTTTCATGTAAGGATTTTTCATAAGGATTATTATGTATACATAAAATTAATAGCGTTATGGATTACTTTCAGCCTTCGGGAGACATCATGAATGGAAGTTGTAATTACAAGAAGCGAAAAGAAATACTATTAACGTGTCATGAAAATCGATTTTATGCTTAATGGTTTTAAAACCCCCCCTAGTACAGATTACTTTACATATTAACGCTCTTCACCTTTATGCAAAGTTAATTTGCTATTTTGGTCTTATCGAGAAGCAAAACATTCAACTCGAAACGACAGTTTACTATTAGACTCTTCAGTTGAAATCTCCTACCCGAAGATTATCCTTTTAAGCATGCAAATGTGTTTCCCATGTAACGAAATGGGGAGAAAAGCGCGTTTCATTCATTCATTCACCCCATTGTTAATCAGCTCACAAAACGGAAGGAATTTCATACTTCAGCGTGCTTAACACTCACGCGATATGGAAAGAATGTTTCTTTTTTATATTTGTGTTCGTGCTTAACTTTTGTAATCCGTGAAATGCTGGAATGGGATTTCGTAAAAGGTTTTAAGGTTCACTCTAAGAAGAAGATGGTGAAATCCCTCTGGATAGATTTTCTCTGGAAAGTAGTCGTCTTGGCACAGAAGGTGTAAGATCACATATTAAAATTTGTCCGATAATTTAACTACATTCATGTTTTCGCACTCAATTTTGGCGATTTGTAGTGTGAAATTGACAGATTGCAATTTTCATAATTTTTGCAGTTAAGCGTTTTGTTTGAGAATTAATGAATTGGCAAATAATTTCGGTTAAATTTGTTCTCCATTAACATCGATGTTTTTGTAAATTTTGTAAAGAAGTCGCATATCAAAATAAATCTAATACTAATTAATATAATCGAATATAAAATTTTCGAATTGCATTTTGAATGGCAATTTAACGACCTCTTGGCATTTAGACGCTAGGCCTGGAAGATAACCGCGTACTAAATTTTTCATTGAATTCTGTGGATTGTGGATTTTTCACCTCAAACCAATTGATAGTAAAGTTTCGACATTTTCCACTGTTTAGGCAATAACCGTAATTAATATTTTCCCCTTAAATTTCGAAATTTAAGCCTAAAATTGTACACAAAAAAAAAAAATACAAATTCCGCTCCATCTCATGAATGTGATACAGGATTACACGATTTTTATTCGCAAACTCATTGACGACCGCTTACAGGCGATTCTAAACATCTTTACATTTTTACTAGACTTGACAATTCCGTTGGACTACTCGGAACGTTAGTCAAAAAGCGAAATAGCCGCCGATCAAAGAAGAAAAGATGGTTGTATCGGGATAGAAACCACTGCTAGCCGCACGATAGTTGTTTGTACTACACATCGCGTCACGGTCAGGCACAGCTTGAAACTGCATTTGATACGTATTTTCTTAGTAAATGTCGATTAGTATTAGATTAGAAATTTATTACATTTTAAGTTTTCTCCACGAATTTCGACTTCAAAACGATGAATCAGTTTTTAATCTCCTTTGTCTTATTGGACTCTCCATTTAGTCCAAATATCGATCATAGCTTTGGAAAAAAAAATCGCAAAATTTCGCATCTCAAACTAACCGATGGATGCAGAGAAGTGAACTTATTTTTGTCATAATTGCTTTCGAACTTTCTGAATTGAAAAGAATGAAAAAATTAAAGCCGAAATTTAAGGCATTTCAGTATAATTTAAAAAATCACAACATATGTGAGCGCTGAATTTAAACTCGGCCGTACCTTTAATCTAATAACGCTCACATTGTCTCCGTAAAATTTTTTATCATAGCTGCATTTCTTGAACTTTCTTGACAACCGCATTGTTTTTAATTTTGTGAATAGTTTTCGGATACAAAGATTTGGTCCTGAGAAGCTTTTTGAAGCAAATTGCGAGATCTTAATTCTGAAGGTAGTTGTTCCTTTTTGCGATCCATTCCTACGACAATTGTGCGAAGGCCGTAATAAATTGTGAAATTTAGGCATGAGACATGGACTCACCACTTCACACCTGAGACAAAGGAACAATCAAAGCAGTGGGCTGGAATGGGAGAATCGTTTCCAAATAAGGCGAAGACGCAGGCAGGCAAAGTTATGGCATTTGTTTCTTTTTTTTTTTTTGATGCGCATGGGATTATTTTTATTGATTTTCTTATTATGCTAATTTCCAGCATTTAGGTGATGAAATTATGGGAAAAATACGTCAAATGGCGAAAAGAAACTGTTGTTTCATCAAGTAGTACATTTCTCCGGAGAATTTAGCGTGGAAGAAAGCTAATATAAGTCCAACGGCCTGCATGATTGAGCTGACCAGGAGAATTTTAGATTATTCAAGGCGTAATTCAAATAAACGGTCTTCAAAACGAATATGTTCCAAATTACCGAACAATCTTAATAGTTCAAAAGCGATCGAATCTGCTTATGATAAAAAATGGTATTCCATCAAGATAAGTGCGCCGAATTCAATATTTTAACAAAGATGTGAAAACATTTTAAACTTCGCATATCCATAACACTATTTTGCCTAGCATTTATTATCAACAACGACTGGATTGAAAGCCACTCCAACTGCTCGACAAACATAATCCGCAATAATGTCATAAAGGACGTTTCACATGAAGGATTCACGACATAATATGTGCGTCATGTTGTAAACGATATTAAGTTGGCAAAGTGCCTTCTTACGTAGCTGCATGACAGCATCTGCAAAGAGATTGTATGCAACGAAAGTAGTTGCTACCTTCACGGGCGGTGACAATTAGTGCCACCATCTGCAACAACTCCCCTCCAAAAAGGCCGCTGTAATGATTGTCATTATTATGATTACTGTTTTCACTGCTCTCTTTTCTTTTCTTGGATCAATTTTAAACTTTTCACGTAAGTGAAGTGCTATGGCATGTACGGAAAAATGAAATGAATGACGAGCAGTCATTTTATATGGCTTGCGTGTCAGCTTATTCAAATTAAAAGGGTTTTGTCGTTTCGTTTTCATATTTTTTTTTCTTGGTTCGTATAGCAGTTGCTCCTGCGACAACTTATGATGGAAGTTAATAAAATGAAAACATTAATGTTGCACGTTTTGTTATGTTTAGAGGAAAATGGTAACACGTAAATTCTGTATAGTTAACTTTGGGTTTTAGGAAATCAACTTATGTCGAAGACGTAGAACTCTAGTACGAGGGCGATCCCAAAACTAGTCGGCCTAACAAAGAAGAGACAAAAATTTTGGATTTTGGGAGCTCGATATCCTTTTTTCCAGCGATATTCAATACCTTCTATACCCTGTGTATAGTAAGAATTGTCAAACTTCTTAAAATAGCCATCAACCGCAGACTCCACATCTTCATTGTTGTCAAATCTTTTAACACCGAGCCATTTTTTCACGTTTGGGAATAGAAAATAATCCGAGGGTGCTAAATCCGGCGAATAAACAGCCTGATGAAGTTATTTGAAATTTAATCCATTAATTTTGGCCATCGCAATAGTGGAAGTGTGAGCTGGAGCATTTTCTTGATGAAACAACACTTTCTTTTTCGGCAGATGCGGCCCTCTTCCATAACTTCATCACCTAAACGCTGCTATAAATTATTATAATTAGACATATTCGCCTTATGGTTTTCCTATCTGAAGGTAATCAATAAAAGGACGGTAATCAAAAAACAGATGCCATGATCTTGCCCGCAGATGGAACCGTCGTCGTCTTCTTTGTACACGGTTATCCCATTCCAGTCCACTGCCCTGACTGTTCGTTTGTCTCAGGTGTTAAATGGTGAACCCATGTCTCATCCATGGGTATAAACTGACGCAAAAAGTGGGCTTTACAGCAGTGAAAGATCGCCAAACTCCATACTGGCACATCTTCACGACGCTATTTTTGCTATATTGAAAGCAAGCGCGGCACCCATCTTGTACACAGCTTTCTCACCAATAAACGATGTATACCACTTTTTGAAATGCCAATCAATTCAGCCGACCATCATCCAACACCATTTTATGGATTTTCTTAACCGTGCCTCACGTGGACACCTCAATTCGTCTTGGCAGCTTCTGCGGGCGCGTTTAAAAACTCTAGTAAACAATATTTTACAGTCATAAGCGAAGGGGCGGACTCCCCCAGGTTAAAGTCTAATTCGGCTTTTTATATTGGTTGGACTGAGACCTTTCAAATGGAAATATTGAATTACAGAACGATGACCAAATTTTTCCATATTTACAAATTCTCTGAGATCGTTTACTTGTATGACTCAAATAAAAATACTAAACAACGTGGCACCTTGAAATTTAAAACATGTTTTATAAAGTTGCCACTTGGAAACAAAATAACTTTTTTCAAATTACTGGCACCGTTCGTTAATACGGTTAGTGTTTTGAATCACCCTCGTATGAATAAAATACAGGTTTCTTCGCCTCTGCTCACCAAGTCTCCGCATTTTCCTCAGCGTAAATTATTTTTAACATTCGATTAATGTTTTAATTAACATAAAGATATGATTTTTGACTATTTATTTTGGTTAAGTTGTCTTTTCAACGAGTTAAGAATCGAGTGAGAAATGAGCTTCATAGCTGAAGAAAATTTTGTTTCATTGAAAGCCCACATTTGAATCACTACTTTTGTAGTAAGTTTTGACTATTTTTGTGCGTTCCTTGGTTGATAAAGAATCCATGTTCGTAAATGGCAACTCCAAAGATATGATCTTTAATTTGTGTAGTTATAAATGCTCAGATTACTTCCATGACCAGATTACTAATATATCGAGATTCTTGGGCAAATTTTTAATTATAAAGTTATCCATTTTTCGGTTTCAAATAAAGTTAAATAAAATACACATAAAGATATGATTTCGATGATACTTTTATTTCATTATAATGTTAAAAACTTGTCATTATGTACGAAATACAATGTCATTTAAATGACCGACTCCGGATTGATTACAGTGGTGGATTCTTTTGAGGTTCCTGTAGCGTAATTTTCATTGTTCATTAATTTCCATTTTCAGTCACTTTTCCGGATGCAATAACTTTTCCACGATGTAAGAAATGAGCTTCGTCGCTGAAAAAAATTTTGTTCGATTGAAAGCCCACGTTTGAATCACAACTTCCGTCTAAAGTTTTAACTATTTTTACTTTAATTGTTAAAGGATCCGTATTCGCAAATGGCAAACCTTTGACTAAGTAAACAACACTTTAAATGACAGGTATTTAACTGCTGACAGCCTTGCTAGACCGGTAGTTTTGAAACCAATAAATGTATAACCTTACACGACGTAAGCATCGAGTGAGAAATGAGCCTCATCGCTGAGGAAAATTTTTTGGGAAAAAGACTTTATGGATGACTAAGTAAACAACACTTTAAATGACAGGTATTTAACTGCTGACAGCCTTGCTAGACCGGTAGTTTTGAAACCAACAAATGGATAACCTTCCCCGACGTAAGTATCGAGTGAGAAATGAGCTTCATCGCTGGAGAAAATTTTGTTCCATTAAAAGCCCACATTTGAATCACTACTTTCGTATTAAGTTTTAACTATTTTTACTTTGGTTGTTAACGGATACATATTCGTAAATGCCAAACCTTTCACTAAAAAAATAACACTTTAAATGACAGGATTACGACCATTAATCCAATCATGATATTAGTTTTTTTACCGCAATTAGCAGGGGAATCGAAAAATTTCGTACGTTTACTTACTTCTTTTCCATTAGGATACACCAAGATCGAGTTTGATTTCAATGACTTGGTCGCATTGTCCCGGGCGAGAAGATTTTTCATTTTGAAACATATTATTGAGTTGTTCCCCCCCACCGATAACAAACCCATTTCCTTTGATTCTTTTTCAGTGTCTGAAAAATTTTAGTAACATTATGCAATTTTCGGTCCATGGCACTTACGTCGTCGGTATTCGAAATCACATAGATTTTATTATAAGTGGCACCCACTGCATTTGGAAAAACTTTCGTCATCATCCTTTCCATTCCATGGTAGGCTATCACCTTTTCTTAGTTCGCTTTTCGGTGTTACAAATACCGGGATATCCATTTTTCGATTTCAAGAGTAAAGTTAAATAAAAATTAAATTTCTTCCATTTCTATACTTCAATCTCACCCTGAAAATATTTTACAAATCAAAATTCCATACTCGTTGTAAACTGTAGAATAATTACACATCCACATGTTAGATACACATACCATTTAACCGTTAACTACAATGTACGTACATACATGCATACATGCACATATGTATGAGTCGCTTAGAACCAACGACAATGGTATAATTATGACTAGTATTTCGCTTGATTCTCTTTTTTTGTGAAAACAAAGGACGAACTGAAATGCCTGTGGAAATTCACTTAATTTATTCAAGTCCAATTTCACCCAATGCTGTTGCTTTAGACATTCCCCCTCCCTTAAATAAACGTCAATTTAAATCATATATAGTATGGACAAATATTTGTTTTTTGCTAACGCAAATACACAATTGCATAAAGGTACACAATCCGCCCATTGGCAGAGAGTCTCGTGCCTGTGACCGTCCATACAGTCAAAACAGGCAATCACTCCAGCGCATAACAAACTTGTGCATATGCATGATTATTAGTACATACCCCGCTGCCAAAGAATGGGCTTGAAGGCCTTCCAGCAGGCCTGCGATGCATGTGTATTAGACTGCCTCGAAAATAAATATTTGAAAATGTACCACTCTAAACATCAAAAATGACAATCGAACAAAAAAGTGATACTGAAAAAATTCATTGGTTAAAAATATTTTCCAAAGACGTAGAGGTTATTTAAAGAACACGGATGTTAACATAATGTCGATTATTTTGAACGTTTCACATATTTTCTAGCGAATTGATTTAATTTATTACAAATTTAGTGTAGAATCACAGTTTCAGTACTTCTTGTGCGTTGTTACAGAAGCTCAAAAAGGTCAATAAAAAATCATAACATTCCTCCAAAGCCCATTTCAAATACGTTGCTTCTAGTCGGAGATCAATGCATTCCCTTGGATCCAGTAGCAGTTAAAATTTGAATCCGAAGCAATTAACGTGGCCTACTGTTAAAGGAATTTGTGCAGATTTCAATGCTCAATCCTCAAGAAGTTATGAAATTAGCATTCTATGATGAGTTTGCAATAAACTCAATCCAATTCGCTAGAAATTATGTAAAAAATTAACAACCATTATCAATATTTTGATATATGTGGATGTTGTTTAAAACCATTTTTATGCAATAGCAAAATATTTCCATCCAAAGAAGTATTTTAGAATAGAAACTTCGAGGGAAAATGATACTTGAGACGGGTAAGTAGAAGGCGTAGGAAAAAGAGTGGCATCATTTATCCAATAGATGGCTTCAGTCAGTAATCTGTATCTTACACTAGATGGCGTTAGAAAGATAATATTTCATACTCAAAATACAACTCAGACAGCTTTGTAAGTGTTTAACGCAGTACTGTTTGAAACCCCTTCAAAAATCGGCATCAGGATAAAGAAAATACTTCTCATTTTACAATTTTTCTGTCATTAATTGTTCTTCTCCCATCTGGGAGGTCCTGCTTGATCGCAACAAATCCGATCTATTTTTGAAGCGGATGGTAATTGGTGATAAAAGTGGGCCGCTTACGACAACATCAAGTGAAAATGGTCAAAGGGCGGTGAACCGGCGCAAACGGTAACCAACCAGGAATTAAAGTCATGAAGTTTTTGCTGAGCGTTTTTGACAAGATTGGCGGAGAATCGTCCACTATTAGTAAATTAAACGGAGTTCGGACCGTCTGAAGGAAGTAATTGCCCAGAAGCGGCCAGCGTTGGCCAATAGAAGAGAAATTGTGTTCCCTTGTGGCCCAAATGATTACCATCTGTTCTTACCTAGCTTGTGAAAATCGACGGTTCCAGTTTTTGCCAATAGGGATGAGGATTTCTATGAGAGAGGCATAATGGAAATATCTTCAAAATGACAACAAGTTTTAGAACAAATCTGTGCATATTTGATCTAAATCGGATCATTCTAATTTTGATAAATAGCATCTTGAACGTCACGAAAAAATATGGATTTTTTTATAACAACTTATAAAACATTTTTTAAAACAACTCCAAAGATATGATATTCAATTTGTGTAGTTATAAATTTTCAGATTGCTTCTATGATCAGATTGCTAATATATCGAGATTCTTGGGAAAATTTTAGGGTTATCCATTTTTCGGTTTCAAGTAAAATACACATAAAGCTATGATTTCGATGAAACTTTTATTTCATTATAATGCTACAAACTTGTCATTATGTACGAAATACAATGTCATTTAAAAGACCGCTTCTGCATTGATTGCGGCTATGGATTCTTTCGAGGTAGTTCTCGAACACTTTATCGCACATTTTGGGCGATATTTCGGCGATAACTTGACGAATTTTATTTTCAAATGTCCCAACGTTTGGGGATTATCCGGGTAAACACGGTTTCTGGAAACTTCTCATACATAAAACCAAAATCGGTCGTGCTGTGTGGCTCCTGGCATCTTATTAAAACCACAAAAAAAAATTTTGGTTACCATAGCGTTCTGAATTGAACTTCAGATTATCCGCCACACTTTTACTAATAGAAGCAATATTTTCGGCAGTGCGTACATTGCGATGATGCGCAGGCCTGACCACATCTGTGACGCTTCCAGTCTCTTCAAATTTCTTTACAGTCTTGCCAATTCTTAGCACCGTAGATCGATTACGACGACCATAATCACCCCCATAATGCACGAAAAGTGTCCACTATTGAATTACCACTTTTGTTGAAAGTTTTAACTATTTTTACGCATTCTTCAGTTGTTGAATGAACCTTATTCGCAAATGGCAAACCTTTCACTAAATAAATAACACTTTAAATGACAGGTAGTCAACAGCTGACAGCCTTGCTGGACCTGCGGTTTTGAATCCACTGAATGGATAACTCTATATTTTACATATTATTTTCATGGAGTTTTAAATATGTCATGTTTTTCATAGTATATTGGATTACTGGAGTTCAAATAGAATATTTGGTTTTAGTTAAGGAAACCCGCAATTTCAGGGAAATCCTAGAAATAATCCTGTCTACAAAGTTCTTCCACAGAGCTTGTAATAAATTTCGTGCAAGATATCAAGACAATGGGGAATTTGCTATATTATGCTTATAATTGATTTGTTTCTGTTTGTTTGAGAACCAGATTTTGGCAAATTATGCGTTAGGACTTTTTCATATTAAGATAGCTGTATGTAAAACAAACAATGGAATTGTACTGATTAGTAATCAACAAATCCAATGAGCAACTTTAATCGAATTTTATGCAAAGATATGTTTCCATCCTTTTATTATCAGTTGTGTTCAATTTGAGAATCTTGGTATTATAATCATAGTATGCGTTGTAAATATAATATTATTGTCGACTATTTTCGTAGACTTTAAATGTGAACTTGGTAGTTGTTTCGGGAAGCACCCCAATCTTGTTAAAGCCGTAAAGGGTTGAAAGGGATTATCTTTCGGCGCATTTCTGGAGAGAAAATCTATTTCTACATATACATTATTAGTAACATCTAGACAACAGCATTCAACAGCCACCTTGTATGGAAAAAATAATTTTCCAGTCAAATCGGGATATCTCGAGAAAATGGTTCGATTCATACCTACAAATATTTTTATGTTGTTTTTGCGTGTTCAGTTTGATGGATGATTTGGGACTACAAATTATTGCCGAATGTGCGGTATTCGTCTACGGGAATTTCTGCCATAACGAATAATGAAAACATGAAAAATTAGAAAAGCATCCATAACCCGAAAATGGACGACCAAATACGGAAAAAAACGTTATGTTCGCAAAATTTCTTAATGAATGGGTTAAATTCACACCTTCTCAAAGTGATTTTTACAAAATAGTCAAGATAAAACATCTTTATTTTTTTCCTAAAACGTCTGAAACTCAATGTTGTACTCGTAAATAACTCAAAAATTGCACAATATATCTACTCCAGCGAGAAAATCAATCTGGCCCCAATACATTTTTCAAAAAATCGCTTTATTAAAGAAGCGTTTAAGATCAAAATTCGATCATATCTCGGATATAAAGCATGAATTCTTGAATTTTTTGTCCTCATTCCGTCGGGAAAAATGTGGGCACGAGTGCTGTTGGATATAGCAAACTGCTCTCGAATACTTTTCAAAGAAAAATTTATTTCAATACAACGTTAGCACAAAATAAAAAAAATACTAATTAAAAAAATCTCCATAACTAGGAAACCAATCATTCAATCATGTACATTTCTTTCTTTTCTAAGGAAGTGGAGTAAGATGAAGAGCATGACATTCATTTCAAAATAGCTAAAATTATGATATTTTGTACTCAGAAACGAAGTTTTTATACCTATATTACACGACATCTTTAATGTTCAACCAAAATGTTTACAGGGTGGCGTACCAATTGCACTACAATAATAAATTCAAATAAATCTCTCATAATTGCTTTCCTCCATTTTCATTCACGTATATGCGATGCCTTAACAGAAAATTATTTATTGCGGGATTGCCTCAATTATTGTTTTAATGGACTGTTGCAATTTCGTTAAATTCCATGCTTTCGTTTTGTATAACTGTTGTTTGACATAACCCCTTAAAAAACAGTCTGGTGCAGTCAGGTCAGGTAACCTTGGGAGCCATCAGAAAGTTACGTTTCTGGATATTAATTTGTTTGGGAGTTTTCGTTGGAGCTGTGCGTCATAACCGGAACTAAATGCTGTTGAAACGGACACGTCTTCGGTGCAGTTCTGGTTAAAAAGAACTCTTTCAACATCTTTAAATAACGGCCCCCTTTGACAGCTCCTGTTGCACCGTAACACAATTCGTGCGCCACTCTGTTTAAGAAAGAACGCTATACTAAAAAAAAACTAAACATAAAATATGCTTCATTTGCGAGATTTCATTTCATTTCGAATTTAGCGCTTTTTTATTTCAGTGACTTTTTTTTCAGAAATTTGTTGATCGCGGCGATCGTCTACAGCTTTAAAATTTTTTTCCAAAGCACTGCGTTGAATGAAAAATTAATATGAAAAATTGAAGCTACTGGATCAAATTTCTAGTTATCGTGTAAATTACTAACAACTTATTTGTGATTAACATGAAGTCATTTTTAAAAAGTATGATTTTTTTCTTAGAAATTCTAAAACTAAACGCTTAATAAGTCATCCAATTAAAGCTGAAAGAATTGACTACAGAATTTTTGATAAAAGGACAGACATTCCGAAATACGTTTTGTGAAGTGTGATCTGCAAGATCTGCAAGAAGGCCTGTAGTTCTGGCCAATGTTCCCACTGTGTGGCGTTTAGCCATGGACTTATATGGATGGATGGATGTATATATGTGTGTGTGTGTGTGTGTGTGAGTGTGTCTGTAGATGGGAGAGTAAGTCTATTGCACAAGTGGCTGGACTATTGTTCTAAGTTAGTATACGTGTAGATGTGAGAGCGAACGCGTAGTCCTTTTGCTTAGTAGCAGCCAGCTTTGTTGCTGAGGTCTGTTGATGAGAGCACAAATAAACACAAATAAAATCGTATTCGAATCATGACGAAGGCAGCAAAAAAACCTTGGTTTTTTTCCTGTCGTCTGTTCTTTGAGTGTGCATTTAATTGAACAATTTTGCAACGACTTTCGTCGTCGTTGACGTCGTTGTAGTCATTGTTGGTGTGATTTAATCGCCTTCACGTTTGATGTGGCCAGTGCTGTTGCTGCTGCTGTTGTTGTTGTTGCAGAGAATTGTGATGAATGATGGTTGCATGTTGCAAATACCTTACTGCTGCTACTGTACCGTTGGCTATTTTGCTGTAGTTGTTATTCTCTTTTGTTTACTAACAAAAAAAAATGTATTAATGTGCAGTTTTTGCTGCTGATAATGCAGTAAAGTAATTTACACTTTGCCACAGTGCATGAGTTGTGTACGTATTTGTGTGTGGGTATGCGTGTCTGTGAATGTGCTGCGGTTTAGGAAACATTTACTTACTTTTTCGTATACCATTTTTATGTTGTTGGCCTCTTTGCGTTTTTGCTGCTGCTGCTGCTGCTGCTATTCGTTTAAAAGAACAATTCTGTTTTAAATTAAGACATTAATCACGGTAAGGTCGGTGTTTTTTATCCCTCACATTCGTTTTGTTTCCCTTTGCTTCTGTTATAATTTATGCTAAACGATTAATTGTGATAAATACATTTTCGCAAAGAGAAACCACTTCTCCCTTAATTGTTATATATTTGTCGTATGCATAAAATGCATGCATTTTTTCCATTTGTTGCATAATAAAGACCTCTGGAGATAGTGGCAGCTTTGGCCAAGTGTATGTTTGCTTCTATTATGGATATTGTTCTTCCTAAAAGTAGGCACTATATTTAGCTAGAAGTTCAAACTGTAATGCCCTTGTTTCATAAACCAAGGACAAAGGAATGAAGTATCTGTTGACCAAATGTGTTTCATGATTTTTAAAGTCGATTTTGCGATGACCTTCAACATGCCTGGCTGGCAAATAGATACAATAAATGCCGAAAATTGTTCTGATTGGGGTTTATAAATGAGCTATATTGGCAAACCACTTGTTCTACCTCTCATACAAATTGACAGATTTTACGAAATTAAATTTTTTTCTCTCTAACTTCTAATTCGTTTACTGCAACGACCTGAGTTTTTGTTCGTTGTTGTGCTATATAATTCTTAGTACAATATGGAAAAATCAATCGTTTTACCATATCAGTCCAAATGACCAACTCAACTCGTATTTTCTCAGATTCATATCTTCAGTTGAATTTGATACAAGTTGGGGGTTTCGTTAATGCACTGTTCGAGGATAAAAGTGAACTGCATTGTTGCACCTCTTTTGGTACCTTCCATACAAATTAAGCAATCGTGTCGAAATACAACTTTTCTACTCCTTCTTCTAATTCCCTCCTAACTTCTAACCCGTAGACTGCAATCCTAATTTTTGGTTATTGCATTACTTTGAATGCCTAGCAAAATCGACCGGGTAAGCTGGTCCCTTTTGGTATCTCCCATACAAATGACCGATTTACTCCAAATTTCCTTAGATTCATATCCTTCAAGCAGTTGCATTGAATTTAGCCAAATTTTATACACGTTTTGTGTGTGATAAGCATAGTTCTGAAAATGAAAACGCACTGTAGTATTGTGTACTCGTATGTTCGGGTATTTAACACATAAATTGGTGGTTTTGGGGAAATTTAATTCCCCCCTCTAACCCTAATAAATAGTTAATTTTTTTTTTTTTTTTGAAAAGCTGAAATTTCTATACTGATTTTCATGATAGACCAGTAGGAAATATGACGTATTTTCAGTTTCATCAATAATAATAATAATAATAATAATAATAATTTTGCGACGTTAACTACGCCTACCCGAACGAAACATTTTTGCTTTAAAAACGGTTATGGGCTTGTAAGCTCCAATTTAGTGCATTGTTTCATATTACTTCGTGAATTTTTCTGCATCTGTAGAAACCAAAGAGTCTTTAATGAAGATGAAATTGGGCGTGTTGTTTACCATTATTGCAACGTATTATTCAATTTGTGTAATATAATTTTTCCACAATATGAATCAAACTAATGATATGCTGCAACGTTTTCATGTGTTCAAAATTAGTTTGACATGGTATAAATCGTATTCAAATTACTGTGTACTGAATTGACTAATGTTCAAATGATTCTGATCCTTACAACAATAATTTCTTGTTAATGCATTAGAAGCTGAACTAAATTAGCTTACAACGTATTTCATACAAAACAGGCCAGCCACCTATCGCGCGTTAATTGTACTAGTCAGAAAAACTAACTTCGTAGGTAAGCCACAAGTTGTTGATGCTTTGTTTAAATCTGACGAGCCCTTTAGGAAGCTATACGAAATAGACAGAAACGCAATGATGTCTATATAAAAGATTAGGAGAATTTTAAATATGAATTAATTTTTGTTTTGAAATATCCAAGAGACAATTATTTTGTAGTAAAACATAGTTTTTCCGATAAAACAAACTTTATATTTCCCTCCGGATACCAAAGGATATCTCATTGCCATATGCAGATTAAGTTCGAAAGGAGCAAGAATTAATTCTGTAGGAAAAAGTGGCCCATACAAAGACTGATAAACTCATCTCTAATAAAGTGTGATTTTTCAGAATAATTCGAACAATTCCCCTATATAGTGGGGGGATAGTGGTATAGTGGATTTCGAAATTGTCCTAAAAATCGATATCGTCTGCGTGTCTGTCGAAAGCACTGTCTGAGCTAAGAGGCTGACTTGTGCAAATGCTGAAGGATATCTCATTACCATATGCAGATTAAGTTCGAAAGGAGCAAAAATTAATTCTGTAGGTAGAACTGACATACAAACATACAAAGACTGATAAACTCATCTCTAAAAAAGTGCGATTTTTCAGAATAATTCGAACAATTCTACTATTTATTTATCAATTAAAATCAATATATAGTGATACTGTACAGATATTTTAAATTTTTAAGGAATCGTCGCAATGCTCGGTTATTGAGAAGCTCAAAAATGTTCATTTTCGCTTGAAAAAGGAGCAAATTCACCATATAAAAACTGGCACCAGTTTTAAAGATTTCCGTGTTTTTAAACAATTCTTAATTAAAAATCATATATGGTGACATTGCATCGGCTGACAGACTGAAAATTGTAAGAAAATTTAAAAATATACAATTTTTGTTTAGATTGATGTGTTCTAGAATCAGCCGATCTTTTTCACAATAAGGTCCTGAAGCTTCACAACAGTATAAAAGATATAAGAATTATGTGATATATAATATAATGTAAAATATGTAATATACTCGTATAATATATAATACTCATATAACATATAAGAATTTTTTGGAAATTTGTGCCTCAAAACGGTTAGCTGAAGTATGTTCCTTTATTTAAGCCAGTCACGTTGTAGTTAAGAAAATCCTTATATTGAATATAAATGCTAATCCTTTTTCAGCAGTTTCTTTTTTAAAAATGTAGTAGAGTAATATTGCTGTTTTTATTGGTAAGAGTAACCTTTCCGGTTACTGATTTATACAACTTCATCTATTTGATTACTAACTTGGCAATAGCCAAGTCTGCCAACCCTATATTTCATCGCATTTCCGATAGTTTTAGGCGAATTATTGTAGCAATATTGTACTTGTTGGTCTAAATCGTTTATGTATTATCCAATTAACATCGCCTTTTCAAAACACTCCACAAGAAAAAGTCCAAAGGCGAGAAAACGCCATTGCAAGGAGGCAAGTTGTCATCACCAAAACCGCTGAATACATGGTTACCAAATTTAGTGTATAAAATACTAGTTTCTTAACGGCCTATATTAAATGTAGGCGTTCGAATCCATCTTCTTAGGTTCTGGGAACAAAACCTATTGTGTGTACAGCATTCTCAGTTAATAAAAATAGCTTTTCGAAAAAAAAAAATATGCAAATGATGTTACTGCTCCACAAACCATAACGAACCAGTACCGAGAATGTGAAAACAGCTGTTATTGTCAATATTTTATATTATTTAAAAAGGAAACCGGCCCAGTGCTTGACCACTTTGTTACTTATGTTTTCACATGTTTTTTACTTTTTGGATAATAATATAATAAACCATTCAAATGTCAACCAATAATACAACAATCTTTCAATTATTGGGGATTATTTTATTATTTGTTATTGCCTAAAGGACTCGCAAGTATTGTATTGTTTCCTCCTTGCCATCGATGGCTGAAAATGACAACTTCATACAAATTTAACAATATACTTCTAAAAATATAAAAAAAAAACAATGTTTTGCCTTACACAATTTCGTAAAAGAAACTGATTGAAAGCATTTTAAGTATTCACTGCAGACTTTCGGGCTAAAAATACCATCATCTCTAGTGCATAGTTTAGGGCGGTGTTTGAATAAATTTGCATGCTAAGCAATTGTGCATAACTATAAGCATTGAACAGTTTTCCTACCAAAAGCAAATGGGAAAATAAGTTAATTTGAAGAAAGCAAGCATGCTTCTCGGTCTTGGCCGCTGTCAAACCTAATGATATTGTTGTTATTTTTGGTTACTTTTGTAACTTAATTTAGGTACGGTCGAAAGTTAAAATGGAATGTTCACTGCTGCATTGCATTGGTGTAGCAATGCTCTATTTTCTGTGACACCATGCAGAAGCAAAAAATATATAAAGTGACAGTTTAAAATGAAAATATAAAAGAAAGTGAATAAATAATATTATATAAATTCTGAGTAGACCACGAAAGAAAAGTTAGGAAATGAAATTCAATTTTGTCATAACAATAAGGGCGTTGTTAGTGATAATCTAGCGGTTATAGTTATCCCAACAAACTGTCACGTGTAAAAATAGCACTATAAGTTAGAAATTTGAAATTAAGACTAAAAAAACAATAATGATTTTGATGTGGCTACAATTTCATCCTTATTTTCTTTAATCTCTCTAATCACCTTATTTGGTCTGCTATGACTATTATGCATTGCGTTTCTTTACGTTTGTCCTACAAACCCATTTAGCAATGAAATACAATTAAAACTCACCTTTTAAAAATTTAACAATATTTAAAATTTATTGTTTTCCAACTCAAATATTAAGTACCCGCTGCTGCCGTAGGCGCCAATAAATCATTTCATGGTACATTGTGTTAACATAACGTGCAAACATATGATTATAATCAGACCATAGAAATTTTTATAAATCACTGCAGTGTTGAAATTTTTACACACTTGTACTCATACTGGCATAACTATACCCACACAAATAGAATAGGTGAATAGAAGTGGATAGAAGCAAAATCCTCTTAGATGGTTATTATGAATGTTTTGCTTAATAACCCCTCCTGCTGGCTCCTCCGTGGTTTTTCGTAAGAGTATCTAGTGACGCACGGACAAACGTTTATCCCTTAAACATAATTCATGGCAGCAGCGACAGAGCGGAGCACCACACAACATTGTGTAGTTAAATATAGCGATGTACTTTTGCTAGCTATTTTCCATCAGAAATTTTCAGTGGCTTTTTGTGTTTGTATTTTCCGCCATAACCACGAACCTTTGGCTGTAAGCGTAGTCGGGAATTTTATGCAAATTTGTCTTGATAATGTTATAGTAGTTATTTTGGCGTTGGTTTTGTTGTTGCCGGTTTTATTACTAGCGGTGTTGTAGCATACAACTTTATACGTAAATTTTATTGTGCAATTTTTAATATCCTTTCAGTAACTGCCTTTGCAATTTTCCGGTCCCCTTAAACTACCACGCTCTCTTTTACCTGTTTGGTTTCGAACCATCGAAATAAATGACACAGTGCAATATTTCGTCAATTTTTGGCATAAGATTTGGATGTCTGAAACGAAGTACCCTAAAGTAGGTGCTGACAAAACTAAAATGTGAAAACATAAAATCTATGCACGATCAAAATATAACATTTGCCGGATGTTTTAATAGCATTTTGAAAATAAATTAATGTGTAGATGGAGAGAATGCTTTCAGATTAGTTAGCTACTGTGTGACATTCAATGCATACATTTCTGTTTTATTCAAATCCGAAGTCGACCAAAATCCAGACATGGCAAAAGATGCTGCAAAATGTTCTCACAAATATTGGGTAGGCAATATTCAATATTCAATTTCCAATATGGTTCATTTTGGGGTTTTCCAACTAAAGATGTCTTTGTTATTTTCGAAATCTTTTAGTTCGGCTGATTGAGTTGCATGTCATGCCATTACATACAGTGTTGCGCAAAACAAAAGCAACAAAATGTACTCCAGACTATAAATATATAATTTTCATAAAAACAAAATATTTAAAACAAAGCTTACCATTTATTTATTTTTACAGAGGTATTATTAAGCTATAAAACCAATACATTACAACAACAATAACACTTGCGTTTAATAGAAATATGAAAAAATGTACAGCAGAGTCGGAATTCACTTGCGCAAAACAATAGCAACAAAATCAATATTTTGTGTATCCGCCCTTGTTTTTAATAACGTCTTCGCACCTTTTTGGCATCGAGGCAACTAATGAATAAAAACAATCCTCCGGAACGTTTTTCCACTCAGTTTTCAACTTGTTGAATAGCTCCTCTTTGTTGGAAAACCGATGTCCTGCCACTCTCCTTTTAAGGATGCCAAAAAGGTTTTCAATAGGATTTAAATCAGGTGATTGTGCCGGCCAATCAAGAGTTTGAATCCTATTGTTTGTTAGTCACTCTTTTGCCACTTTCGATGTGTGTTTCGGATCGTTATCATGTTGAAACACATATTCCACTCTGCATGGGGTAGCATTTGGTGTTGTAGTATGGCTCGATATCCCTCACCGTTCATTATTCCATCTATTTTATGAAATGGACCAGGTCCTTGAGCCGAAAAGCATGTCCACACCATTATATTTCCACCACCATGCTTTGCAGTGACGAGGATGTTCTTGGTTTTAAGACGTTGTCCTCCTGTAGTTGAAATTTTAAGCTTCAATTTATGATTCGCCATAACATTTTTGGTGGTGGTCAGTTCGCTTTTAAATCTCCCTGTGAACGTGAAGACACAAAACGTGCATTTTCGCCATATTTTACTCTTTATCTCCGATATATTTGGGATGTCTATAATTTGGATGCCTTACAAAATTAATGCACTAAATTCTGTTCTGCAAATTTCATGTCTGAATATTAGCACCGCAGCAGCGGTCACGCAAATGAGGTTGATGGGTATGAAATTAAAACCATCGAAATGAAACGATATGTTTCTATTCGATAGGTTTCAGAGAAGCTGAAAGGTGCAAATTTTCATCTACGAGTAGATGATGCTGTTTACAAAATTTTTTAAATTGAAATTCCTTCAATGCATGTAAGGACCTAAAAACCAAATTTTACCAGTATTTTGCTGCAAAGAATCAATTTGTTTCTTTTTAATCTGAGAGCAAAAGTTGCCCGATCGATTGCAGAAGGTCATTGAACAAAATGGCACTTACGAGTAGACATTGTAGATTAAAAGTAATTATTTGGATAAACAATTTGAAATTTGAAATTTGGGCGAAAACACCGAAATTACTTCCTTGCCAAGCTGATGTTTCTAAAATTGTTCTGCGCAAAACACAGGGAAAGTAAAGCTTTTAGATGTGGCGCATAAAGTTTTTGGTAGTACAAGATTATCCATTTAGCAGTTTCAAAATTGCCAGTCTGACAAGGCTGCCAGCTGTTAAATAGCTGTCATTTGAAGTGCTATTTGTTGAAATGTTTTGCCATTTACGAATATAGATCGTTTAACAAGCGAAGAACGCGTAAAAATATTTAAAATTTACTACAAAAGTGGCGTTTTAAACGTGGACTTCCAATCGAACAAACTGTTCTTTAGCGATTAAGCTCACTTCTCCCTCGGCGGTTATGTCAACAAGCAAAATTGTCGCATATGGGGCTCGAAGAACCCAGAAGTGATGATGAAAAAGCCATAGCACCGGAAAAAATGACTGTTTACTACGCATTATGGTTTGTAGGTATCATCCTCAAAAGGATCCACTGTGACCGTGGCGCGATGGCTAGTACATGAGGGTATCGTTTGCATAATCGCAGGTTCAACTATATAGCCTAAACTATGTAGCCACCTATCATTATTTGAGCAGTGGGTCACCTCTATGTTCCTGATTAATACTTCGAGTAGTGGAGTAATTGACATGCTTTATAAATGCCTCTCAAACTGCGATATTCGGAATCGTCGTTAAACTGTAGGCCCGTTGATTGATTCTAAATATATAATCCGTGCAAGCTCACTGAATATGGGAAGTTCTCCCATGTCTTATTCATGAGATGCAAGAGAATTTGTTGTCGTTTGCTAATTTGTAAGAGATATATAAAAAATTAGAATTTTTGGTTTTAGGCAAAATATATCCGAGGGTAAGAAAATGGTGAAATAGGAGATGAATTCTTTGGTGTAGAGGTTCAGGTCCCTCGAACAAGGTGATTGCAATACACTACTTTAATGTTTTCGAGGTGGGACGGTGAAAAAGCTTTAACTAAATGTACTTACGCAACCACTGCTTTATTCGTACGCTGAACACTAACCTGTTATTCAAATTCGAACAATTATTTTTCAAGCAATTAATTACCATTGTAGCTCAGACGTTATGTATTGAGTATTTCTAAACTGTCAGAAGCAAAATACCAAACAGTTAAGTACCGTACTTATTTATTAATTTGGTGGATAATAAATAGCTTTTGTTTCAATAGTAGATAAATGTGATGTTTACGTTATAAAACGAATAAACACACCAGTTATTCTCTTGACGTTGCAGCGTGAATTGAGAAATATAGAATTGCCTAGTTAGAGTCGGAATTTCCACCATAGTCATGAGAGGGTTGATATAGTGTATCGCTTTTAATTAGTAAATGAATGGATGGCAAACGTGTCTGGACTTTGGGTAAGGTATTACAGGGATACACCATATTTATACCTTCACCCGAGGGAATGAAAGTACATATCATTTGATACGGCAATAACGTAACACCCAGAAGGAATCGTTTAAAGCGCCAGGTATCTGTTGACCAAATGCAGCTCGGCGTTCTAAGCCGTTCCGTCTATCCGCTGGCTGGCTGACTTGTAAGCAAGATAACTGCCAAAACTTCTCAAAACTTGTTACAGTCTAATATTTTGCAAGATCACAACCGGCTATGTGGGCGTACTCGACGTATAAATTTCACACTGTAACTCATCATCCATCATCCATTGCATTTTTTTGTAATGCTTCGTAAAATTTCAAAAAATCGACTGCTTAATAACGCCCCTTCTGGTGCCTCCCATACAAATGGCAGTTTCATATCTTTTATTTAATTGCTCTAAATTTAGTCAACTGTGTGAGCATATGTCAAAGGGAAGCATCAGAATAAAAACGAATCACAAAAAATCAGCCAAGTAATCACGGCCCTTCTGGAATGATCAATACAAATGATCGCTTAAACCCATATATTTTTAACTACACATATTTCATTGGCCGATTGATCGAAATTTAATTGTCCGCGGTAATCCCCAATTAGTAGCATGAAGTAGTTACTTAAATTCTTGTTAATTATATTGCGCTATAAGGCTAAGTAAAATATGAAAAATCTTCCGAATATTCATGCTCTCTCTGGTATAGTTCATTGAAATTACATTATGTAACATATACGAGTATGTAGGGTGATTTTTTAAGGTTTAAGTTTTTCAGGTTGGCAGCACTGGTTGGTAATGGCGTCCAAACGTCATCTGTCAAACTGAAAAGTGTACAGTGTACTCTGCCATTTCATCATGGAATGACGAATGAACTACCACAACGTCTAATTATTGGTAAATGGGCCTTACAAAAGCTCAATGAAAATACGCAGTTTTATCGAAAAATTGTGTTCAGCGATGAAGCTAATTTCTTGCTGAACGGATACGTACACAAGCAAAACTGTCGCATCTGGAGTGATGAACAATCACATGGCATACTGTGAATGAATTGCCGATGCATTCCAAAAAAAAAAAAAAACGACAGTCTGTTGTGGTTTATGGGCTGGTGGCATTATCGATCCATTTTTCTTCAAAGACGACCGTGGAAGAAAAGTTACTGTCAACAGCGAACGATATCGAGCCATGATACGCCATTTTTTTTTTGCCCCAATTGATTAAGTTGCTTTACATGTGGTTTCATTAGGACGATGCAACATGCTACACTGCTCGTGAAACAATGGATATGTTGAGGGATGAATTTGTTGAGCAGCTTATCTCTCGAATTGGCCCTGTGAGTTGGCCCCAAAGATCTTGCGATTTAACACCTCTAGATTATTTCTTGTAGAGTTTATGTCAAGTCGTTAGTATATGTGGACAAGCCGAACACCATTGAAGCCTTATAAGATAATATAACTCGCGTTATTCGTGGGATACAAGCCAAAATGCTCAAAAAAGGGACGAAAAATTGGACCTTCCGAATGAACATTTTGAGACGGAGCCGCGGACAACATTTACATGAAATTATCTTAAGGAATTAAATGGCAAAGACCAATATATCGATTCCAATAAAAAATGTTAATATATGATGCAAATGTGAGGGTTTTATTCGAAAAACCTACGATTAAAAGCCTACGATTAAAAACTTACGATCCAAAAATCACCCTTTATATATATTCTCTGGAATTGGGCACTCCTCAGGTTTTTTTTTTATTTAAAAAATTGAAATTCGAACAAGAACTTTTCTATTTTACACAGTGTTTACACATTTTTTATTTGTTATATTTCGAATTTATGAGCAATAATACTAACCTATGTATATTTAATTTTTGTTTCTTTTTAGGTAAGTTCAATACTGAATGCAGAGTTTTATAAATTAGTTGGTAAGAACAGTCATAATAGTGAAATATAGTAGATATTGAAATTTGCTGTTTATGTGTCCGCAACAGGTAAACCTACTACTGCTAACAGTTATGAAAAAGTTTGCTATTTTCGACAGCAAACGTTCTGCCAAAAAGACACCGTAAATTGGTCAGTGAAACACAAATTATTTATTATTCATTTAAATTAATTAATCAAAATATCCTCCTGCCAAAATAATGCACATACATCAATGTATAATTCAATCGTCAAAAGTTTTTGGGATGCATTTTTTGAAAAAGACCATTTCTCACCGTGAATTCTTTTTTGTATCGGGTGTATTGAAACGGCAGTTTTGGTTTTAGAGATAAGAAAAAGACTGAGCCATAATAGGTTGTTGTTCGATGACATTTCTACAGCTTTTGATCAGAATTTTAGTCCCACTTATAGCGACAAATCTGTCCTATTTCGATGAGTTTGTTCTTTCAAATACCTCACAACGCCCAGCTAATATTCTTCATACATTTTTTAACCTTTTTGCAGGAATTCCAACTGCACATCTTTGCGGTAATCGATGAAAACAGTCAACATTACCTTGATTTTTGATTGACTTCGACGTGTTGTTTTTTCTATTTTCTGCTCAGGCGTCATTCCGATGCTTGTTGACTTCTTTGTAAGTCACTCTGAAATCCGTGCGGCATCACCAATTGCACATTTTATGATATGCGATCAAAATTGACTTGTTTTGAGGGACCTTTCATAGCCAAAAGCTCGTATAAAATGGCGTGAAAAGATTCGTGAGACACAGAAAGTTCATCCGTCTTTTTTTAAACTTAAACTTAAATGAAGATTTTCAGTCCCACCACATATAAACCGTTTTTGGATGACTTGCATTTTTGATAACATCGGTTCACCGATGTTTTTGTAACATTTTCAGAGATTTGGCCCACAAATTTCCATTTGCAATAGAAAATTGGAGACAAATTTCTTGTTTCATATTTTTATTCATTGAAAAGATCGAGTCACAAAGCAATTTTAATAACTCAGTAAAAACATTATTTTGACAATACCTGCAGGCAGTCGGACTTAGGTATGCAGAATGTTCAGTTCCCGATCTTTTTTTCACTGAATGTATTTTCCCGAGATATATTTTTATTTGTAACGTAGTCAGTGACTAATTTAATATCTAAACTGGTAAACATTTTCGTTCAATGAGTTTCACGACATATAACTATAACGTATGTCATGTAGAAGAACATGAATCCAAACATGGATTCAGATATATACAGAGTTTTAACTGAGCAGTCGCCATTCATATCAAGTCGAACTATTTTCTTACCATGCCCGGAAACATTGAGGTGTATGCAATGTGGACTGGCGGATAATTTTTCCATTCTATAGTCCGCTGTAAAATGATTAATAATTTAGAAATGTTAAAATAAAAATATTGCTAGCAAATAAGTGCTATTATGACCTACATAACGATTTAGTGGATTGATGATAAGCCAAAATCAGCTAAAAGTGTTACCTCTAAAATATACGAAATTACGTGTCATCCCTAACATAAACCTCATGTGGACCGTAATATTTTTTCCCTGATTGAAAAATAAACTAAATGCCAAAAGAAGAAACGCATGTTAGGAAGATGCCATCAAAAAATTTAGAAGGTAATGTGGAAATTGAAGCAGATATATTCGGATGCATATTAAACTTCACGGAATGTATCTTAAAAACCAGCATATCCTTTTAAGTAGAAGCTTTTGGTGTTTGTTTTCACTTTGGGATTCATAAGCAACAATACTTGTACGTATCTCAAATAATAAGCTGAAATTCATAATATGTATTTAAAATTTTATCAGAACTCAAAGAATTTCCACTTTGTTTAGAGATCAGACAAATGTTTGTTTTATTCAGAAACTCTATTGACAACTATTTCATATCCTTCAAATAATTTGACGTTGATAACTTTTGGTCGTCCGCTCCTAATCTTCAACTCGTTCTAGATATTCCTTGAACTATTTATGCTACTTATAAATAGTTTGTTTCCGATAAAATGTATACGCCGAACGCTTGCTACAACATTCTAAACGTTTCCGCTGTAGAAATCCCTTTTCCTGAACAAAATTAAATTTTTTTATGTCGCAGTCTAACTTACTTAAAAAAATATTTTTGAAATTCGTTATATGCCTGCAATTGAAATTTAAAACTGGTCTTAATATGTTCTGTATAAAAATATATTAAACCACTTGATTCACTTGAAAAAGCCTGGGATTGTAAAGTTCATGTTTTAAAGTGAAAAGTTTTCGAATGGCGAGAATTTTTAAAAGTTTTCATGCCCTTACTCTTTTCATAGAAGCAAGAAGAACGCTCTGGATGAATCATCCAATATATCCACCTAGAATATCTCCTCTAGTTTAGTTGTAATTCAGGCTCCTGGAAATGTTTCAATACTAGTACGATTTAAGTGCGATAGGTGGCGCTTAAGCTACTTAAACACATTGCACTTGATGTGTGTGAGAGGTAAACTAGTTTTTATCTCTTTTTATTATTTTATAAGTGTTTGTGGTTATAAAATTGCTAAATATTAGAAGCTGAAATGCAAAATATATTCTATTCTTGTTTTTGTGTATCGAATTTCGACATCAATTTCATGAGAACCTATTAGAACCTAAACACACTGTGCTAATCAATACCATAGTTTTGCATAACCATGCCAGAGGATTCCATTCGGTTTTTCGTGCGGTAGTTAGTTCACATGGCGGGAATTCTTTATTAAAAACGAAAAGTGTAAAACAAAGTGAAACTTTACTTTTTGTGTGGTCTTCACTATAAACCATGGCACCGTTGTCCGAATGCACGATGAAAAAATGTTTTACCAAGTTCGTTTGAGAACAGACAAGCGCACGTTGGTGACTTGAGGCACTTTTACTAATTTTTACCAAGAATCATCTAAATTATTGGCGGCAAATTGCAAAACATTGCCTTAAGTATTCACTTAAAATACTTTGCTTTTGTTATCAATCTTTGTTAAAGATTTGAGATTTTTTTTTTTTGTGATACATTATACTTATGTTTGTGCTTTCAGTGCCAATCCATCACTAATGTTATTTGTGCCGCCTTATTTGGCACCGGAAGTGCTTTCAGTTACAGCTTATGTTGTTACATGTAAAAACTTCATAAAATCCAGCACTCATTCAATATTATTATTTTTTTTTTTTTGTTTTGTAGCAGAGCAATAATAACATTGCGTATTGGAGAGTTGGAACATGGAGAACGGATATTTAGTCTACTGGCAGTATGAGAAGAATAAATATTTGTGTTGAACTTTCATAATGTTTTAGCTTTAATTAATAGTGAAATTTGCTTTACTTAAAGTGCCAATACGGGAGAACGCCAATTCGTGGAGCAGTCTAGCAAATATGAAAATTACATAATTTGTTTGGAGAAATGGCAATATTCAATGTATAGGATTACATGGGATATACTTTTCCCCCTAATCCCAAGTATTAAAAGGATAAATTAGAGATTACATAAATCAAATTCCACTCATGCAAACAAGTTATTGTCGTAAAAGATCTTTCCTACGTTCATTGAGATTGCGCAGTAATGCTTTTAAATCCCCTGATTGGTAGCAATTCTAAAGATGATTTCATCGTCAATGCTTGAAAAGAATTTGCTACAGATTTAATGTCTGAATGTGGTTGACACATGTGAGTGGTAGCGCCCTGTTGCATATGATTCAGATTGAGTTTTCTTTCAACAATTTTTTATCATTTTTAATACAGTTTTATTAGGAACAGTTTGATTTCCGTATCTAAAGTTATTCTGTAATACTTTGGATGATACCAAAGTTAACCATTTTTTAAAAAGAAAATTGCTAAAACTTAATTTCTGTTATATTCGAAAAAAAAAGCAACGATTTGACAAACTCTTGGAAAATACTCACAAAAATTTCTAAAACTTTTAGACCGACGTGGTTGCTTTGGCGTGACAACTTCTTGTAGTATAATAGTAATATGGTATATGGTGAAGTTGAGAATTTTCTACAAAAAAAAAAAAAAAAAAAAAAAAAAAAAAAAAAAAAAAAAAAAAAAAGCGGCAAAATCAGCAGGGAACTAATAATTAGTTGAATGGCGGTTTAATCGAAAGTGTTGGAATTGCCTCGAATTTCTTCGCATCTTTGAACTCGCTGCCGAGGAGTTTTTACTCTACATCAGTTTTATCCGTCTGTGCATCACGACCAGGCCAACGCATTATCCACTTCATATTATCCACTTCACCACATCAGCCTTATTATACGAGTATAGCTTACAGAGCTCATGAGGTATAGAACGATAATACTGTCAATTATTAACGATGTGCTCATATATTTTGTAAAACACATTTCTTTCGATGATCTTCACAACACATTCTTCGGCTTCTTACGATTTTCTTTACTTAGGATTCTGTACAATTTGTACAACTTGTGTTTGACACACGTGAGTTTTAGTTCGTAATCGCCTTTTTAAACAGAAAAACAGTTTATGCATAGAAGGGGAGAGCGAATATATTGAAACAGGTTAAGTACGAAGCGGTACCCAAAATTGTACTGAAACATAAAAAGTAAAGACTATTGCGTGGCCCCTCCCACCTGTCAGTTACGAGAAGTTTGAAAAAAATTATTTTGGTTAAACGTGGCGACTTTATAAAAAATCTCCAAAATGTTTGATGAATACAAAACTTGTTCTCGTTTACCATCACTGTTCATTTCCTGTACTTTCAATCAATTGCGGAACTTATGTTTCGGATGCGATGAAAGCAGCTGTTGTAGGAATAAAATTAAGTAACAATTACATATCATATAATTTAGAAAGAGGCCCCAAAACCTCCTCCATTGCTTAAAATTTGAACAAATGTAAATTATTCCAAAGTTGGGCAATCTCTCTGTCCTCCTCCTTCCTTTAAACATTTCATTCTGAATGCCTTCTTACAATACATCTAAACTTCGTTAAACTTCTGGCAGACCTGTCATCCCCGTCATTTAATCACTCCACAACGGCCAACAAACCATTCTGTGTGAACGTTTTCATTTATGGATATATTTTGCAAATAACTTTTCAGCACTTGCACGAACAAACAACATTCCATTCCATTCCAATCCAATTCAATCCATTCAAAGTTTGTGCTGCCGCTGTTATTATTATTATGCATCAATTTCAACCGCTTTGCAGCCGTTATGATAATAACCCGCAAACATTAACTGTTTTTTATGATGACTCCTACTCAGGACTCACCAAGAAGTGGAGTGAAGGAATATAAATCGTATTCGTACACACGCATTCGTTGTGGCAGGACGGAATGCCAACAATGGAAAATTTCAACTTAACACGCGAAACTCATAAATTTTGTGTAGCGTTTTTAAGCGAAACTAGAACTACCTTGAGCTGTAAGGCGATAAAAATTCAAGGTTACCAAGTATTTTCACTAAAACTTCACAATTTGCGCTATGCTCGTAAATACGGTAACTACACCGAAATGCTATAAATTTTGGCTTGTAATCTGCTCCACTTGTAAGTTTTTTTTTTCGTTTTTGGTATAACGAAACATCATATAATTCGCTTGGAATTACAGTTGTAGTGATGCATGCCATCCAAAAAGATTTATTAGCTGAAAATCTCAGTCCAGTCGTTACAAAAGTTTTGCCAAGGTAATCACGAGTTTGCACATTGGGAAAAAGATGAATGACTTAAACGGGCTTGGTTGTAAAACTCAGTGATCACTGTACCTTAATACGATTTTTTATGAATAAGGATACACTTTTTTATGACATCTTAATAAATGTTATAAATATTATGGCTTAATTTTGTAAAACGCCAGATATTGTTCGAGGAGACTCATACCAAAAAAGGATAACTTAAGGTGTTATCAATTATTGCACAGTAGACCAAACTAAACTTTGTCTCTGATATTTAGTTTTTAGTAAAGGTATTCTTAGTAGTAGAATTTTTGTAAGGAAAAAATATTAAATACGTCTTTACATTTCGACCAACAGGATGCTATTGCCTGGTAGATTTACATGGTCAATTGACTCATTTGCAAGGGAGATACCAGAAACAACCTGTAGACCATCAGAATAATCCCATGAATGGAGGGAGGGAGTAGTCAGAGGCCTTCTAAAAAATTAAAAAATTCCAAATTCATATTCAATCGGACAACATAATCTTGTATTGCGAATGTAGCCTTGAATGGAAAATGGAAATGGAGTGGAAAATTATCCAGTAATAAATCTCAACTCAACAGAGCCAGCCAACAGGATGTATTGACTGATAGATTTCTGAGATCAGTGGAATCATTTGCAAGACAGACAAATGCAGCATTATTTTTGCACTCTCCCGAAAGAATGAAGGTATGAGGGCGGTTCCAAAACTAGCAAAGAACACACAAAAAGTCGGGAAAATTTTTTTTATTTTTCAACATCATCTCCTTCTAGATTGATAAATTTTTTCCAGCGATATTCAATAGTTTCTATACTCTGTTTATAGTAAGAACTTGCAAACTCCTTAAAATAACCATCAATCGCAGACTCTAGCTCTTCATTGTTGGTAAATTTTTTACCCCCGATTCGTTTTTTCAATAAATATAATAAATAATTCAATTAATATAATATAATGTAATTCGAACTTTATTTCATTCATTTTGGCCGTCGCAATAGTGTATATGTGAACTGGATGAAACAACACTTTCTTCTTTGCCAAATGCGGCCTTTTCCCCATAATTTCATCTCCTAATCGCTAGCATAATATACACCATTGATGATTTTTCCTTTCTAAATATAATCAATAATAGTAATCCCATGCGCGTCTCAAAAACAGACGCTATGACCTTAATTGCAGACAGAGCCGTCTTCGCCTTCTTTGGGCACGATTCTCCCATTCCAGTCCACTGCTTTGACCGTTCTTTGGCTCAAGTGTGAATTGGTGGATCCATGTCTCATGCATGGTTATAAACTGACGCAAAAAATCGGCTTTATTGCGGTGAAATTTCGCCAAACACTGTACTAAAACGTCTTTACGGCGCACTGTTTTTGCTCTATTTAAAACAAGCGCGGCACCCATCTTGCGCACAGCTTTCTTATCTTTATATCTTCGGTCAATATACGATGTTTAGCACTTTCTGGAATACCTATCATTTCTGCTAGTTCATCCAATACTATTGTCTGGATTTTTTTAATCGCATCTGGCGTGAACACCTCAATTGGTCGACCACTACAATATTCATCTTGACAGCTCGTACGGCCTCGTTTAAACTCTGCTACCCAATATTTTACAGCCGTAAACGAAGGAGCAGACCTCCCTCAGAGTTATATCTAGCTCGGCTTTAATATTGGTTGGACTGACCCCTTTCACATGGAAATATGAAATTATAATGAAATATGATATTATATAATGGTGATCAGTTTTGTCCATTTTTATAAATTCTCTTTACTTTTGATGGCTCAAATCAAATTAGAACTTAAAACATATGTTTTATAATGTTGTCACTTTTCGCCAAAATAATTTTTTGCAAACTACTGGCGCCATCCATACTACAGCCGGCGCTATCTATTGGCAAACAGCGGGAATTTAGGTAATAATAAGAAAATATGTATCGAAGTTTCAAACTATGGCTGACCGTGACGCGATGTTCAGTACAAGCGACTGTCATGCGCCTAGCCGTGGTTTCTATCTCGATACAATCATTTTTCTGTCTTTGATTGGCGGCTATTTTGCTACTCTAACCAACGTTTCGAGTAGTCCAGCAATCGGGAAGTGTAGTAAAAATTTCTCAAACAGGTATTCAGAAACGCCTCTAAGCCGTCCGTCAGTGAGCCTATGAATAGAAATCGTGTAATCATGAATGTATCCCATTCATGAGATGGAGCGGAATTTGTATTTTTTGTTGTTGCTTTTTGCTCAATTTTAGGCTTAAATATCGAAATTGAGAGGGAAACTATTAATTACTGGTTTTGCTTGGTTTGAGGTGAAGAATCCACGGAATTCAATGAGAAAATTTAGTGTAGTTGTTATATTAATTAGTGTTCGGTTTAGTTTGATATGCGACTTCTTGTTCTGATTTACAAAAACATTGATGTTAATGGAGAAAAAATGTAACCAAAATTGTTTGATAATTCGTTAATTCCCAAACAAAACGCTTAACTGCAAAAATTATGAAAATTTGCAATTGTCAGTTTCAGACGATAACTCATCAAAATTGGGTGAGAAATCATTAATGTAGTTAAATTATCGGGAAATTTTCAATGTGTCAACTTACACTATCTGTGCCAAGACGATTACTTTCCAGAGAAAATCTATCCAGAGAGATTTTTCCATCTTCTATTATGGAGTGAATCATAAAACCATTTACGAAATCCCATTCCAACAGTTCATGGATTACAAAAGTTGAGCATGAACACAAATACAAAAAACTCAAATTCTTCTCATATTGCGTGCGTGTTAAGCACGCTGAAGTATGAAATTCCTTCCGTTTTGTGAGCTGATTAACAATGGGGTGAATGAATGAATGAATGAAACGCGCTTTTCTTCGAATTTCGTTACATGGGAAACACATTTGCATGCTTAAAAGGATAATCTTCGGGTAGGAGATTTCAACTGAAGAGTCTAATAGTAAACTGTCGTTTCGAGTTGAATGTTTTGCTTCTCGATAAGACCAAAATAGCAAATTAACTTTGCATAAAGGTGAAGAGCGTTAATATGTAAAGTAATCTGTACTAGGGGGGTTTTAAAAGCATTAAACGTTAAATCGATTTTCATGACACGTTAATAGCATTTCTTTTCGCTTCTTGTAATTACAACTTTCATTCATGATGTCTCCTGAAGGCTAAAAGTAATCCACAACGCTATTTATTTTGTGTATACGTAATAATCCTTATGAAAAATCCTTACATGAAACGCAATACTGAAAGCTTAACTCACACTAGGTTAGAGGATAGTTTTTAATAAGCTATTCAAACGTCATAAACAGCCGCATATGATATGAGAATTATGACTTATATGCGCACTTGCACTTACACTTATAGCTGGCGCCATCTATTGGCAAAATGCGGGAACTTAGTTGCATACCTAATATTTTCTTGTAATACTCAGCAAAGCTTGTATATAATCGACGTACTAGACTCGCCGATTTTCGTACCTCCCATTCCAATGGCTCTTTTAATCCGTATATTCTTAGGTTCAAAACGTTTATCCTTTTTTTTAAATTTAGTTTAAGTGTTTGCTTGAGTGAGCTGAGAATGAAAATTGACTCCATAAACTTGTCCGTCGCCTGCAAATAAGCTCATTTTTAGAATTTCTATTTTCTGTAATATCTAAAGTGTAATTTACAGTGATACAAATTTGTGCCCAATGTATCGGTTTATAAAATGTGGTATAGCTTGAGATAAATTCAGCAGTTAACCATTTCCCTTCTAGTATCTCCCTTATAAACTGCCGATTTAACAGCCGGCACAGCTCTCAAGATGTAGCACTGGATTCAGTCATACATCTGAAAAAATTAATTCTACAAATGGAAATGGACAACGTTGACGCATGTCTTCGGTACAAGTTGACTGATTCATCGAAATATCATTTTCCCCCTCTAATCTCTAACCTGTAGACTGAATAAATGTCAACTTGGTAAAATTTGAAAAAAAGTCATCCAAATAACCCCGCTCCTTTCCTTCCTCCCTCCCATAAAAAAAAATACTTTCAGTCTTTGCACTAATTTCAGAATTCTTCAACACCGTTGGGCATTTAGTCAATATAGCTATGCGAATGATGATGGACTTCACAGCCACGCCTCTTATAGTCTCGCATACACAAAAATTGGCCACACATATAATTATAATTATTACCACGCCCCTTTATACATTTCGCACACTGTGCACGAATACAAAAGAACGTTGGTCGAATTTTAATGCAAGTCAATTCACTTGACTTGAATTTCTGTAGTATTTTTTCGTTGCTACTTTATTGGATACAGAATTGAAACTCAATCGATAAACGAATGATATTTTCATTTTAGAAGGAGGAAAGGCTTGCCAAAAGATTAAAGAATTCCAAATTCGTCATTAATTAGACAATCTAGTCTTGTGTTGCATTGAACGAAAAATTATCGAGTACTAAATATCAATTCAATTGAGTCAATCAAGCAAATGATTGATATTACTGGATAAATTTCCGTAGTCAATGAGATTAGTTGCAAAGGTAGACATTTTTCCGATGTTCATTGCTAAAGTAGCCGGTTATAGGGCGGTTCAAAGTTCAATTCAATGGCAAATACAATAACCCAAAGATGTAACTCAAAGGGAAAAGAGGAAATCGCATAATTCCGCCTATCACATATGTAGAGATTCAAAATTTGATCTGCATGGTATAATAATCTAGTCGGTCTTTGCACTATTGTTTGTAGTCAATAATCAGTTTGGAAAGGGCGCTTCAAATGACTGTTATCTTCTGTTCTAAGATTTGTTCTATTTTCCTTTCTTTTGATATTTTTCTTTTTTAATAATCGAACAACATGCTAAAGCTATTAAAATCAGTTTTAAAATGTGGTGGCCAAACTGAAGTACCCTTCGTGATCAACCGAATAGCGAATCTGTTTCCCATTTCTCAGGTTACAGTTTGAAGAAGCAGGAATTAATACAATCGATCAGCAGGGCCAATACGTGGTTATCGTTGCACAAATTGTAGTCCCTTAGTTCTGCTTGCTGATGGACGTAAACTCGGATGCGACACTGAGGTTGATTATCTAAGCGAAATACACATAATGTGGAAAAGGTGCATTAAATGTCAAAAGACTTGTCAGCCGCATTTAAATTTTCTCTCAGAATAGCACATGGCAACCTTAAATGGCGATGTCTTCACACTCGCTTCTCGTAGTAGAACATTTCTTCAGGAGAACGTACGGTAGGCCTGCGGATGAAGTCATTCCATAAAGCCTAAATTTAAAATTTTTAAAGGGCTCTTGCTATAGATGCTTAATGAAAGTCTTAAAAATACTTATAAAAATTCATAATGTTTTATATTAATGATTTTGGAAGATGTCGACGTGGAACTCGAAGTCACAATTTCAGAGCAGATAAAATTGGAAAATGACATTGGAAATAGACTACAATAGTTCTAATGTGCTTTCCGAAATAAAAAGTGCTAGATGCCTGTAAAAAAAAGGAGGTATCGTACCTTTTAAATGAGAATAATGCTTCCTGGCTGCAAATCACTTTGCTTCTGGTAAGAAGGCCTCTTATTGTCCTTTTAAAAGAAGCGAGAGAATACCTATTATGGCCCTCTAAAATAAGACAAGGTGTCTACAGGGTTGCCCATATTCGACGGACCCATGTTTTTTAAAAAAAAAATCAAAGAAAAAAATAAAAATTTGGCGGTTGGCAATCTTATTCATTTAATTTGTTCCAAGTAGATTTGTTTACATCAATTTTTGAATATGATATCTCTCAAATGGCCGCCTCTGGCGTTGATGGCGTATTGTGCCCTTTTTGCAGCATTTTCCATCGTTTTCGCCAACATTTCGGCCGGAATAGCGGCTATTTCTTCACGAATGTTGTCCTTGAGCTCTTCTACGGTCCTTGGCTTGTTAACGTAAACCTTTGATTTCAAATGTCCCCACAAGAAGAAGTCAGCGGGCGTCAAATCGGGCGAACGCGGTGGCCAGTCCAAATCACCACTTTTCGACATCAAACGGCCCGGAAACAAATTCTTCAGAAAATCGATTGTTATGCGACTTGTGTGCGGTGGAGCGCCGTCTTGTTGAAACCAGAACTGCCTCATACGCTTTCGACGAATAATTGGCATCACAAAATTGGTCATCATGTCGCGATAACGCTCCTGGTTGATGGTAACAGCATGACCATTTTCGTTTTGGAAGAAAAACGGCCCAATGACCGTTTTCGCACTAACGCCGCACCAAACTGTGACTTTTTCGTCATGAAGAGGCAATTCTTGAATCTCCTGAGGATTTTCAGTGGCGTAATTACGGCAATTTTGCTTATTTACGGTCCCATTCAATGTGAAATGGGCTTCATCGGACATGATAATTTTGTTCCAAAATTGCTCGTCATCTTCGGCCATTTCGATGACTCGTTGGGCCCATTCCAATCGACGAGGCTTGTCCGCAGGCAACAATCTTTGCGTCAATTGAATTTTGTACGGGAACAAATGCAAATCAACGCGAATAATCCGTTGTAAAGTGGACCGAGCCATGCCCAACTGCTGAGAACGGCGTTTTTGGGATGTTCTTGGGGACCTCTCAACACTGGCTCGTACGGCAGCGATATTCTCGGCCGATCGCCTTGGTCGACTTTTATTTGGCCTCTTCGGATTAGAAAGAGCCTCACCAGTCGAAAATTTTTCGTATAAACGCTTAATGGTGTTCTTAGAAGGCACACTTCTCACATTTTTTAATATTTTAAAAGCACGTTGATTTTTCACAATTGACTTCTTCTGTTGAATGTAAATTTCAACTATTTCAGAGCGCTCGCGTGGCGTGTATTGTTCCATGGTAAAAATCTGCTTGGACTGACGCTTCAAACGCGGTATGTCATTAAGCGATCTGACATCTCTGTCAAAAGTTATGGCGTTGCCAGATGGGTCCGTCGAATATGGGCAACCCTGTATTGAATATTTTAGAAAGGAATAAGGAGACCTTAAAACTTCATATTTGACTTCATGAAATTGAGATTATTGGGCGTTAGTGTACAAGGAGATGAATGAAGCGTAACAAGTTGTTTATCGAGTCCTTATCAGACATTTTCTATATTTACTCATTCAAATAATGTGCCTGGCACGTTGGTTAGCGGCTAGGGACGTTTTGAAATCATTGCTTTTATTTCGAGTCTAATGACTTGTTTATTGTCATAGCATGCTTTTAGGCACGTAGATATACTTTCAGGCACGCAGATATACTGGCGGATTTATCTGAAGGAATTGTTATCGAAAAAAGCCAAACTCCTTTGACATTTGGTCTGCATCTGATCACATGTGATTTTTCGCGGATTAAATAAGACCGTTGACACATCTTTTTTAATGTATATGAACCAAGACCAAGACTCGAATTAGTGCCTCAAAACAGATGCGATTTTTCAGTACCAAAAAACTATCTATCTATCTAACATTATAAAGTTTTAGTTAGGACCAGTAATGGTTTTGTGGAGTCATTCGCACCTAAATGTGAACCGGAGCAAGCAATTTTCTGTTTTTTTCTTCTCACTTAGAGGTAAATCATATACTTTTCTAATAATACCCTATTAGCGAAATAACCAAAGGCGATAATGAGTCCTTATATAATCGAAGAATACCTCAGCAAAATTCCTTTCTTTAGTGATTCCTTCAATGGCTTGAAAGAGATGTTTGTGGGCGTCTCAGGACATATTACTTGGAATTCGCGCAAATTTGTGTTTTATCATATATTTTTTTGCGCTTCAGCTTCCAAAAGCTAATTTTTGGCTTCTAATGCTTGCTTGCTTGGATGCTTGCACATGAAATTAATAAATTTCTTAGGATTGCAGCAAAAAAAAAAGTGTCAAAGTCATTGAAAATTAACCACATTTTCACCACTTCTAAAAATGCAATCCATGCATATTTATCGCTTCCAACGAAGCAGTTTTGAACGACTTCTAAAATCATTATAGTAAAGTGCTTAAAGAAATGGTTTTATTTTCATTCATTCGGCCATTCTTTATATGCACACCAATATGCTAAGCTTTTCATTATATTTGTAAAAACGACAAATACTCAGAGACCAAACAAAGCATGTACGTTTTTATGTCGCTAAGAATGTCCGTCGGACGTCGGACGGACTCCGTCCCCAGTACTGTGGACTGCAGTCCATGGTAGAGGAAGTCCGAGTGTAAACTTCAGCCCTGCAAAATATTAAGTGCCTGTCTACTGGATGAATAAGATAAATTAATAAAAAAATCAATCTTTGAATATTGAAAATTTGATTTGAATGACGTCATTCATGAATATAAAGTGAAGAGGTTTCATAAAATAGTGTTTCCCTCCAATGACAACCCTATGTTGATTTCATTGGAGATTATGCAATTTTTCACCATTTGCCTATCACAAGTTAAGATGAATATTCGCTTCTTTGGTTACACTTTTTTTGTGGGATGTAAACGGTACGTACAAATGTTATGTTGTTAATCTTAAAGATATTTTCCAGCGGAAGCAAAACAAATATATTTCTTAACTTAAACAAGATTCGCTAATTTTCTGTAATCGTTTCTTTACAACATTTCTACGCGGTTCTCGCTCCCCTTCTAAGGCAGCCCATAAATATGCAATATTTTCCAATTCAATCTTACATCCTAAATGTAGACACTTACTCGTATAGCCATATATTTTTACTTGCCTGCACAATAAGTAATGACTTATTTTATTGTGAAAAAATAGAAATGAAAAGCAAATTTAATTGTTTTCATTTATTTATCAGTTCTATGTTTCGGTGCCAATTGTGCTTTATGAACCAACGTCAAGTTTTCACTGGGTAAAGTTATAAAACTTTATTACTCCCCGAACAAAAATAACTTCCAATGCTCACTCACGTTGTATTGTATGCGTGAGAACGAACACAAAAAAAAAGAGTGACTTGAAATGACACAACAAACTTTGATCGCCCCCAACGCCCATTACGAACACCAATCACAATCCCCCGGACCCCGCACTAAGGCCAGGACTGTCGCTTGCAGGAACAAGCGAAATAACTCGTTTCCATAAAAAACACAAAATGTAATATATGGACAATAAGAAGAGAGGTCGCCGGATGATGGCCTATTCGGGAAATAAAAGTTTTGCTGAGTTGTGTGACGTTGATATTTAACAAGTGATGGCCAGCCAGACCGACAGATAGAGCCGGCAATAAAAGTTTGGTATTTGAATAATAAAAAAAGTGAAGGCAAAGCACTCACATTAAAGTTCTAGAGTGCATAGGGCTTTTTATGTTCGTCCATCTAGGTTATAAATTGTCCAGCAGCCATGCGAACACCACCATCACATATCAAATGGTGTAGGGATGATGCAATATGTGTTGACATTTGAAAAAAAAAATCAGCCCTTGACGATGTTAACATTTTCCATATCGAGTGTTATGCTATAAATGAGTTTTTCCGCACCGCATAGAAACTGTCGTAGTGTCCTAGCTTAGAGGTGCTGTTAAATAGGGAATAGAGTAGAAGAATAGGCCTTTAAATATCTTACAAATTCCAAAAGTTTTACTACAGCGGTTATTCTCTGGGAAAGAGTGAATACTTGTAATATAAAAATTTGATCTTTAGGCATGCGTTATAACTTTATCAGATACTACTTCAGAAATATTTATAACTCGTTAAAAAAAAAAAAAATTGGGAAATGAGATCGATCAGATTTGAGTTTTCTTCCTCTTTCTCACGTGGTACTAATCGAAAATGTATTGATTATAATGTTTGGACGAAAAGTCAATCATATAATATAACTACGGCGTTTCTTGTACCTTTCACACAAATTACATGATTTAGGCCAAATATTCTTAACTCCATATCCTCCAAATAGTTGCTGAATCCAGTCAAGTTTGTCGCACATGATCCGCTTGATGAACTTAATTTTGAGAACAAAAATGGATGGAAATGCCACTTATGCAGCCTTTTAAACAAATTGACCGACCGATTTATTGAAATTTTGTCCTTGTAATTTCTAATTCATACGCAAAAGTGATCGACTGTGATGCGGAGGTTAGTACACGCGACTATCGTTTGCATGATTGCCGGACAAATCCCACATACAGCCAACTATCATTTCACCTCCATGTGCCTGATGAACATTTTGGGTAGTCGAATAATCGTCAAGTTGAGTGAATGCTTCTCAAACTGTAATGTTCAGAATTGCCATTAAATTGAAGGCTCTGTTGAGTGAATTTAAAAATAAAATGCGTATAATGTGAGAAGTTCTCTCATATCTTATTCATGGATTGCAAACCAATTTTTTTGTTTTGTTTTGTTTGTTGTATTGTATTGAATTGTAACGTTTGATAAAATTGGAAAAAGTAGACTCCTCAAGCACCCACCTTATGGTGAATACCATGCAAATCGTTTAATTTAACCCATATATTTCTAGTTTCATATCTTACATTAATTTTCAATAAGTTCAGTGTAATATAGCACGCATCAGGTGTCTTGTCAATTTAAATCTTCGAACGAAAATTGAATCCTTAACCGAATTTTCCTGACCGATTTAGCAAAAATCCACGATTTTTCTATAATTTCTAAGCGGAAGGCTTTAGTGAATTATAATTTGACTCTTTTATTATACTTTAATTCACAGTATTTGTTGAAAAGGATCTATCAAATTTGAACGTCCCTTCTAGTATTTTACTCACTTTCACACCAATGCAAAAATTATGGCGAGGTGAGGTATATTATATTTTATACATATTATTATATAAAATATGTACATATATATTGTTATATATTATTGTAATGCAATGGTTTGAGACCCTTTCGTGACTGGGGAGGCCAATTGCGGATTGAGTACATGAAACCAAAGCGCTCGAAATTCTTTTCTGCATGACCGGCAGATTATGGGAAATAATTTCTACTCTAAGCGCCTTCTAAGTAAGTAAGTTTAGTGATATTTGATACGTTTATACCTGGCCCAATTCATTAATCATTACAAAATAGACATCCCTCCGACAGCGAATAATGTTTACCCTTTACATTTTCTTGTATAAATTGTAAAGGGTGTCCCAACAAGAACGCAAGATTTAAATGACTGATGCAGCTATTGAATTGTTTCTCTGGCTGTATGACATGTGGCGCCGTCTTGTTGAAATCACATGCCCTCCACATTTGTTTCTTCAATTCTAGGCACGAAAAAACTGATTATCATTTCACGATACCGAACACCATTAACTGTTTGCGCTTGACATGCCTCATCAAAAAAAAAAAAAAAAATGTCCAATGATTCCTCCAGCCCAAAATCCACACCACACAGTGAGACTTTGAGGATGAATTTGCTTCTCGTGAATCAATCGAGGATTTTCCTCACCCCAAATGCGACAATTCTGCCTATTGACGAAGCCATCAAGATGGAAATGGGTCTCGTCACTAAAGATGACTTTATCGGCAAAATCAGCATTTTCATGTTGTCTCTCCGATACCCAATTAACGAACTCCCTTCGCTGTCCATGGCTTCAGCTGGCTTCAGTTCCTGAGTCAATTGAACTTTGTATGCATGAAGATGCAAATCTTTCGTCAAAATTCGCTGCATAGTGGATTTGGAGACACCAACTTACTGAGTTCGGTGTCGAATTGAGGTGGATGGAGTTTGAGCGACAACATCACGTACAGCTGTGACATTTTCGGTTGATCGACCTGGTCGAAGGCTCGCTGTTGTCTTTACATCACTAACAGACCTAGTTTTGGCAAATTTATCCATTAATCTCTTTACAGTTGACTCTTTTGGAGCATTATTGTGACCCCCAATTGAACGCAATTTGCGAACTGTAGCCGCAAAACTTTCACCATTTTGGTAAAACAATTTCACAATGAGAATGCGTTGTTCATTCGTGTAGGGCTCCATTTTTACTAACCTCGTACCTTCTACTAGCAAACAATAACAATTGTTCAAATGTCAAACAATGACACTTCGAATGGCGCCAAATTTAAATCTTGCCTTTTTGTTGGAACACCCTTTAATAAAGCTGTGCTATTTCATTTTTCCTCAAAAATCGTGACGGAAATCTGCGGTTTGTAGGTTCCTTTGTTGTTCAACCATTAAGCTTAATAGGTACTTAACCCGAATTTGTTTACCTTAAATTATATTTCAACCATTTTCTCTTAATTGTTTTAATGCTTTTATGTTTTCCTCCATTCATTCATTCATACTGGCGCGCAATATTGTAAACTGATTTTGGTTTATTGCACATTCTGTTGTTGCCAGCTTTTGCTCCCGTTTTGGTTCTGTAATTTTCTTGTATTACCAATTTTTGCTCTGCTTTTTGTTTTTGCCTGGCTTCTCGTTATATCTGTCTATCGCTTGGCTGAGTTGGCTGACCAGTCAGTTTTAATTTCATGCTTTAGTAAACAAAACAATAATAAACTAAGTGTAATATAAATTTCAATCTGAGCTACGGCAAAAACAACAGAATAACACAATGTTGCATTAACGAAAACAATCGCTAGATGAGCAAATATTAAATACGGTCAGAATTATTTGGTTTTTTTGTATCCTTCGTAAGTTGAGCGTAGATCACGAGACTCAGTTGTCAGTTTTGGTAACATCATACTAACTCAAAAGTGAAGGGCAGATGTGTTGATGGCAAGTGGTTTTTCAATCGGAGAATTATCTACTATTCATTTAAAATGCGATAGTATTGTCGACGCGAAGAAAAAATTTAATCAGTCATACTAACCATCATGACAAGGACGACCATAATGCCTATATTAATTTATAGCTATATGTATTTTCCTACGAACCTTCTTCAATTATGTTTGAATATTAACATTACGAAAATACTTTACTCATTTCATTGCAGATTTAATTTGTGTTTTTGTTTTCTTGTCTGCCATTCATAACTGTCATCGGACAATGGTGTTTTAATAATGTAAGTACAATAAATTTGCATTTACATGTATTTCTCTTTCTCTTGCCAGTTTCATTTGTTTTCGCATACAAAGTAACTTTTACCAATTACCTACTGTTTTTTGCATTATTCTGCACATTTACTATTTTATAGTTCGACGGAGGCTCTGTCGGTTCTTTTGCCTTTTTTGTTTTGGTTTCAGTAATCATTTTTTATTTACTGACACATTTCAAATGTGCAACGAAGCGCGGATCTCTATCAGTACATGCGATTCTTTTTTAGCAACAGACAATTCAGATAGCAATAGAGCGATACAGATTACATAGGCAGTGAATACGTATACAAGCTTCTAGACGAGGTGCACTAGGAAGGCGGAGGAAAAAAAATTGAAATTTGGTTGGTACATATCAGTAGTTGGATCTCTGCATGTTACAAAACAGTTTGTGACACTTAGGAATATATGAAATAAGTCCTAAAAATGCGCCGAGTTATAAATTTTTCGGTTTCAAAAATAAAGTTAATTAAAACACACATAAAGGTATGATTTCGATGAAACTTTTATTTCATTATAATGCTTGGACCCTGCCACTATATACGAAATACAATGTCATTTAAATGACCGCCTCTGGATTGATTGGAGCTGTGGATCCATTTGATGACCACTTTTTCCCATATTTCGAGCGGTATCTCGGCGATAACTTGGCGAATTTTTATTTTCAAATACCCCAACGTTTGGGGAATATCCACGTAAACACAGTCTTTGACGTAACCCCACAAAAAAAGTCTAACGACGCCAAATCTCATGATCTTGGTGACCAATTGACGTCGCCAAAACGTGAAATTATACTTTTTGGAAACTTCTCATGCAATAAAGCCAAAATCGGTTGTGTTGTCTGGCACCATATTATTAAAGCCACATATCGTTTAGGTTATAATCTTCAATTGCAGCCCAAAAAAAATGGTTATCATAGCGCTCTGAATTGAAATTCACATTATCTGCCACATTTTCGCTAACAGGTATGATGCACAAACCTGACCGCATCTCTTCAAATTTCTTTATAGTCTTGCCAAATCCTTGCACAGTCGGTCGATTATGAAGACCATAATCACCCCGTTATGCACGAAAAGTGCCCACGATTTAATCAACCACTTTTGTAGTAGGTTTTAGTTATTATTACGAGTTCTTCAGTTGTAGTAGGTTTTAGTTATTATTACGAGTTCTTCCATATTAGAGTAACAGTCAATTCGGTAATCGTCCACAAGGATGTGCATCTTCAGATCCATTTGTGACACAATCGATGCTGTTTGTACATCATCGGTTGTATATACTCGTATATCAACTCATAGCAGAGTATTCATATGCGAAGTTGATATAACTCAAAAATATCCAGATTTATGATTCATTGAACTTTTTTCCATTACATCAATCAACAATGAGAATGGAGAATTGGTTTTTCTTGCAAATTTCTTTCCCTTCCATATATGAGTGGTCTGGTGTTGTCCTGAAGTAACACAATTCCTTTGCTTATGGGGAGAACTGGCCGCGTCTGGGCAATTGCTTCCTCCAGCCGGTCCAATTGTTAAGAGTACAGCTCCTAATCAAGAGTTTGACATTAACGAACCAGCTTATATCGCTACCGTTCCCACCAAACACACAACAATACCTTCTTGACTGTCAATTCTGAGTTGGCCACCATTTGCGCCGTCCCACCGCGAATCGGATTCGATAGTTTTCGCTTGACAATTCATTAGCGATCCGCAAATGGAGTCTTTTTTCGTTAGCTCTTGTAGTACATCGATTGTATTTTTGTATTCAGTTTTATTTAAGTAGTTCAAACAATTTGTTGTGCAATTTTTGGTTCCAGGGCAATTAAAACAGTGCTCACCTGACGGTCGAACTTGACAATTTCTATGATTGTATCGACATTTTCGACATTTGGCAATTATTGACATCAAAATTTATCGAAACGGAATTGAAGGAACACAAATATGTGCATGATTAGCTATTACAGTGTCAACTATACTATATTTTCTATACTATATTATATTTTCAGTCGATTGGCTTGCATTTTCCTTTTGAGACTTGCAAAATAAAAAATTTTTCTAGAGGCCAGATCTGGTGAATATGGTGGATAGAGCAACGGGCAAACTTCATTTAAGATAAATTTGTCATTGGAATTATCGAATTATGACACAGTGCTTTGTATTATGTATTGTATTGTATTTTTTTCTTGATTTCAAACGATGTCAGGGCGTCATATAATATTCGTTATTCACTGTTTCGACGTTATTCGTGATGGACGAATAAAATATCAAGTGCGTCCGGAAATTAGGCCATACACTTATAAACCGCCTGTTGCATTTTTAACCACTTTATACAAATTTCACTACTTTCTTCCCAATCATTTGACTTTGGATTTGATTCAGGAGTACAGTCGCTGAATGATTTTTCGTACAGTCGCTGACAGTATTTAGACAGCTCCAAGCATAGCTCCCTTTTTGTTTTACATTCAAGAAACGTAGCACCCATTTGGAAGACATTTTTCCATTGCATTTAAGCTACTGCAAATATCATTTCATTATTTTTGTTTCAGAGTTATATAACGCTTGGAAAAATTTCTTCCCAATTTCAAATTTTCATACAAAAATGTTAACATCCTGTCTTTTTGCTTTGATTTTAATTTTAAATTTTTTTTTTTCAAGAACTTGTTGTTTTATAATTAATAATCTATTTATCATTTATTTATTTATTTATCTATTTATTTATTTGCCGTTTCCTTGTATACAAACCAATGAAAAGCATCACCGTTTCAATCACTACAACCTTAAACTCAAATCACTGAAGTCACATAAAAGTTTGATAGGCATTATTTGAAAGTTGCAAGGATTCCCTATTTTTAGACTAAAAATACGGATTAACGTTAATGGCTGATGTACTACACCTATACATACTTTATCGTCATAAAGATCTGTAATAGTTTTAAAATATTCGTCCGTTCACTAGTCTGATGGAAGCACAATAAATGCCAAGTCATTTAAATTAAGATACTGTAATTTTGCGTGGAAATGTCCTATAATCATATGTAAGGACATGACAGAAAAATCGCCTCATGTTCTTTTTCAATTTATAACAAAAAAAAAAAAAAAATATTTCAAGTTGGTATATTATTTATAAAAAGTGATCGCCTACACGGCGGAATTTGATACATTTTCCTGGAGACTGTGGACTAAACCAATTTATAAAGAGAGTTTTTTAAAAATCGAATAAAACACTCAAATTAGCATCATATATTAAAATTTTTTATTGGAATCGATAAATTGGTCTTTGCCGTTTTAATAATTTCACGTAAATGTTATTCGCGGCTGCGTCTCAAAATGTCCATTCGGAAAGTCCAATTTTCCGCCACTTTTTCGAACATTTCGGTCTGTATTCCACGAATAACGCGTGTTATGTTACCCTGTAAGGCTTCAATAGTGTTCGGCTTGTCCACACAGACTAACGACTTGACATAACCCCACAAGAAATAATCAAGAGGCGTTAAATCGCAAGATCTTGGGGGCCGACCAACTCACAAGACCAAATCGAGAGATAAGCTGCTCACCAAATTCATCCCTCAACGTATCCATTGTTTAACGAGCAGTGTGGCATGTTGCACCGTCCTGATAAAACCACTTGCCAACCAAGTTCAACTCAGTCAACTGGGGCAAAAAAAAAAATCGCGTATCATGGCTCGATAATGTTCGCCGTTTACGGTAACGTTTCTTCCACGGTCATCTTTGAAGCAAAATGGGCCGATGATGCCACCAGCCCATAAACCACACCAGACTGTGTGTCGTTTTTTCGAGATGCATCGGTAAATCATGTATGGCATGTGACTGTTCATCACTCCAGATGCAACAGTTTTGCTTCTTTAAGTATCCATCCAGCAAGAAATGGGCCTCATCGCTGAATACAATTTTTCGATAAAACAGCGGATTTTCATTAAGCTTTTGTAAGGTCCATTCACCAAAACTTAGACGTTGTGGTAGGTCATTCGTCATTCCATGATGAAATGAAAGAGTATACTGTACACTTTTCACTTTGACAGACGACGTTTGAACGCCATTACCAACCAGTGCTGCCAACCTGAGAAACTTAAATCTTAAAAAAATCACCCTATATAGCCCCTACTATTATAGCCGTGTAAGGAAAATAATGCGAAATAGTGGATTTTCATTAAAAATCAGCAAATTTGATATTTTCCGGCAATAACTTGACATATCATCAATAGCTCTGCGGCTCACAAATGTCACCAGTGGGCGAAATTGGTTAGTAGGAAGAAGTTTGTCCCTACAAGGACTGAACTATTTATGGAACCACCAATTACACAAGGTTGGCCTTTTTTACCATTTTTTACAACAATTATTCGTAAACAAAACACGTAGAATGTTTGCCTTTCCTATAGAATATTCGAAAATTCTTTACATATGTGTAATGCATCAGTAATCGACTCAGGAAAATTCGTTTCTCCTTAAATTCATACTCATTATCACTCGATTTTGCACAACTCTAGCATCAGATCATCGACACCCACAGCTTGGGTTATGTTAAACCATAGAATTCATATTCTGTCCGTGTTTTGGTTAGTCGTTTTGTGACTGTTGTTAACTTGAATAATTTTCACGGCGGCGTTGCAGCCGGGACTGATAGCAGAAGTGTTGCCTACATACTTATTGCATTCTCTGCGTATCCTTGATCAGTTTTATCTCATTGCGCCAGAAGCAGGGAAATCCCATACAGTAAACCTTACTTTTAGTAGAATTTTAGTTGCATTTTCGTATCTCAATTATTTCTCTATAACTTGTTGGCTACCCTAAATACTAGCAAAATATAAAAGCGATAGATAGACAATAGAGGAATTTTAATATGTCTTATTTACGATGATGATTTGTCTACATTTCCCACTGATCCATAAGCCCTCGTCACATTTATTCTCCATTAATGTCTCTATATGCGATCTTCTCCCCTGTTTTTTTGTGCAAGCGGAAATTTCTACTGCCTCATAATAAAGTTCTAAGCGGAACCCTTTCGATGCGCAACTATATCGCTTACGTCACTGTCTGCCTGCCTACTATCTTTAGCAATCCTAACTACATAATTGTGCTGGCATGGAACTACGTGCATAGTACGTGTATATCTATTTGCCTATTCAGCTGTCAGTCAGTCTGAGCGACTGTCTGTCTACCTTCCTATTTCCAGCTCCTTCAATATGCTTTTAACCGGTTGCATTGTAGCCGCTCCAGTAGTAGTAGAGTATTGTTACAACATCATTATTGAAGTAATTACAATTTCTTACTTCACGTTCTTCGCTTCGTTTTTGTTTTTTATTTTATTTTTCCCGTGTTTACTTTATAAATATTTAAACGTTAACATTGCGAAAAACTGCAACAACTTAAACATATTACCCCGCTTATATGAGGAAAACAAACGATTCTTATTCCTGTCAGACACAATTCCGAATAGCAAGACCCTTATTAAACAACTCTGCAAGAGAATCGCAGTTACGGGCGGGCGAACATTATGCGAGAGGAAGCAGCAGACCCATATTTGGTTTGCAGTCATATTAAAATTAGCATAGTATGAACATTAATGAAATGTTACTAAACTTTAGGGGGAGTGCAAGTAGGTAGGTAGGTAGGTGGTTATGTATACTAGCAATCATATTACACTTGATTTATATATACTTATACATGTGCACACATACAATTAGGCGGGTATGCGCAAGTAGAGCATACGAGGGCGGTCCCAAAACTAGCCGACATGACTTATAGATGGTGCTTGTAGTTTGAAAAACAATATTTTGTTGAAAAGTGGCAATTTTATAAAACATTTATTTGAAGTTTCCAACCGCCACGTTGTTTAGTATTTATATTTTAGGCATCAAAAGTAAACGATCTCAGTGAATTTGTAAACATGGGAAAATTGGTCACCGCTATGTATTTCAATGTTTCCATTTGAAAGGTCTCGTTCCAACCTCAACTCAGTCTAAATATTAAGGCCGAGGTAGATTCTACTCCGGAGGAGGAGGATTCCATTCTGGTTCTTCGTTCACGACTGTAAAATATCGGATAGCAGAGTCTAAACGAGGCGGTACAAGCTGCCAAGACGAACACTGTAGTGTTCGACCAATTGAGGTGTTAAGACGATCCACAAAATTGCATTGGATGATCGTCGTCTAAAGGCTTAAATAATAGGCATTTCAAAAAGTGTTATACATTGTAATTCATTATCCCCATTTGAAAGGTCTCAATCTAACAAATATTAATGCCAACCTAGATTCTACTCTGAAGGAGTCTGCTCCTTCGTTTACAACTGTAAGATATTGGGTACGAGCTGCCAAGACGGACACCGTGGTTATAGACCAATTGAGGTGTCCACACCAGATGCGGTTAAGAAAATCCACAAGATGGTATTGGATGATCGTCGGCTGAAGATGCGAGAGCTAGCTGAAATGATAGGCATTTCAAAAAGTGTTATACATTGTATAGATTTGAAGATGAGAAAGCTGTGCGCAAGATGGGTGCCGCGCTTGCTTTCAATAGGGCAAAAACAGCGTTGTAAAGATGTCTTTGTAGAGTGTTTGGTAATGTTTTGCCTTGATAAGGCCAAATTTTTACATCGATTTATAATCATGAATGAGATATATGGGTCCACCACTTCACGTCTGAGTCAAAGGAATAGTCAAAGCAGTGGACTGGTATGGGAGAATCGTGTCCAAAGAAGGCGAAAACGATTCCATTTGTAGGCTAGGTAATGGCGTCTGTTTTTTGGCATGCGCATGTGATTATTTTTAGTGATTATCCTTAGCTAAGAAAAACCATTAAAGGCGAATATCATTCTAATTTATTGCAGCGTTTAGATGATGAAATTATTAAAAAAAGGCCGCTTTTGACAAAACAGAAAGTGTTGCTTCATCAAGACAATGCTCCAGTTCACACATTCACTATTACGATGGCCAAAATTAATAAACTAAAGTTCGAATTGCTTCATCACGCACCTTATTCGCCAGATTTAGCTCCGTATTTTATATTTCCAAACTTAACAAAATGGGTCGGTGGCAAAAGATTTGCCAAAAATGAAGAGCTGGAGTCTGCGGTTGATGACTATTTTTAGGGGTTTGACAGTTCTTATTACTATAAACAGGATATACCGCTGCTAATAGTGTACCGAGGTCAAATGAGGTTTTGTTGAAAAATAAAAAAAAAATGCCCAAACTTTTTTGTATCTTTTTTGTTAGGTCATTTTTGGCACCATCCTCGTTATCACTCCAAATACAATGTTTGGAAAAAGGGGACGTTTGTTGTGTGCAAAACTTTCTACATAGTTATAGCTGAAATTGTAATTATATGTGGATGCATCTAAGAATATACAGACATGTAGTTTTAGTCTGTTCCCAACATTTCGTTGATTGCCATGTATGCGCATTAGGGTGACACTTACTTTTGGAGTAGTTTTAAAAATACTAAAATTATTGCTGTTAAACGTCACATATTTTTAGAAATGATGCATTTTTTCATGCATAATATGGAAAAGAATATATTTTTTTTCTTTATTGCTTTGAATATTGATAGTTATAAAACAATATTTTAATAATTTAAACCAAAACAAATTAGTATTAGTTTAAAGCCTCAGAGTTTTGTAGACTTTATACATATAGATATATATGTATATATAGGTATACATATATTAATAATATAATATATATAGTATAAATAATTTAAATCGATCGCCAAAATTGCATTTATATTAATTTTAAATTAGAGATATATCTATTGTTTTTATATAGTTCGGAAAAAGTACACGAACGCAAAAAGGCGAAAAATTTATTGCTTACTAAATATTTCCGTACGAAAACCGAGATCAGAGGAAACCAAATATAAGTTTTTTTCTTTTTTACCTTATTGCGGCCCGACTCATGACTATGTTTTCTAGTCAAAACTTGCATAGCAAGGATAACGAACTGATATGTCTGTGGTCACAAAGAAAAGCGTAAATGGAGTTAAGCGTTGTTCTTATTGTCCTTATTTAGACGCAAATTTATGTCCAATATTAAGGCTACTACATAAGCTGTTGATTGTTTTCCAATATTGAGGCCACCACATGGGTTTTTGTTTGCTTTCCAAAGTAGCGGCTTTTGAAATATTACTGGAAATAAATCTAAATGTAAATGGAAACGGGAATATATAGTTTTTGTTATTATTTCCAATGTCATTAAGGTGGATGTTTTGTCACTTAAGCGCAACTTCAGATTACCGAATATTTCTGAAGTTAAAACAGTTCTCCGTAATAACGATTTATTACAAAACTATTTCTGTCGCAAAACGTTGTATTCTGAACTGTATCGTTGTTTTCTTGTAATCCGGATTTTGGATGATGTTCATTGGAATTGCAGGGGTAATGGAACTTCAGTCACATCCAATAATTATGTATACAAAAAGTTTCTATGCTTCCTTAATGTAATTAAAGAAGTAGGGCTGTGATATTTTTTATGAAATCTAAGCCTAAATCTTTATTAATTAGTAAAAATAATTTCTTTTAAAAGGACAAAATGGAAAAAGGAAAAGTGAAACTATACCTATATATAGAAAAAGTACGAAGGCAACCAAATGTAACCCTTTGCTGTAGTTCTACATAAAGATGGAAATCCAAATGCAAATTATTTTTTATTAACTAAATGAATGTGTCAAAATCGCATATGAAGGGAATTGATCAATATACCATTTCTTGTTCATTATATGACTTTTTAAAGTTCCAGTTTATTTGCAAAATATTTAATTTTCTTTTTTAATCCTGATACTGTCTTCCAAAAATTAAATTATTTTAATTTAAAAAAAATTATTTTATTTTTTCCAATTTTAGTAAAACTCCAGAGTTTTTTATCCTCATGAAAAGATACAACATTATGCTAACGAAAAGATTTGGTATTCGAAATGCATTGAACCACTTTTTGAGAACAATTTACAAGAACAATACAAGACTACTCGAAGCTTTGATTAAACACATCGAGGTGGCCGCCGCGCAAGCAATGTTAGATTCTGCAGAAATTCATTTTTTTTTTTGCAAAATACGGCCAAGGGAAAATGTAAAAAAAATATATTTTTGTAAAAAAAAATATATTTTTTTTTAGAATTTTTATTTTTGGAATCCTTACGAAAAGATACAAAATTGGGCTGCCGAAAAAATTTGGCATTCGAAATGTGTTGAATCACTTATTGAGAAGAATTTGCAAGACTCGACTACTCGAAGCGTTCAATTAATACATCGAGGTGGCCGCTGCCCAAATAATGATTGATATCGATATGCTGTGTTGAACCTGCGTTCATGCAAACGACTGTCGCGTGTGCTAACCATCGCGCCTTGGTTATATGTTAGTGCATATGCCGACGATTAATAAGATTTGATTGCAAATTGATTTTAAATTTTCGGATTTAGTTTCGAGTTCATAAAAATTATTTTTTGGTTTTTTTTTAAAAGGTTTCCCAACTTACCTACTTGGGCAAGACAACTCACTGCTATGGTCTTCAGTCAAAGTCACTTATTTCATCTCAACTGAAATGCTATATCTGATAGCACACATACATTTGCTCCAAAATTCAAAATTTATAATGTTGAGCATTTCTCAAATTAGCTGCAAATGGGACATGACATTAATAAGGGTATAAAATGTTGTTCTATCTTAAACAAATATGTACCGAGTTATTCATTTTTCGGTTTTATACGTAAAATTAAATAAAACGCACATAAAGCTATGAGTTCGATGAAGCATTTATTTCATTATAATGCTTGGACGTTGCTATTATGTATGCCTCTAGATTGAAGCAGTGGATCCTTTTGAAGAAGTTTTGACCATTTTTTATCGCATTTCGTGTGATATCCCGGCGATAATTTGACGAATGTTGGCTTTCGAATGTTCCAACGTTTGGAGATTAACCACATCTGTAACGCTTCCAGTCTCTTTAAATTCAATTCCTTGCACAGTAGGTCGATTACGACGGCCGTAATCACCCCGTAATGTACGAGAAGCGCCCACGTCTGAATGACCACTTTCTTCCCTTTCTTCGGTTGTTTAATGATCCATATTCGCAAATGACAAACCTTTCGCTAAATAGATTACACTTCAGATAACAGCTGACAGTCTTACGTTTAAAATACATTTATGATTTCCCTCATATTTATTATTTTCAATATTCGTTTTTTAAATATTGCCTCTGTAAATTCAACATTTGCTGCTGTGCAAACGGAGCTAATTATTTCATATTTCTCCTATAAAAGTTGCAAAAAAGTTGTTCACTTAGAAATTGTAAAAAATGATAAAAAAAAAATATGTATATAAATATAGATTTTACTTCTTGATATTTATTTGAGAGCAAGAATGCAGTATTTCTGCACTCTTAATGACCGACTTTATTAGAAAAAAGTACAAAACTTTATCAAAGAGTAAACGAAGTTTCCAGAAAAAAATTTTTCATTCAAAGGAGAAAAAAAATAATGCGCTCTTTGCCAAAAACAAGAACATCATTAGAGCTTTTCCATAGATCAAATATTTTGCACATATCATTTGCCTGAAGTTAACGAAACATCAAATATTAAGGCCACCCTAATGCTCATGTATGACTTAAATAGCAACAATAGCAGACATTTTAATTGTGCCACAATCATATTTGATGTTTATGCTGCATGCGAAATAAATCTCTTTTAATTTTGCCATTATGACGTGATTCTGACGAATATCTTTGTATTGTATTTAAATGACATTTTCTGTTTAATATGTTAATTTTATTGCTGTAAGGAATAATATTTCCTAAATAAGGTTATTTAATTTATAAAGCATTTGCAATTACAATCAACGTACTATAGTGAAATTTTAACGGTTGCAGTTTACAAGGGTGTTCGGTATCTTAAAGGTTATTTTTGCTGCAAGTTACAACCTTATTAATATTTACTTTTAGCTATTTTTCGCAGAAAATTTATACATACAAATTGTATACCATTTTTATCCATTTTTCGGTTTCACGAATAAAGTTAAATAAAGCACACATAACGCTATGATTTCGGCGAAAGTTTTTTCATTATAATACTTGGATCTTGTGATTATCATTTAGAGGTAGTTTTCGACTGCTTTTCCCACTTTTCGGGCGGTATCTCTGCGATACTCCAATGTTTGGGGATTATCCGCGTGAATACGGTCTTTGACGTAGCCCCACCAAAAAAATTCTAACGGCGTCAAATCGCATGATTTTGGTGGCCAATTGCAGCCGCCAATAAGTGAAATTATGCGTCCTGAAAACTTCTCTATCAATAAAGGCAAAATTGGTCGTGTTGTCTGACTCGTGGCACCATCTCGTTGAAACCACACATCGTCTAGTTTATAATCTTCAATTGCATGCCAAAAAAAGTCGGTTATCATACGGACATAACACTCTGAATTGAAATTCGCATTATCCGCCGCACTTTTACTAACAGAAACGATATTTTTGGCAGTGCGTACATTGAGATGATGCACTGGCCTGACCGCATCTGTAACGCTTTTAGTCTATTCAAATTTCTTTACAATCTTGCCAATTCTTTGCACAGTAGGTCGATTACGACGAGCATAACCACCTCGTAATGCACGGAAAGTTCCCACATTTGAATCACCACTTTTGTAGTAAGTTTAAATTATTTTTACGCGTTCTTCGGTTGTTAAACGATCCATATTCGTAATTGCAAATCTTTCACCAAATAAATAACACTTCAGATGATAGGTATTTAACAGCTGAAACTATTAAACGGATAAACTTGTTCCATACCAGCAGCCAGGACGAAATCTGTTGACAAAATTAAGAACTTTAAAGCGCCCTGAAGCGCTCTGACCATCAATGAAAATAATATTAAAGAATAATTGCTTTACGTATCAGGGGTTAAGGCTTCGCGTTGTGGTATATATAAAAGTGTTGTATTGGATGGTGGTCAACCAAAACACGATGTTAAATTCAAACGACTATCATAAATATTCGCGACCCGATACCACCATCTATCTCGGTTTATCCTATTTTTTACTACCATCTATCCTTCACTTCGGTAAGCGGAGGAATACTTCGAGACGTCATTAAAGTGTGGGTTCCGTCAAATAACTGTATAATTAGAAACGCAACATGTTCATTGATTCTGAGTAGCTCTCCCATATTCCATTTAAAGTCGATTTAACTCTTTTTCAAGGAAAAATGCTGAATTTTTTTGTATTGTTCAGTAACCACCCCACAGTTAAGTTACATCTATTTGTGTTACCGCCATATATTGTGTTTAATTAGCACATAAAATAAATGATTTTTCCTATTCTTTTGATGTTGTCTAATTTCGAATTTGGACAAACAATAACTATTACAGGTTTTTGTACTAAGCTCTTCCCGGCTAACTCGAAGAGGTGTGGTTTTTATGACGACTATCAGTACAGTCACTCTACGCGATCTCAGATGATCATTACTATACCATTTCCAATAGGAAACCAGAACATCTCATTTATATTTGAGAAACCCCCTATTAAAAACGAGATTTTCTATAATTGAAAAAATTCCAAATAGAAATGAGAACATGTCATTTACATTTGAGAAAATTACAAATTAAAATAAGAATTTTTTTCATTTGTATTTAAAAAAAAATCGCATGTGAATGGAGTTTTCCGTATACATTTGAGGAAAATGTAAATGAAAACGGGGCTTCTTCATTTGTATTTGAAAACTTACAAACGAAATTGAGAAAATTCCAAATGTTGGTTAGAATTGTAAAAAAAAATTTGATTTTCCCCATTCTTTTGATGTTGTCTAATTTCGAATTTGGACAAACTATAACAATTACAGCTTTTTGTACTAAGTTCTTCTCGGCTAACTCGAAGAGGTGTGGTTTTTATGATGGCGATATTAGTATATTTACATTACTCGATCTCAGATGATTATACTATACTATTTTCAAGTGGAAATCAAAACTTCCCATTTATATTTGAGAAAAACCTAATTGTCAATTTACATTTGAAAAATGCCAAAGGGAAATAATGTTTCCTATTTATAATCGAATAAATCCCAAATGGAAATGAGAACATTTCATTTATATTTGAGAAAATTGCAAATTAAATTTAGATCCTTTTTCATTTATATTTGAAAAACTTCCACTTATAAATGGAGTTTTCCGTATACATTTGAGAAAAATTTAAATGAAGTCGAGGCTCCTTCATTTGTATTTGAAAAACCTACGGACGGAATTCAGAAAATTCCAAATAAAAGGGATGAAATGAAAACATTTTTTTAAAGAAATTACAAAATTTCCTAAAGAAATCAGCAAATTTCTGTTTCTCTCAAAATTTTTTTCGCAATATTTTATTTTATGGAGTAGAAACTCACAAAATCATTACTGAAATTAAATAGATATCAAAACTGAGGCACCATTCTTTGGACTCTTGTGCGTTATAACATAAAACACCGGCTAATCATTACATAATTTTTTTCTGTCTCTGCATTAATTATATTGTTCTAATGCTATCAATTCCCAATTCATTTTATTTGATAATGTCTCAATTTTAATTGAAAATTTACCAATTTCGGTTGTAGTTTTCTTCAATAAGAGGGTAAAAGTTTTAATTTTCTTTGAAATTTTCTGAAATATAAACGAACATTCTGAATTCGATATTGAATTTTCTCAAATGTAAGTGGAAAATCTCGTTTTCCATTGGAATTTTCTCAATTGTAAATCAAAAATATAATTCTCATTGTTACAAACGTGAAGTCAAGCCTTGGTACAAACGTGAATAAGTATATATCTGAAGACTCTCTTTATTACAAGCATTACAGGTAAGTTTACTGATATTAGGGAAGTTGCTGAGTTTTTTTTTTTAATATTATTGAAATTGTAAAGGGATTGATTTGTGTGTGGTGTTGCACCTTGTCTTGTGTTAAAACAATTTAATTAAATGTAATTAACTCTTGTAACCAAACAAATGTTCAGTTTGTGGGTCATTTAAATCATTACACCAAAGATTATTGCCCCTAAGAAAGGATAGTAGAATTGCGTTACACAATTTTGAAGTAAATTTTCCCTTCTGTAACAGACAGACAGACAGACTGCAGACATAATATATAAATTAGGGATGTTTTTCTGTTAAAGTTACTCCACTAAATGCCCTTTTGTTTTAACTTTTAATTTGATTTCTCTTAAGGATTTGCTTTAAAGTGGAACGTTAGTAAGTTTCTTACTATATTTTGAACACTAATCTATTTAAGCATTCAATATGTTCTTTATTTTTTTTTTTTGCGAAACTGAAACTCATCGATTTTTTTGCCACGGGATTTCCTTTCCCATAATGGTAACGCTTATCATGATTGCCAGTTTAAAAATTTGCTATATTAAGGGAATTACCCACAATCTGTGGTGCCGGCATAGATTAAAATATTTGGCAGGATTTGGAGAAGGGAATAAAAGCAACCAAATCTTATTTCCAACTAAAAAAAAAGTACTTCAGGGGAAGTCGTTGTTGCCTCTGTGGCATAAGGGGCTCCATAGAATCAAATATTTAATGTTGAGTTTGGCTCCTTGCTGGCAATGTAGATAGCTATGGCTAAATACTTGTGGGAAGGGAGTAGCAAAAGTTTATATTTATGAGATGTGAAATACAGTGGGAGGACTGCGACAAAAACTCGCAAGGAAAACTACTTTTTTTTGTGAATTTCTGTTGTTGTACTTGGCAATGAATAGCCAAAATTTCATTCAATTTCACTGCCTTTTTTGTGCTTCCCTAAACTTCATACCTTTCCTCTTTTATGTGTTCTTATTCTCTTCCGAACCGTAACACATCCGGAAACCCAACATCTCATACCCTTAATTAACATTTTAATGGCATGATGATTTGAAAGGTATCGGCTTGTACACAGAAAAGTTTCTAAAATTCCGACATTGTAATGGGAAACATACAAGAGAAAATGGAAAAATTTTATCATTCAGGTTTTAACGTAATCATCACAACCTTAAAGTGGATTTATAAAGATGAAGGGAGGAAACTGCATTCAATTCCGTAAATCTCCCAGCTTTTAATGACAAAGATATTTTTTTACTAGCAAAACAAAATAACGATTTTCAATGAAAACAGATAAGTAAAACCTTTTTTTTTCGAACACTAAAATCTGTTTCCGTAGTCAACGACAACAGTTGAAGTAGTCTTATATGGAAAGCGGAAATGTTTATGAAAAATTCACTATATTACATCGGAGAAGGTTGTGAATGTGTAAAAGTGTAGGCATATGTATGTGACTATTTGTTTATTATAATCCTTTGTCTGAGTTTAGTTGAGCGTGTTTAAAATATTATAATTTTCATATATTTTGGGTTGAACGAAGGCGATATCTCACGTGTGTCTGAGCTACTAAAATGTCAAAGGATTCAAAATATACGTAATATGTGTTGGGCTCCTGCATTGCCTTTGTCCTTCGAAATGATTAACGTATTTGTGCTTTGGAATATCTGTGTTAGCTTTACGTACCCTTAACAAGTTTAATTTTAATAGTAGTAGTATTGCCTAAGCCTTGGCTGCCGAAAATTTCAATCGGCTTATTTCAATATAATAAGAAGAGTTGACACTCTACTATCTGTGTTTTATGGTAGAGTCAAGGATATGTAATACATGTACGAAAATACAAAGGGAGATCTTATTGATATATCATATGTAGTTATCCCGAATATTTCCTATTGATCTACGTATAACTGTCATTACTTAGCTATATTATTATATATTCTTTAGTGTTCTATATGTATGTATATGCAACTGGAGAGGCATCAATGGGGAAGTATCAAGGGGAAGAACACTACGGGAACATGTGGTACATCGTTGAAACCATGTGAAATTTTGTGTGGTTTCGTCTCAGTGACTTGGTCCACCTTTGAACTACTGAGTCGGTTAACGATATGATTTCTTAAGTCACTGGAATTGGAATTTTGATTCGGTTCAGTGATTTAGGTTGCAACACATGTATCAGTAGGGCTCGATTTATTTTTGATATACAGGGTGTCGCACCAATTGTGCTACGATAACCTTTTTTTCAAATAACCTTTTTTTTAATCAATGCGTTTAATTTTTTTTTTTTTTTGTATAAAAAATTAAATTTTTTTTATTTGACCAATTGGTTTTGAAGATGATAGACCGTAAATAACCTCCATAGTCATTCACGCATATGCTACTCCTGATCAGAAAATTATTCATTGCTGCGTGAAAAGTTGAAGTCAGGGCCGCCTGAACTATTGTTCGTTTTGTACATTTTTTGCTTGGCATAACCCCATGAAAAGTCTGGTGCAGTCATGTCAAGTAACCTTGGGGCCAACGGAAACTTGAGTTTCTAGATATTAGTTTGTTTGAGAATTTTCGTTCGAACTCCGCCATAACCGTTCTGGCTTTGTGGGTAGTTGCTTCACCTTGCTCAAACCTAATGCTGTTGAAACGGATATGTCTTCGGTGCAGTTGTGGGTAAGAAAACTGCTTCAATAAGTTCAAATAACGGTTCTCAATGGCCCTCTTTTTATGTTTTCAGCGAGATCCGTGCGCCACCCTGTTCGTTCACTATATTGCTCTCCGTAATTAAATTAAACCCTTTGCAATGCATAGACTTTATATCCCAGAGTTAGGATCCGATTTCCAAATTACTTTTGCTCTTCAATCTTTGCGAAGGCAATTGCCTTGAATGTCAGTTAAAGATATTCCGTCATTAACTGAAAAAATCTAGAAAACGAATTTCCTTGCATCCCATGAGTGAGATTTGGGAGAGCTTTTCACATCTAGTAAGTTTACACGCATTTGGACTCAGACTATGTGACCTGTAATTTTACGACAATTGCGAATATTAGTTTGAAAAGCTTTTACTAGACTTGTCAATTATTCGAGTATTGAAAATGTTCGGCGGACATATCGAAGTGACCGCCGATCAAATGATGATAGAGGGTTGTGTTAGGACTCGATCACCACAATCATGCGCATGATAGTCGCGTGTTTTTAATGATGACTCTGCGATAATGTTTTCTTCATACAAATAATATTGATGACTCTGTGAAACTTCTAACGCTGATGTTGGCAGATAATCCTAACCATGGGCAATAGTTTATATATATATAGTTCAGTTATTAAGTTAAAAACACGCCAATCACTGAAATATCGGGCTGTTCGGAAAGTTCCTTCGGTTTTTACAAGAAATTTATGTACAAGAAAATAATTGTATACTCTCCCCCTTTTTTTAATAACTTCTCTCTGAGAGCTTTTTATTAGATTTTTCACTTCTTCGTCGTGGAAATTCAAATCCTTCAAGTGCTTGCTCAGACTGTGAAATAGGTGATAGCCGGACGCGACAAGTTCTGGGGAGTACTGTGGGTGAGGTAAAACTTCTCCCCCAAGCTATGATAGTTTCTGACGGGCCTGCAAGGCAGTGTGAGACGTCAGTTAGTTAGTGTGAACGCGTGAACGGAAATAATTCCTCGGACACAATTTCCTTTGGTCGTCTTGATCTGAGAGCGTTCGTTATGGAGAAGTCGCCCGTAGAAAATCTTTTAAACCATTATTATCAAGTTCTTTTATTTGGTCCGTTTTCTTCATAAACAGACTATATTTTCCGTTTTTCCTTCCCGAAATTAATACTGCATAATATGAATGCTCATTTTTTCCACTTTTTAAAACTTTGTTTTCAAACACTATAACCATTCATACTCACACAAGTAAGCAATAGTAAACAGTTTAGAGAAGTGGTGGGAGTTAGTTTTAATATTGTTTGAAGGAACTCTACGTCTTGAGAAGTGACGTATGGTGAACTAATGAATTAACCGAACGTACTTTCCGAACAACCCAATTAATTTCATACCCTATTAGATAAGCAATCCACAACGTTTGCATTAAATTACCTACTCATAGTACGTAGACTTTAAAAAGGAGATTTTATAGGCCACATATGAAAGGACTAAAATTCTGAATTGATCAGTATTCTTTAAAACATTTGAAGTTCTTCTTAAAAACTAAGTTTTTAATTGCTTTTGTATTCTATTAATCATTTTGTTTTAACGTCAACATCTTCCATTTCCAACAAATTTATTTTAAGCGCTAACAAAATTTTAATTTTTTAATCTTTCTTTTCTTGTACTACGCTGAACAATTTAAGAATTAAGAAAGAAGTATGACTCGTTATTTTTCCTTTTTTTACCCGGAATAGGGATTGCTCTAAAAAATTTAACCTCTGCTTTGATTTCGGACAGGCCTGACAAACTTCGATTCCTAAACTCCGACCTCAATTGCGATTCAAAAATCACACATAATCCCAATTGTTAACGTGGCATCCAAAGTCGGCCCTGCATGTTATGAAAGTTCGCATTAATTTTTGTTTTTTTAAGCCATAAACTCCAAGTAAGTGTATAACTCCAAACCAACTTCTCTGACACCCCATTTATGCCTGAACATGGTCTTGATGAGCGGCTATTTATTCAATACTACAATATATTGTGATATTTTATACATAGCAAACATAGTTTGAAGTATTGTTTGTGCAATCAATTTTGTCATTTATTTTATTTAAGAATAAAACCGAAATGTTAGTTAAAAAATAACATCCATCCGATGATGAACTATAAAAATTTCATTGATTCATATTAAAGTTAGATCCTACTCTATACCTTTTAATGCTCCTATGGGGCTTGGAGATTTGTATTTTGTGTTTGCTTGCTCTTAGAAAAATGAAGCTTTACAAAAACTTGACAGCATAGGCAAACAACAACAAACAACAATAGCAATAGGCAACACAAATGCCATTTTCATATAAATGCCAACGAATGAAAAAGTTGAAATTTCAAATAAAATTGTAGTTAAAATCGTTTAATTTTTTTGCAAACATCCACTTTTCGATAATACTCTACCACAACAATTTATTCAAATGTCACAAACACTATGACAAAACCAATATACTTCCATCTGCGGTAAAGGATATATCAAAAAAAAGGAGTAAACAGAAGCGTTCACACAAACGCGTACATCTAACAACAAAGGAGTCCTTTAAACCCTTGTTTTGTGTTAATGGTTCATTAATTTTTAAACATAATACAAAGAACCACAAAAAGGATCCTTTCCCATTTAGTGACAAACACAACAAATACACAGTTCAAATACTCCCAATGATGTGCATTATACGTATATTTGTAATGAAACTGATAACACCCTAGCAGATATTATAAGAAACATCACACAGTGACTTTAATCTGCAAAATGTATGATTGGGAAGGTCGGTAATGCCAATTAGATTTTATGGCAATGCTTAACTTCCTACAAGATTTTCATATTTCATGTGAAATTTTGGTGAAAAAACTGAGCTAAATAAACTGTAATACGAAAGGTTTATCCTGCCAAGTTTTTATATACAATGTCTTAGACCTTTAATATTGATGTTTATCGAAGCATATCAACTTCTGTAGATGACCTTGTTGTGTTGATAACCCAGCATATTTTAAGAGCTGTAATCTTGAGTGCTTTTTCTTCCACTTCATCGCACCAAAACTTGTAACAATTATAGTAAATTGTTAAATATTCGATACTTTAAAACCGAGCACGTTCATTATACAGGATGCCGCAAGAATTGCTGAAACACAAGACGGGCATCAATAAGGACCGTTATTTAAAGATGTTGAAGGTGATTTTTTAACCACAACTGTGTCGAAGACGTATTCTGGTTAGATGGAGCAACTGCATACATAACCAGACCGGTTATAGCGGAGCTTCACCAAAAATTCTCAAACAAATTAACATCCAGAAACTCCAATTTTCCGCTGGCCCCCAAGGTCACCTGATCTGATTGCATCAAACCGAAACCAAGGAATTTGACAGAAATTAAGCAGTCCATTAAAACAATAATTGAGGGGCGATCCCAACTTCAATTCTTCAGGCCGCAATGTATAATTTTCTGATCAGGTGTCACATATGCGTGAATGGGCATGGAGGTCACTTAAGGTCAATCACCTTCAAAACCAATTAGTTACATAAAATAAAATTGAATTTTCTGTACAATAAAAAAAAATAAATAAATAAATGAAATACATTGATTAAAGTTAATTGAATTACTTATTGTAGCACAATTGGTGCGCCACCCTGTAAGTCTACTCATGATTATTTGTACAAAAAGCGATCAGACACAAAACTATATCTGCTAAGTCATTATAGAGTCAATGCCGGCGAGGAATCAAGCCTGCAGCCAGCCTTCACAGTTGTTAGTCTATGCCATCTCTGCACTACTTTTTATACATTTTTTTAAAGCAGTTTTCAAATTTCGTTTAGAAAGAATAATCAAGTAGATACAAAATTTGATAATGCTCACCGATACACTTCATACGAAACTAATGCGGATGTCTAAAAGATGTCCCATTCGAAGTAACTGTTCGTGGTCGGCAGTCACGTCAGTCCCCTCGACTTTTCATTACGTAACAGTTAGAATCGATTACTGATTTTAAACCACACATGCAAGCATTTCTTTGCGCTTCGATCTTTTCACCTCTTCTCCATTTGGTCAAGGAAAATTTTCATATGTTCCCCATAACCTTGTCTACCTAAAAAAAAATTTTGCCCGCCTACTGATGTGCCTCTGTTGAATTCACTGACAAAGTCATTTCGCGCTACAGCATTTTGTTTTAGTCGCACAACATGATATTGGCAATATGTTAGCTGAATTTTGATGTACTCGTCACCATTCAGTCTATGTGACGCCTACATTACCCGTTAGCGGCAATGAATTCACATACAGGGTGGCGCATCATCCTTTGTTGCGTGATAGAAAAGACACGGGCGGGGGGGTGCCTACATTTTGCGCGCGCGCTCATTTTACGAGAACTCTCGTTCATATATTGCTACTAGGCGACTATATTGTGCTGAATATGGACTACGGCGGATTAGTGAAGCTCCGAGTGCTAATTTAATTAAAATATGGGTAAAGCGTTCTGAAGAGACCGGTTCAACATTTAAAACACAAGCAAATGGTCGCCCAAGAACATCTAGGACCGAAGACAATGTTGAGAGAGTTATGGAGTCAGTACGAGGAAATCCACAAATGTCGACTCGCAAGAGATCGTCTGTCTTACAATTATAGCGACGAAGTTTGCAACGAATTTTAACATTGGATCTTAAACTGCATCCATATAAGCTGCAATTAACACAAGAATTGAAAGAGTCTGACTTCACAGCAAGGCTCGCATTTGCTAATGAAATGCTTAATCGATTTTTCAATTTTGACAATATCCTTTTCATCCCTATGAATGGGTTCGTAAACCGTCAAAATTGTCGTTACTGGAACAGTGAAAATCCCAAAATCAAACACCAGAAACCATTGCATAGTCCTAAAGTGACAGTATGGGCAGCAATCTCTGGCAGAGGAATAATTGGTCCTTTTTTCTTCCAAAATGCGCGGGGCCAAAACGTCACGGTTAATACGGAACGCTATGTTGAGATGTTGGACGGATTTTTGGCTCCAGAAATTGAAAGTTCAAGAATAGTGAATTCCAGAACTTGGTTCCAACAAGATGGAGCTACCTGTCACACATCAAATGACTCCATGGCGGTGGTGAAGCAGATGTTCCCTGGCAGACTGATTTCGAAAAGAGGTGATATCCCATGGCCCCCACGTAGTCCAAACTTGACGCCTCTTGATTTTTTTTGTGGGGATACCTCAAACACAAAGTCTACAGTAATAATCCAAGAAACATCGTCCAGCTCAAGGAGAATATCCGTGGTGAAATGGCAGCTATTACACCAGTATTACTGAAGAAGGTTTTCAATAATTTTCGTTTGCGGTTAGAGGAGTGCCGTCGTAGAGAGGGTCACCATTTAGATGATGTTATTTTTAAAAAATAAACTCCATTTATTACTCTACAACGCCTTAGATTTATTTTAACCATACCTTTTGTATTTATTTTTCAATCTATTTTTTAAATATGCATGTTCTATTGCGCCACCCTGTAGTATACATTTCACTTAAATGTAAAAATTGGCACTTTCTTGTATCGTGTTTTCGTTCCCATTAAATATGCTTCATTGGCAGTAATTCGCGTATTTAAAGCTGTACGCTTTTCACATAGTGATCAATCTAAGGTTTCCTTCTAGAAACCATGGTGTTAAAATATGGTTTCACATAATTAAAGAGCTAAAGTCTTGTATAGAAAATTTGATGTAGCCAAAGAAGCGCCCGCACAATTTTATATTAGGTCTCATCATTTATAACTTTCATTGGAATATCAAAAAAGTATATCTTGCCTGATACTGATGACTTTTGGGTCGCTTGGAAAGACTTTAGTAAATCCATCTAGACCCCCTGTTCGCTAGGAGTCCATATCCAAATACAAGCCTTTCTGCGTTACAGCCGAGGTAAAGATGATGCTTTCTATTGAGCTATATCTCCGGTATAACGATAAAATGTCTAGACAGTTTAGGTATTTACTTAACTTTACATCACGGCTTTTAAGGAGTTTGTGTGCATTTGGGGTTTCCGCAATTCATTCATTCATTTACATTCATTGTTTATAATTGTTGTGCTTGACGGACGGTCTTCCCTTGTGCACAATACAAATGTCGATAACTTGGGACGGTCACTTGAATCATCCCTTTAGTATTAATTAATAACATTAGTTTTGGGCTATTCCATCGCTATTCCTATTAATTTACGCCCTTCTATTGGTAAACTGACAGTTCTTGCATTGAAGAAAACTGATCCCCTTCGTCTTCTCTTGATAGTAGAAGCTATTACAATTGGCATTTCAGGAGACTGATCCTCTCTGCCATCCTTTCTAGATAGAAGATGTCATCACCGTTTTTTTGGGAAGATTCGCGTAATTTTCCATTGTATTAGCGATTGTCTGAGTTGGGATTTTTGTCCCCATATACGTTTTACAATGGTTGACATGGAATGCGTAATATGTATGTTGTAGCTTTGTGAGAGAAGCACTGTAATTAAGGGTGTCTTATTAAGATAACTTTGGCTGCCTCAATGATGTTTTAAAATTAAAGTAAGAATTATCATAATTTTGACCTTCGCATTAAATAGCGGTTATAAAAGAGTAGCTCAAAATGAAGATGGGTATTGTATTGATTTGTAAGCTTGCAGTGCAATATCTTTTAGTTTTTTACTGTCAAATTTCTTTTCGAAATTCGTCGCATGGTCGTTAAAGAGTTTGCGGGCTTCATCGATATTTGAGGGATTGCATTTAGGGATCTGCAATTGACGTTGAAATTCAACCTTTCGACTTTTCGATAAAAAATAAGAGTCGACTTTTCGAATTTTTCAAATGCACTAAATTCATATTTTCGGCTTTTTCATATGTAAGAATAACTATATTTATGCTGTTTTTTGAGAGAAAAACTGTTTTAGTGGAGCGTTTTTAATCAAACTTTGGGCGTATTCTATTTTTAGATTCACTCAAAAGCCGCTGCAGCTTAATCATGGTTCAATTTGTCAATTTGAGAATCATTTACTAAGCTTGTTGATTACCCGAACCGTTTGTCAGTCACTTCGAGGTTGAGGCTGCTGCTAAAATTATGATAGGTGGTTGTATCGCGATTTGTACTCTCAGCCATATGTATGAAATTGTGAAAATACAACTTAAAATTGAAAATTTTAAAAATTTTGTGCTTGTTTCGAAAATCTACAAATTATGTGCAATTGCAAGATATTTCGGTGATCTCGCACTTGCATAACAATTTGTGTGTATAATTTATGTATTCTCGAATCCAGCACAGGTGGATTACTCCATTACTCCATCATGAGAAATTTATCTAAGGAACCTGGGTTAGCAATGATAGATAAAATTTTCTTAGTGAAAGTGACCATAGTCGTCTTTTGAAACTCAAAAAATCAAAAATTTTTTCTTAACACGAACGTCGATTTCTAATTTTCCACTTTTTTATACAAAAATTTTATTAGTTCGTTTTCTTGTATTCTTCTTATATACTCATTGTCTGTATATTAAAGTTGGTGGGTGTTCCTTTAGCTGCTGGCCGCGACATGCATAATATAGCAGCATTCCTAGATGCCATTAAATCGATAAGTCGTCCTGGCACGAACGTTCGACGATGCAGCCTCATCCTTGTCTTTTTCCCAGACAAAACACCAGTGCACACATGAGCCATAACATTGCAATGGGAAAGGCTTCTTTCTACAAACACCATTGATTTTACTAGTTTGGAAGTTTAGTTTTCATTTAGGCTTCATTGCCAACAGCAATGACATTTTGGAAGCCTATATTTTTGCTAAACTTATAATAATTGAAATATTTTTCAAACAATTATTAAATTTTCTATTTATTTTAAATACATACAAACAAATTGATATGAAATATAATGTTAATAACATATTGTGAATATATTTTACGTAAAATACTGAAGGTGATCTTATGCTGTGTCCATAATAAAAGCATAACTTTTATTCAATGGAAATATATCTCAATTTAGTTTGCAATATTTGTGCAAAATGTTTTCTTTTCATTTATATCCACTCGTATATCATATATATTTCTTATGTCTATCTATACGAAACCAGAAGTTGTATCTATTATTTTTTTATTCAAAAGTTTATTTATTACCCCTGCCAATACTCATAAATTGTAGCGTATATATATATATATATATATATACACAATATATCAGTATACTAAATAACATTGCTAGTTAACTGATTGATTGAATTAAACCTTATCAAATTCTTAGTTTTTTTTTTCTAAATTAATCGGAATCTGTTCAACGAAATCAGTTGCCATTCCAGCAGTGACGTAAGATAATTGCCAACCTTGAAAATTTTCGATGGCCTTCCTTTGTTTTTTCGTTTTGGAAGATTGTTTGCCAGTGACTTCAACTTTTTAATGTCACTTCGTGTCCCTTGACATTCTTCTTTGATGGATCTTATACAAAAGTTTTATTAGCACTCTCAATTCAACAAATGTTTTCTGCCAGCAAGCTAATAATAAAATCTTTTTCTCAATATTCTTTTTTTTTCTTCTTTTTCACTCGTTTCGTTTTCTCTTCTTTTTTTTGTATTTTAAACCAAGAAGTCCTTTAATGTTCCCTAATAAAAAGGCAAACTACTTTTGTTGGTTAGTGAATTCCTTCGTCTCCTTTGTGCTAGCAAACATGAAAGGAAGTAACGAGAAAAGTCTTTAACATTTTGACCATTTGTTGTAGAACACATTTTTAACATGGCTAACAAAAAACTTCCTTACAAATAAAATTTGTTTAAATTCTTAAACTATAGTGAGAGACAAGTTGTAGTAGACTCCGAACACTCAAAGAAAAAGTGTGGAATTTGTAGTTAGCAACTGTGATTCTAAGAAATTACTTTCCACATATACTTGCAGACTTGGATGACTTTCAAAATACGTTTCATATAAATAAGGATTGTAATTACTTAGATTACTTTATTTCTTTCTTTGATTCGCATCGACGAAACATCCTAGTCATTGGGCCAAAATTTTGGTAACTCTCTTTTGCGACGTCCAAGATATTCATTGTTGAATATTGTTCTTATAGTAGCAACAATTGCTTATAATTTACACAATTATAATCCTTTCAGTTTAAAAGTATTTCAGTGCTGCAAACTTTCAAAACTATTTTGAGCTATTTTGTAACTCAGGATTTCGCGTTATAAAACACGACAGGCTGATTTGCAGTCTGGTGAAAGCAGAATTTTGGAGAGGCAGAAAGAAAGTACTTTATTAGTAAGTCCTTAGAAGCGCTTGTGTGCACTCAAAGTTCTTCCTATAATCTTTAGGCTGGCGTTATATTATTGACGATATAATCAAAATAGATAAAATTATCCACCATATCTAAGTCATATCTGCAAACGTTCACGTAGTATTTCAAGCAAATAGACCACTTGTTCGACGAAACAAATATTTTGATGATATTCTCGTTTATGGACTGTAAAATAATTTCGCTTTGTCCTCAGTTACTGGCTAATCCACTCTTTGAGGTTTTCTTTCAGTACTTAAAAAAGCAGCAGTATCATTTCACAGTTTTCGGCCAATACTATCTATTATATAATTAACATATCCTGCATCATCATCGATATAACGATGTTAAAGATATATCAGTAAATTATTTCTTGTCTAAGTTTCATCTTCTATAAGATGAAATTGCTCAGCAGGTTATTACTCTATAGACACTGAGGACCTCCTGACTGCCGAAGACAGTTTACAATCGGCCATAGACATATCATAAGACACAGTGACTTCAATTTTACCCAAATAACTGGTCATGGAAAAGTTAACAGCATGATGGATGCATCGTTGATTCACTGTAGACCAGCACAGCGATTTTTTTTTTCAAAAACTATAACCAATTAATTGAATCAGAACACGGATCTACTAGCAGTCAAAATAATGTTCTTCACCGGGCGAACAGGATCCAAATTAGGACGAGGACACAGTGGTATAATCCATATCATTTACTTTCCGTCAGAAGTGAACGATAAATATTAATTTCGCAGATACAATTTTTTTAAATGCCCTAATTTGGCAAAGAAGAAGGCGTTTCTTCATAAAAACAGTGGGCAGGTACACAGAAGCCCACATATATATAGGTATATATGTATATATTTGTCAGATTTAGTACCGCGCGATTTCCATTTCATATTTGTAAATATGAAAAACTTGTTCGGATGGCAGAAACTTCACAACACAAATCAGCTTACGGAAGATGAACCTTATTTTCAGAATTTCAACTAAAAGAGGATAATTGACTGGATCGAATATGTAAAACTGAAAAAAACTTTATTGAGTTACAAAAGATCCATTTATGGAGTAGCTCTAAATTCCAATTAAAGTTATAATTCCGTATTTTAGGACGAAAAACATACATAGTGAAAAATTCTAATAAGTGAAGTAGATCGTTATATTGTAAATCATATTTTTCTGCTGTTAAGATACATAAACTTTTTTATAACATTAGTATTGTAAAGTTGTATAATACATTTGTTATTGAATTATGGTGAAGATACGTTGTAATATTGTAATTTAATCAAATCGGCCTTAAGGCTTACAATTATAATCCTGAATAAATAAATTAAATTCAATTAAAGGATAATTCAATAAAAATGGTGATTTAGTGTGTTTTTCCAGAACATTTTTCGCTTGTTCTAATAATCAAATCTTATTGGACAATTTCTCTCATTTAATAAGCTTACACATATTCCATTTTGAATTCACTAAAACTGACTTAGGACTGTTTGGTGGTGATACCGAACGTCAATTTGAAAAGATTTTACTTGACTTGTTAATTGCTCGAAGTTTCAATCAGCACATTGAGACAATCGGCAGTAAAAGCAACAAAGATGATTGTATTGAGATTATAAGCCACAATATACGATTCTGCGTTCAAAGATTTTAAAGTTAAAGTTAAGAAATGCAACTCCCTTTGCATTCCCTGAATGGGATATGGACATGGTTTCCTTATATTTTGTGAACTTACACACATTCAGTTTTTATATTTAGTGAAAGAGATTTATTGCTTAGTGCTGATTTCGAAAATCAGTTTGAGAAGCTTTTACTATGTTTGGCGATAATTCGTAACTCTAATTGCTGTTCGTCAACACAACGAGGTAGTCACCGGAGAAAAAAAGATGTGGCGATTTAATTGAATTCAGTAGCCATGATAGTATGCATGATAGTTGCGTGTACTAACTACTGTGGCACGATCGGCTACAAAAAGGTTTCGTCGTCTATCTAGCATCTATGGTTTCTCAAAGGCCAGTCTGCCATCCTTCAGGTATTGGACATCTTTTGTCTATCTTTGGTTATATGCTGAACTTTGTTTATTGTATTGTGCAATTAATGTATGATAGGTGTCGCGTAGGTTGTTATTGAATAAAGTTTGCGTATGAGAAATTAATAATTTTATAGCGTAGCGAATACGCAGCCGAACTTCTGTTACCATTCCTACTGGTCTAATCTAACGGTTTCATTTAGACTTTTTTTCATAACTGCCGACTTTTTAGTACAATAAAAGCCTGGTGCTCAAAATTCTAGGACTAAAATAAATACTTCAGGAACTATTGAAAACTTTTTTCCAAGCGACTGCTGTGATGTTGACAGTTGAGATTGAATCTTGTTTTCTTCAAGTAGAATACAGCAAAAGACACAGCATATGCATGGCATAAATTGAGAGCTAATGAGAGGATATCTAAAGTATAAAATTAAGTTTATATTGGTCTGGTCTGGAATTTATCGTTCCTAAGATCATATTTTTTAAACGAATTTGGAATGCATTTATCTTTTCCTTTTTTTGTGTGGGATAGAAAATATCCATGTCTCTGTGACAAAAACCGTTCTCTTTCCGCATCTTTCCGTAAATGGCCTGGCTATCAAAAGAGGAAGAAAATATGTCATGTTACTAAAAATATTAATAGTAATAACAAAAATATGATATTATTAAAAAGAATTGAACTTGATAAGAAGTGAATATATGCTCCAAAAATCAGTCGTGCCTTGCTTACATTCACCTTAACTCAGAAAAATCGTTATGAATCTTCTTATAACAGACGCTGGCTATTATTATGGCAATTAGTTGCCGTAGTTTGAAAATGGGTCGTATTGATCCATCCTAAAGTTGACCGCATCCTTATACATATAAGAGAACAACCACAAAATTGGTGGTTTTCAGTTGTTCCATTGCACGTTTCGTTTTCATCGACAGAGTTCCAGTCTCGTGACAAATGTATCGATAAATTAATCACAATACAATTTAATTTTTTTTCTAAACTCCTTAATTTTTTTAACAAAAAATAACACTGACAATTTTCCAACAAATTTTTTACATTTAAAATTACGAACTTCGCAATCATACCAAACTTATTATTATTTGAGGGGCTGCCAACTCGATGTGTCGATAGTCGAATAATCGACAAGTCCTGTAAATGCTGTTCAAACTATGGCATTCGAAATAGTCGTTAAACAGTACGTCCCTTTGAGTGAACCTAAAATAAGAATGCGTCTGACCTAATTGAATGTGAGTAGTTCTCCTATATTTTAGCCGTAACATGCAAGGGAATTTGTTGTTGTTTATAAATTGTCTAGTTTACCAAAATTTATTATTTCCATTCAATTTTACGAACGATCAAAAATATGATTTTCCCCAGAATGAAACACTGATAGCCTTTCTTTTTCATAAATTGAGAGGATGTTTGCTAAGTAGTTAGCTTAATTAGAATTTGCGATTCGTATTGAATTGCACAATTTCAGGGTGCACAAAGCTATCTAAAATATAAACTGGATGTCACTCAAGCACTATGGTATTAGCAAGCTCTTTATACTTCCACAATTAGTAAACTATAACAATTTAAAATTTGTGGAATCCCAAATTTATTGTTTACCAATGTATTTCTATTAAAGCACTCATTTGCTTCACATCAATTTGTAAATGTCATATAATCCAACTGTTTCATCACTTACTGCTAACCAACTAAACTACAACATATTTTCTCAGTGTTATTTCATTTCTCTGCCGACAACTTATCTCGCTTTCTTTTATAAGGTAATAGGAAAACCTCTCGGAAGTAACTTAGTAAGTAAAATAAGAAAAAGGAAAAATATGCACACTAAGAAAGTGGCAACTTTGGTGACAATAATATTAGTTTGACTTTGCTCTCATCCACATTGTACTACTCTGCAGGAAACTCGACACCCCGAGCAAAGGACGACGAGAAATCATCAGCCATTGCTGTACAACGAAACGTAGAAATTTCCGGTATTACTATGTCTTCTACTCTATACGTACTCCAAAGTTTTTCCCTTGGCAACGAAATGCAAAAATAAAGAAATTCGAATACTGAAAAATAACCGAAAACTTTTCTTTTTCTATTGGACTTCCATGCAAAAATCAGCCCCCAGAGTAGAGATCTTGAAATTAAATTTTTCTTCGTGAATAGACTTTGAATATCTCAAGTGGCAAATGGACACACATACTTATTGTACTGCATACACAAACATATATGAATGAAAACTTAATGCTTTTGTTAGCATTTAATGTAAATTTGAAACGCCAACAAAAGAGCAACAAAATAACAGCGTCGTTCATCTGTGTCGTCATTGTTTAACTAGTTTGAGCAGAGTCTTCGATGATTTGCCTATACAGACATCACTCCTCATAGGCCACAGGTTCACTCGAAGGTTCTTCATCTTTAACTGAGACTCTGGACCCGATACTATCATCCATCCAGTTGATAAATGAAGATTTGATTATTCGAATATAAATTGAGTTGTGATAAAGTTAGTCAATTCAATTTGGCATGCCAAACTAAAATTTGATTGGAATATTTTCCGTTTCTTGTATTGTGTCCTCTTTTTGCGCAATGTCATGATGTTCGTGGAAATTCATTCGTTTTGCTGGAAAGACAGCCTATAAATATATTCTGTATAGCAAATGCTTGCAAAAGTTATTGTCATGCTTAGATTAAATATACAATAAAAAAGCATGACATAATGACACTCTTTGGCTGATGCTTGAAATTTAATAACTGCTTCACAGGAAATCCTAGTAATCATCAAAGCAATCACAGTACCTAGAAGCTTACAAAAATCTTGTTTAACACGCACAACCTTAGCTGTTAAACTTTGTTTTTTCTTTTGAAAATTTAATTTTTTTTTAAAGCCTGAGTGCTCAGTATTGGTATCTTAGGACACATTGCTGTGTAAATCATGGACATATGGAAGGAAAGGCTTGGTGTGAGAACATTTTCTGCCGAAACGTAAGACTTAACCGGTCTATCAAATCGTGCTACGAGGTGCGTTTGTCTGAATTGGGATTCGCTTTTCTTCTAATTGATTTGATAATTGATATTAAATAGAAATAAAATGTTATTTATTCATTTGACTTGTAATTTAAAGCCTTTCGGCTAATTGTATGTTAATTACAATATGCAACAATGTATATATTAGATTTAATCTTCCTTCCGACTTATTGTATGTTAACTACAATATGCAGCAATTTATATATTAGATTTAATCTGCTCAATAATAGAAATTAAAAAAGAACCGTAATAAAAATTAAATATTAAATTTATAAAAATATAATATGATTTTAAAGATGATAAGATTATCAAAGGCAAAAAATATGGAAAAAAGACGAACTTATTTATTATTTAACTATTTATTAATAATATAATTATTATATAATTATATATAATTATTAATTAATAATTATTTATTTATTTACTTATTTAATTTTTAATCAATCGGTATTTAATCAAGAAATATATGTTAATCGGCATGTAATAACGGTTGCTCACAATTTAATTGAAAACAACATTTCACTGGCAAGTCTGAAAGTGTTTGCAGAATGAGTCTTTTGTAAGAACCAGGAGATAATTTACAACATTTTAAATGGTTTGGTAGTAAATTGTAAATTTGTGCTACTCTCACTACAAAAGCACGACCCATCATGAGTACTGTTATTTTAGGAATAAGAAGCTGTTTATTACGAGTAGTATGTAAACAATTAAACGAATTAAAAAGAAATTAAGGACTACAAAGTCGAAAAACTTTGTAAAATAATAAAGATCTCAAATCGGCATAATTTAACTAAAACTACAGCCAAAGAAATGCGTAATTCACGGTGTTACATTATCACCACGTCTCAGTGAATACGAATATCTTATAACTCTATTAAACACCATTTGAATTTTTCTCACATTTTGTTTATTTGTGCCATTATATAGTTCTACACAATATACAATACTAGGTATGATACTTATAAGCATAGGCAACACTAAACCAATGTTATATAAACTTCGAAGTGAATAATTTAAAGAACGGACTACGTTATCCCCATGATAGTTAAATCTCCATTTGTCACCTAAAACTATTCCCAAACAATGTAAACTATGGACCATTTCAATAAGTGTACCACGATAAGTTAAACTCAAGTTTAAATCATAATAAAGAAAAAGGCATAGCTTTTGTTTTTGGAATGTTGATTGAGCAAATCGAATTTAACGTACAATTAATATTACTTTGCAGGATATCAGCAAGTTGATACTCCCCCTTAAAAAGCATTTGTAAACCATCTGCAAATTAGAAAAGAATGAATGTATCATAAAGGCTACTATTAACTATTTCAGTTTATTAAAAATGTTTCATCAATTTAAGAAACGTGCTTCCTAAATCCAGCATTTTGAAATCTGATATATAGTGTGCAAATATCCGATTTATTGAGACAGCTCATTTTTAAATGGGTCGTAAAATTTTCTATTTTCAGAAATATGGTTTTCATAAATTCAGGTAATAATAAACCGAATAGACAATTTTTTCGGAATTCCTTAATTGAGGAAAATTAGAAAAGAGAAGCTCATAAATATATTAGGGGAAAGCACACTAAAATCGGCGTCTTCCCATACAATATACAAAGCAGGGTGATAAATGTTGCTGCATTATAAAACTTAAATAACTTCCTTAATTGATATAAATTATTTTGTCCTCGCTCATGTGAAAAACGATACATACGTGTACTTATTGCCCTTTTAAAGACTTTTACAAATAATTGACATCCAACCTCGGGAAGGCATGGTTAATATATAATTTTTTTTCTGTGGGAACCAGAATTTTAACACGCTCACAAAAAATACTGAGTCAAGCATGCATAAAATAGTTTAAGTAATTTTTTTTTTTGAGTATAAAGTCGTACCTTTCTAATGCCACCTAGTTTAACCTGATCGCAACTATACAACCCGATGAGGTAGTTCATTACAATATACATGATATATTTTGTTTTTAACTAACGAATGGATGTTGTTCTTATAACAGCAAGTTTTTATTTTCATGTGCTTCGATTTTGACCAATTTTGAATTTGATCTGTTCGTTTGTATGAGATACTTTTATGTCAAATTTCAGTTTTCCAGTTTGACCTTTATGTGTGTTTTCAACAGACATGCCAAAGAAAATTCATATTAAGATCAAAATAAAAATTATATTTATTAGGATAGATTGTCCTTCAACCAGAGCACCATGACAAAGACACAATTAATGCGGACAGGTAAGGAATAAAATCCCACATATATGCGATTTATGAGCTTCTACGCCCATACATTAATACTTATTTCTGTAAAGAGCGGCTAACGAATGTTGTTTCCATGACGTTGATTAAAGATGACGAAAGATTTTTCTTATTCTGTCTGGTTTCAACAGGGATGGTGCAACTTGTCACAGAACAAAGCCTGTAATGGCAAAATTACAGAGAAATTTTGCCGAAAAAGCTGACTTCAGGAGGTTCCAAATAGGAAAATTATAAAACTAAAACCAGCAAATGTCAATGATCTAAAATAATGTATTCAAAGGATAATTGGGATCAATTCTTTGTCCTAAGTTTCCAGACAACGATATCGCCCATGCATCGGTGAGCGTGAGCCTCCTTTAAATTCAAATATTTGTAAAAGCCATCAAAAAGGACTTAATTATAATGTAATACTTTTTAAAATGAAAAACAAAAAAGCAATCTGATTGCATTAAAAACAAATTTAAGTTTTTGAATATTGCAACTTTATTCAGTCACTCTTGAAATTTCTGAGAGCGTCGTACGTGAACGCTTTTTCATAGCTTGACTTTAAATCCTTTCATTGCCAACAAATAAAACCTACAATCAGATTAACAAATGACATTGTATAAAGCTATGGTATTGACCAGTCCTCATTGATATTGCCAATACTTATAATTGACCATGCGCATATAATTAAATTCATAACTTGAGCGGCGGTCACCTTCTTACAGTGTGCAACAAACACTTCAAGTAGTCGAATAATTTGCAAGTCTGGTTAATGCTTCTCAAACTGCGACATTCAGAATCGTTGTTAAACTGTAGGAAAAATCATCTGACTGCAATTCAAACAAATTTGAATTTCTCAATATTATAACTTTATTCTTTATTATATTATTGTGTAAAATTCTGAAAATCGACAATTGAAGGATTTTTCGTAGCTTGACTTGGCAAATCCTTGCATTGCCAAGAAACGAAAGCTACAACATTGGGTTAAGAAACGATACTACGTAAAACTACGTTTACATTTCAGATGTTCACATTATTCAATTAAACCTAATTTACGAAAGTAACCAAACTGGATCAACGTGCGATTCTAGTTTCGTTTTATATACTAAACGAAAACGAATTGAGCGTTATTTTTTCTTTCGAATATGAATTAAAATCAAGTCTACATAAATATGGAAGTAACTCTAGGTTTTATAAAAATCTTGTCAGAAAAGCGAGTCTCTCTCCAAAATATTCACATCGCATTTGTTGTCCTGAATGTTGGTAATATTTTTGTCCAATTTCTTTACTGTTACACCGCCGAAAAGTTCGAGTTTCGGTTTCGATTCCCCTTCTCCTCTTGACAATATGGTGAATATATGGACAAAATTACATTATTTTTACCTCAGAGATCAATGTTATCATTTTCATCTTCTTCTGCATTCATTGATTTAGTCCTTAAAATTATACATTTGTTCAATTTATGTAATTGTGCTTAAATTGACGCTTTTGGCTTTGCAAGTTAATTTGTTATTACTTTAAATCATTGTTTCTTAAATTGTCGATTTTTTTTATTGTGCCACTTTTTACGTTGGAAGGGTTTTTCTGGCAATCATTTGCCATGGTGGTAACAAAGAAGTATCACTTAACTGAATTTATGGAATTTTGTCATTACATCGATAACATATTTTCTTCTTGGATACACGAACACATGCCCGATGGAAGGACCTAAATGTCTTTGTTTTGACTTTGAAAACGAAGATCTAAATGTGTGTATGAAATATAGCGAGATTATTCTTTTACCCACTGCATTAAAATATCCTGTCGACTGTATTATGTAAAACACTGCAGTCTGTTCTATCCGTGGCCTAAGATTTAGTAGACCTGCCGTGTGATTTTTGCGCTATTTTTATGGAAATGGTAGTGATTAAGCAGCAGTGAACGCGATAGATACAGCATTTAACATAAGTCACTTACTTCTTCCACATGTTAAGCTTGATATTTACCTATAGATGGCGCACCTAATAAATGAAATTCAATTAGCAAAGCGGATAAGCATGCGCGATTTATTGCTTAAACGCTACTAAAATAATATTTTTTAAGTGCATTGCCTCCTTTACAACAATGTCAACGGAAAAAAATCAGAGTCCAACTTCATTAAAAACTAAATAATACTTTAATGTCATTGGCTTATAGGCCTGAAGACCACCTGTCTGTCTCATCATTTTCATTTTGTATTTGCCAACTTGCAATATTTCAAAAATTACCAACTTTAGAACTATTTCCTGCTTTGCTGCACAGTTAAAAGTCAATTGATGTTGCTCATTAACTTGTAATTAATGTTATGGTTTGTTGTGTATTCGGTCCTTTACGATCGCTTAAGCCTTAGGAAGTTCTAAAATTCACAATTGACGTTCGGTATAATTTTCAATAGCCTGAGAATAAGAATCGGACCATCCGTTAGGTCCGGAAATTATTTCAGGCTTTACAACAATTTCATCAATTGCTTTACTAAAGTCCTTCAAACGTGACTTGTATTGCAGTTTTCCTGTATTGATACATTTTTCTATCCGAGATTAAATTTAGATAACCAAAAAGTGAAAACAAAATACGCCTTAAATATGGGCCTTAATGTGGAATGTCATTACATATAGATACCATTCCTGTTCATCAAATTTCTTAAAAAGTAATTCTGCTATTGCATCAACAATGTCGCCCTTGCGCCAACTCTGCTGATTTCTATCATTTCAAATATTTACTCTATTCGTTGAGCAGAGAAGACATTCTAAAAATGCTTTTAATTAATCTATATAAACAACTGTTGCGCGCATACTGGTTGTTTAAACAGTCATTAAATTGGAATTTTCAATTCAGTTTTACAATAGCTTACATGGCCTAGTATCTATTCACACTTTATACAAATAGTTAGATGAGAATGAAAACGTATATGTCGGCGCAAGAGGGAGAATATGTTGAAATGTCCTTCAATATTCGTAATGTGTAGCTGAATGAAATTTAACAAAGCATAAAACATAACTGGAATTGATTGCAAATGCATAATCTACTCACAGGCACAGACAGGCATCTACTCTCACAATATTGCAACAGAATATAACACACAGAGTGCCAGGACTTACGAATCCCAACTGCAAATATTAAATTTGCCAAATCCAGAGTTGCTACCAGCCGGTGCCAGGCAGAGAACGACAATAGCTGCATCAAAAATGATATTCGAAAGAGAACACGAAAAGTTGGAACCGGTTAAGTGGGTTCTGCTTGGCAAGTGAATACTTCATACGAAACTCTGAACTTAAATAAAAATATATAAAGTGATTCTCCCAAAATTTGACAATGTCAAACCAAATCGCATATATAGGTATTCATTTAGGGCAGAAAGTGTTTTGTTATCTGTATCTTCTTATGTATGAGGGAGGTCCCAAAAAGTGGATGTGTAAATTGGAATATTGTTTTAATAAAACAACACTTTATTTTTCGCCACATGAGGCCCTTTTCCATAATTTCATCATCTAAGCGTTGCAATAAAATGATGCAATGCGTATCCCAAAAAACAGACGACATGGCCTTGCCTGCAGGTGGATCCGTCTTTGCCTTCTTTGGACACGTTTTGCCCATTCCAGTGCACGCTTTGGCTGTTAGTTTGCTTCAGGCGTGAATTGGTGGACTCATGTCTCATCCATGATTATAAATGGATGCAAAAAATCGGGTTTTCTGCGGTGAAACATCGCCAAACAGTCTACTGAAACATTCACACGACGCTGTTTTTGCTCTATTAAAAGTAAGCGCGGCACCCATCTTACGCGCAGCTCTCCCATCTTCAAATCTTCGGTCAATATACCAGGTGTAGCCTTTATTGAAATGCCTATCATTTTAGCTAGCTCACGCAAATTCAGCCGACAATCATTCAATACCATTTTGTGGATTTTCTTAACCGTGTCTGGCGTGGACATCTCAATTGGTCAAGCACTTCGATGTTCTTCATGGCAACTCGTACGGCCTTGTTTAAGCTCTGCTAACCAATGGTTTGCAGTCGTAAACGAAGGAGCAGACTCCCCCAGAGTAGAACCTACCTATAGTTCGGCTCAACTGAGAATTTTCAAATAGAAATATTGAGTTAGATAACGATGACCAATTTTTTCCATGTTTACAAATTCACTGAGATTGATTGATGGCTCAAATATGAATATTAAACAACATGGCTCCTTTAAACTTAAAACATATGTTTTATAAGGTTGCCATGTTTTAGGAAAATAATTTGTTTCAAACATCTATATATCAGGTCGGCCAGTTTCGGTTTAACAGACAATATCGTGTATAACAACTATCGTTTAAAAACAGTAGTGAAATTCATAAAAGGGAGTTACATTTTGGGAAGACAAATTTCAATACCTGATAACTTCTCGTCAGTACTTTAAGAAATATTTTATATAATTTTTTGTGGATCGTTTACTGTAGAAGTTGAAAATTGTGAAGATAATTATTATAATCAGTTAGCAAACAATTTGAATAATAGCAAATTTAGGCTACCCACCGTGTAAGTTCCATTAAGACTGAATAGTTCATGTTCTGAAATTTAACTTAATTCAGCTGTGTCACCGTGAATTTCTATTCAGATTGAATAATCTATTAAAAAATTGCAGAAGTATTTCCTCTTTTTTTCGATTTCATCCCAAACGCTTATCGCCAGGTTCGTAAAATATTGCTGTACAAAAATTCAGAAATCAGAAATTTTTCGAAAATTTTACAGCGAATGTTTCTCAATATAAATAAAAATTCAGAGAAGTTAAATCAAATCCGAAAAGAGTTTTGATTTTTTTTATTCTCCTGGAATTCAAATCATAGTTATACAATATTTTTATTCTGATTCCAATTACCGTAACAGAACTATATTGAATTTTGTTTCAATTCCACACACCCCAAAAAACAAATTAGAAACATTTTTTGTTTTGTTGTTTAGATTTCTTTTTGTATTTCATTTGAAATTGTTCGGTTCAATGAAATGAACAACATTTTTGCGAGCCTGGTATCATAAACTCAGAAAATATGTTATTTGAAGCATTCTTACCTTAACGGCAGTTTGGCACCAGATCTCTTTCTCTGTCACGAAACGATACTACATTAGATTTCAGTTCTGACTCAGAATAAGAAACTAAACTGCATAAAACTAAAATGTTGTTCCTGTTTCTCCATTCAAAATCTTTGTTTCATTATGTTTTAACAAAGAAAAGGGCCAATCTGTTTCCATAAAATAAATCACCCAATTTGTTCGAGAAGCAAACGTACAACTATTTGTGTTCCCCTTGGTAATTCGAATAGATTTTCGTTTTGAAAGACTTTCATTTACTTTCAATTTGTGAAGTGAGTTTTTATTTCAAATATGCATCAAAATGAATGTAATGAAACATATTTGTAAAGTATATTAAATAAATTCACATTTATCAACACATGAACGAAATTGAACTTTCGTGAAAGTCCTTGATAAAATTTCAAATAAATGTCTTAACATGTGGCTAAGTGAGAAAGTAAGAAACAGTACTCGAAGTACCAAAACATCGTATTTTACTGCATCCATAATATTTTTATATACTGAAATCATCTGTTTTGGCTTGTATTTAAGTCAATTTTTAGGTTACGTACTTTTATTCACACAAAATCTGGCGGTTTGTATTTTATCCTTTATGCGGATTTTATCCTTATGGCGGATGACAGAATGCCTCCTATTTTTATAAAGTGTTGCTCAGATTTACAACGTAATCTGAGCAATGAATTATTATGAATTAGAATGTCTATAATTTGCAGAAGGTTTTTATTTAAAAATTTTGAAGGAAACATTTATTTTTTTATTTCAATTAAACAGTTTTTGTGGAAGATACCAAAAGGTACCTTCCAAAAGCAAGGTACCGTTCTATTGCAATCTATTTTCCGTGTCAGACCTTAATCTTCCAAGCAGTTGATGCTTGTTCAATTTGGAATAATTTGACGCAGTTAAATGCGAGATATGAACCCAAGGATATAAGGCGAAGAAGAAGCGTAGTGAATCAGAGAATTTTTCCAAACGTTGCCAAATATTGTAAGGCAATATGGTAGACAACATTTTATTTTTTTGCACAGTAACATTCACGTATTAAACAGAAATATGGAATTTTTTGCATGGGAAATACCAGATGGAGTCAAATCTAAGTTCATCCAATGCTTGATGTGTACCCAATCTGAATTAATTTAGTCAATGAAATGCATGAATCTAAGAATTTATTGGTTAAATCTCTCATTTTCTCACAATGGCCAGGGATATTTTGAATCACCGGCCATGGCTTAATAAAATATTATCCTGTGTCAATGTCAGTTCAATGGACATGAAAATTTATAAAAAAAAACATTTGCTCAATAAATATTTGATGCCTTTTCCTGAGTGTTACAATTTTACCGTTCTAAATTTCTTTTACACACAAATTCATCCTTTGTAGAAGAAAACCGATTTATGTAAAACCTCTTATTTAGATTAACACCAGCGCAAAACTATTTATACCCGGATTACATTCGTTGTTATAACTGTGATGCAAATTACAACAAAGGGAGAGAAATAGAGAACGAATTCAAGGCTGCAGTTCAGACAATTTTACACACACACACACACGCACAAACTGACGTAGGGCTTCAAACAGGATAACATTAGGAAACCAAATGCTATAAATCTTAGCCTTTGTTAGCAGCACCAACTCAGAACGTATTAAATGAATGCAAGAGGAAATTGAATTAGAAAAGGTGATAGCATATACATAGAAGGGCAAATACGATATATATGTATGTATCTGAATTCATATCTATATGTGTACACGTAAGTTTGTATTAGAACTTACATCAGATTTTAGTATATGTGAATGCTTATGTACATGCATTTCCAATATATACATACGTACGTATGTGAGAATATTGATCTTATATTCATGTAGTTCGATTTGATATTGGTTTGGCAATATTGGATATTAAAGTAAAAAATTTAAAATACATTAATGCCTTGAAAGTTTGTAGGAGTTTTCGGAATTATTTTTTTTTATAAAATATTGTTAGATCATATACCGGGTGTCCTTCGGGAAGGTATACTACTTTGTTTTGCCACCATTTTGGTAAGCATTAGCCTTAATAGCTCATATTTGGCAGTCATGAAGTAGAGGCGTGGCAAATTTATTATGGAAAAATATTCGATAAACCAACGTGTTTTAATCCTTAAAACATGTTATTAAAATAAATCATGGATCACTGTGATGATGAGAAAGTAACGTGAAATTTTTGGGAGAAACAACGTGCCAACAAGACGCACTATTTATCGTGTAGTATCAGTCACTTTTGCAGTCTGGTGTGCAATTTGGTCAGGAGGAATCATTGGACCTTACTTCTTTGAAACTGAAAACGGCATAACGGTAACTGTCAATGGAAAGCGATATCGTGATATGATTGAAAACTTTTTAACGCCACAACTGCATGCTTGGGCCTTAATTAACATGTGGTATCAACAAGCCAGGATTACAATGGAATAACTCCTCCTGCGAGATCTCTTTCCACAACAAGTTATTTCAAGAATGGTGATGTTGACTGCTCCGGGCTTCTTTTTGTGGGGATATCTGAAAAGCAAGGTTATGCAAACAAACCAGAAACCCTTGAGCAACTCAAACAAAATATTCGCGATGAAATTAATGAAATACCGCTTGAAATGTGTGAGAATGTAATGAAAAATGTGCTCAAAAGGGCACGCATTTGTGAGGTTGACAGAGGCGGACATTTATCTGATATTGTATTCCATACATAATTGCCGACATTAAATAAAACATTTATCAATATAAGATCCATTTTCTTTCATTTAATCAAAAATTATAAACAAAGTAGTATGCTTTCCCGACAGACATCCTGAATATTCTATGATGGAATAAAAGCTAACACACCAATCTTAATTTATACTAGAAAAGTTAATTACGAATTGCTATCAATTGTTGTACCATAATAAATGTTCGCTTACGTTTATGGTGATTGAAGAAATCTTAAGAAAACGAAATATGAAATGAAGTTTGAAGTCCGCGGATGAAGGCTATTTTAAAGAGTTTGACATTTCTTTCTATAATCAGGGTATAAAACTTTTAAATGTCACTGGAAAAAGTGTATCGAGCTGAAAGAAAAATGTTCCCTACTTCTTTGTTAGGTCGGCTAATTTTATGACCGCCTCGTAGGAATAGGAACCGACAATTTTGGGAGCAAACTACCGCAATTTCTTTCTTTCTTTCAGCCAGAAGGCACCGAATTCATTATGCTAGTATGGAGCGTGTTCCCCATTGGCTGAGGTGAAGCCTCTCCTGCCACCTCTGCTTTTCTTACATATTTTTGACTAATGTTGTTGATGCTATTGTTTGCGACATGACGGTACTCAAGGGGCTTATTGGCCGATATCTTAAAAAGTGTCACAAGTAATTAATCATCCAAATTAGGTGAATCCTTTTAGAAAAACTTTAATTCTTTCGGATTCGAACTGATTTGGTAAAATCATTCAGACTGATAGATTCCGTACGGTTCCGTTTAATGCGATTTTGGAGAAACACACCTTCATTTAAAGCATACATACAATAGTACATATCGAATAACGTTGATTGAAATATGTGAATGAAAATGTTTCCTATTGTGAGAATCTAGAATTTGTGTACTTTTAACTTCGGGGTATTTTATTGTTATTTCATGTTTCCTCTGTACATTTTTCGCTCTAAAAAATTTTGTTTTTCTTTAATTATGAACCGACATTGTAATTATGTGTTCTAGTTTCCAGTTGCTTTGTTATTTGTCAAAGGATTATAAAATGTCGTGTAGTTGTGAAAAAGAGGTTACATTTTTTTCTAGCATCCTAAAGCTCCACTTGCAATAAATGTAACATTTGCATTCAACTGTAGAAACAACACTGGCACTACTATATTAATACTACGATATTATTTAACAAAACAATGCACGTAATTTCTTACTAGAAAATCAACGCAGCGTATGATTAATATGAACATATATACAAGTAGCAATAGAGGAGACTCATTACTCATTCGCAGTGGTGTTCGACCTTAAGATATGCTATACGAACGTATGATTAATATTAATTTAATAAATGCATTTGCTTAAAGCTCATCCCACGTTTCATCGAATTATCATAATTGATTTATCCCTATTATTTTTATCACTTTCATTACAGTTGGATACAACCACCCTCTTCACTATACTCAACTATATCATAAGTGGAATTACATATTTTATCATCACAGCCAAATAGCTCATTAATTACGCACAATCATTAAATCAAGGTAAGTTGTTTATTTTGAATAATTTATTTATAAGTCGCCGAGAGCCCACAATATCCAAACGTCAATATGTATGTATATTTTGGCTGTAAATCATGTTAACATTTATAATAAACGTAATTATTGAGAGTGCACTCAGTACATTGTCCTTTGAAAAAAATTGTAAATTAATTAAATACATTTTCCGTTTTTTAATTCGCCCATTTATTATTGCTATTTATAAAAAAAAGTATTTTCGGAGCCATCTACCTGCAGGGTGATTGGCGCAAATTATACGTGTGGGATGTACGCATATGCGACATAAATCAAATATTTTAATGTAACTAATTAACGTATCAATAAATTGTTTTAAAACATTAACCATTTATACACATACAGAAATGTTGATGTTTACACATACATACATACATTTAATTATATGTAATAAATGTATTTGCCTAAGGCTTAAGGCATACATAGTTTTTATAATGCAATGGAATTTTCCTGTTTACATTAAAATACAGGGAAAAATGAATTGTATATATGATTACTAAATTACAATGATAGTTCTGAGAGGAGTTACAGTTAGCGGACACCGTCATAAGTGGAAGCCCATTTTCAATAAATGCCAATACTGGAATGCTTTTTATATTCACTTTGGAATCGTTCGTAACGAATTACCTTTAGTATTACGAATGCGATGTGCGCACTTCCCTAATGATTGCCTTGTAATTAGTCCATTGTATTACTATCATAACGAGTCATTGATGTAAAGAAAGAGCCCTTCAAAATCTGTTTGTTTTGTAGGCTATTTTTACGAACATTTCAAACATTTACATAATGCGGAAGTCAAGGAGCTCGTGCAGCAAATCGCCTACATTAGACATTTGCCACGAACTGTTCACAGGAAATTGTAGTGCAGGAGAGCAGTTTAATAACATCATAGAAAATGTGATAAGACACAAACAGTTTGGTGGATGCAGATTACTTAGTGATAAGCGACATCTCTAAGTCATTTTCTGATAAACCTCGAACGAAATCCTCTACGGCTTCATTTCTACAGAAGAGTAAAGCAAGAAATCTATTTGTTATTTCCGAAATAAAAACGTACAGTGATCAAACATATTTTATATTGTAATCCTTATTGTTTCTCAAAAAAGACCGCTCTCTACATTTATTTTTTAAATATTATTTCTTTTCAATATTGACCTTAACTTTGCTTAGCATGACCCGTTCTGAGGTTTTAATTTCGCTAACTCTTTCGGGGTTTTCATATGGTGCTTGGTGAACGATGCGAGTAATGTCTGGTTTCAAATCCTCACTCATAGCCGGGTTTTCCAAGCAAAATGTGGGTTTTACATATCTGCAGAGGAGCGAAGCAAACAATTTCTTCATTATTTCCGATATAAAAAACGAATAGAGATTAAACTCTCAAAAGAACCACCATTTACATTTATTTTTTAAATATTATTTCTTTTAAATATTGGTTTTATTTATGCTTAGCATGACCCATTCTGAAGTTCTACGTTTCGTTACCTCTTTCGAAATTTTTTTTTTTTTTTTGGTATTTGGCAAATGATGCGAGTAATGTCGGTTTTCGAATCCTCACTTATAGCCGCTCCTTTCATGCAAAATTTCCCGATAGGAAAAGCTGAATCTGTCCCATATTATGACAACTTGACAGTTTGATATGCCACAAGATTCGTTCAAAAAAAGTAAATTTAATTTTTATGTGAAGGATTCAACGACGCAAGAATTAAAGACCGAATTTATTAATGTTCATACGCTTTTGCATAATTCGGTGAACGTATTTAAACAAAGTCGTACATCCATTTACGATGCATCTCTCTCGAGAGACGGTCTGGCGTATCACGCGGCGCAATTATGCCACAAATTTAAATCAATTTTTGCACATTTTTTCAACGTAATTCATCTGAGTTTCTTTGCATATTCACTGCTCGAGATACAGGAATGATTAAATCTATGACTTTGACTGATTGATTACACCTTTTACGGAGATAAATCATAAGTTGATTTGAGTTCGGTTCAAAAGATCAATGGCAATTACTATGTAGACTTACTGCAGAGCTATAACTATAATTTAAATGGAAACTAATTTCATTAAATGGAAAAGAAAGTGTAATTCTTTTGTCAATTGCTTAAATTCACAGGTGCCCCTTAACGATGACCAAATTTAACAAATTTGTATTACGAATTGAGTCCCCATCCAAAATACTCACCATATTTATCCAATGCTATTAATGTATCTTACAGAAATGGTTAAAAGAAAGATATTTACCGCCAGCTTACTTTGTAGAATGGGACAAGTCATAATATTTTGACAACTTAGGAAATATTATGCCAAATCAATAGAAGTAAAGAGATCATGTTAATCAACTAACGGAAATCAATGAAAACCAAAATGTTATCAAACATGCTTTTCCAAAATATCATTCAGTAGCATTGGAAAATTATATTTTCTCTATATCGGAAAAACAATTTTGTTCCCATGTTCTACCAATAGAACTGAGGACATGCTCAAGAATCAGAGATCACTTACATTTTACACTAGACTACGTTTAAAGGATTTATTCATAAGAAACCCATCCACTCTATTAAAATAGCATTCTCCTCTCGCGTTGAAAATAAGTTGGTATATACTTTCTAAATCGTTTACAATGAACTTAAAGGAACCGTAGAATTTCGTATTGACTTCCATATATTTGATGATAGGTGGCGTACTGCATATATCAAAGAAATTGATTGACGTATGAAGGAAAAAAGCAGCCAAAGTATTATAACAAAATAACAAATTAACAATGTAGCTCAAATTATTTAAGTAAATTATACAGCCTGACCTAACATGGCCTTTTGGCATCTTTCGAAACTGTTTTTACAAATCTTACAGCATTAGTGACAGCTATAGCTTTCCGAAACGTTTTTAGAAAGATCAGTTTATTGTGGAATTTATTATGATATCGAGTAATCTCTAGCTATCGGTTTAGTTAGCAAAATAAAAAGTACTTGTATGAACCTTAAAATATTTACTGTTTTCTCAAGAAAATAATATCGGCCAACTAGTCTGATCGATGTGCACTTTTCGTAGCATTTCTATCTGCTTTTCTTAACACTTCATGTTATGGATTCGTCTCTCTTCTTCGCCTTTCTCCTTTATAGTTGCCAACATCAGTAAAGATTAAATTATGAATGACGCCTACGATACGCATTGTTTGAGAACTTTAATTCTCATTGTCGAATCTGCTATCTTTCCAATCTCCTACGATAATTATAGCACAATTTTCGTTTCACCTATATTATGGCTATCGCTATCCCTATGGCTATATCTATCGTGTAATTCGAAAAAGAAAATTCAATTTTGAATCGTTTGATTCATCCTATCACCATGGCTGGGGACCCGGTAAATCTATAAGGTCCACATATCGACGCTACGATAAATTCTTGAAAAGATCCTTAAAATACATATCGATACGAATCATGTTTGAACTGACTATCAAGTTTCCCTCAACATCCTTTTAGAAAATTGTTATTATTATTATGTGTCTGACTTTAATATTCCTGCACAGTTGATACAATTTTGCAAAATGACGGTAACCTACACGAAGTCGTCAGTGAATGCAGGCAAAAATTCTGCCAGCCCAGCCGAAAATAATAGAAACCGTCTATAAAACGATGATCTATCTTGTGGTATGTTCGACTATGTAATTGAGATGACAATGAGAAGCACAGTAAAAAAATACTATATAAAAAATAACAAGTTAGCGAAGGTTCTTCTGTCGGTGAAGGAGGACAAAATCAAAATACTTGTTTCAAGAAAACAAACGTGTTTCAACAAACAAACGTTTACATTTAACTTTTAATGTGATAGGTGAATTTATTAGCCCTGTAAGTTGAACGCAGAGTTTTTCTCGAAAACTCCTGCTGCTTGAGAAAGAGAATCCAGTTGTACCAGGCACTAATTTTGCCATTCTTCGTAATCAGATGAAGCAATCCTGGGAAGTATGTTAAATATATGGGTCCATTGCAGGAGAATTTCAAAGTCACATTAATTATGAATTACATGTGATCTATGCTTACATCGATTGTAGGCCTTATCTACATCGTGAAGAAATTCTTAAGTGTGAAATAAAACAGCGATGTGAGGTGAAATAAACCGCCTTAAGGAATTCACTGAAAAAAAGAAAAATTATCTTGCATTCCATGAATAGAATATGTAATGAGCGAGCTTGCACGCATTGTATTTTTAGAGTAACTTTAATGGGTCTACAATTTAAAGACAATTTAGAACATCAGTTTGAGAAACTTTTGCCACACTTGTCAATTGCCCGACAAGTTGAAGTGTTCTTCAGATATATAAAATTGACCACCACTCAAAGAGTGATTGAGCCCACGATAACATATATCATCTAACCCACTAAATTTGGCTGTCTTAACGGCTTTTTTCCCGTACTTGTAAACATTTTTTCTGCGCACTTTGGCCATTAAATTTATTTACATTGTTATGTTTATGTTCTCTATATAAACATAATTGACAAATCACTACTTTTTCATTGAAATTTATTGCATTCACTCACATAAACCTTTCATATACACAATCGTTATTTATTTAATTAAAAAATATTAATACAAAAATAAACATGCCAATAAATATTGGTCGCACAATATACAAATATTATTTTCAATATTTATAGTATTTGTTCAAAGTATTTTGATATTTATATAGGTCGTTGATTAAAAAAGAAATAAAACTGAAATAGTAATCACAATTCGGTTAATACATATTATTACAAACTGTTTTTGCGATTTATATTCTTTGCATGTTTTTTATCGCATAGTTGATTTCTCTGCCCGAAATCGTTGTGCGTATTTCCTCACCAGTGGATTTCATAAAACAAAATTACCACAACGCTTATCAAACTTCTTGGTTCTTCTACAGTAAAAAATATTCATAAAATTGTACACTTGGTTTTATTACAAGATCTCTATAGGTCACTTTTCAAACAGTGAAGTATAAACGCAACACTTAAAATATACTTCAAAACATTATAAAAAAATTCAGTCAAGTGAACTGACTTACGAGGGCGGTCCAACAAGTAGCCGCCTTGACGCATAGGTGGCGCCAGTAGTTTGAAAGAATTATTTCGGTGAAAAGTGGCAACCTTATAAAACATATGTTTTAAGTTTATTTGAGTCATCAAAAGTAAACGATGATTTATAAACATAGAAAACGTCTTAATCCAACCAATATTAAAGCCGAGCTAGATTCTACTCTGTGGGAGAGTCTGCTCATTCGTTTACGACTGTAAAATATTGGGTAGCAGAGTTTAGACGAGGCCGTACGAGTTAAGAAAATCCACAAAATGGTACTGGATAGTAGTCGGCTGCAGATGTGTGAACTAGCTGAAATGATAGGCATTTCAAAAAGTGTTGTATATCGTATATTGACTGAAGATTTGAAGATGAGAAAGGTGTGCGCAAGATGGGTGCCGCGCTTGTTTTCAATAAACCAAAAACAGCGTCTTGAAGATGCTTGAGTAGAGTGCTTGTCGTAGTTTGACCGAAGTAAAGCCGAATTTTTGCGTCAATTTATAACCATGGATGAGACATGGGTCCACCGCTTCCCACCTGAGACAAAGGAACAATCAAAGCAGTAGACTGGAATGGGAGTATCGTGTCCAACGAAAGAGAAGACGGTTCCACCTGCAGGCAAGGTTATGCCTGTTTTTTGGGTTGCGCATGTTATTATTGGTATTGACTAACTGCAGAAAGGAAAAATTATCAACGGTGAATATTATGGTAATTTGTCGAAGCCTTTAGTGATGAAATTATAGAAAAATGGCCTCATTTGGCGAAAAAGAAAGTGTTGTTTCATCTATACGATTTTCCAGCTCACATATCTACTATTGCGATAAAAAATTTGCCAACGATAAAGAGGTGGAATCTGCGGTTGACGACTATTTGTAAGAGATTGACAGCTCTTATTACAAACAGGGTATAGAAGCAAATGAATATTATTGAAAAAAGTGCATCGAGCTAAAAAGAAATTATGTTGAAAAATAAAAAAAGTGCTTCCCAACTTTTTTGTGTCTTCTTTGTTTGGTCGGTAAGTTTTGGAACCGCTCTCGCATACGTATCTTCTTTCAAAATCCGTATATATTGGTCCAAAAGTATGTGATTTGTCAGAAGCGGGGTTGCAAATTACAACTTACAGAATTCGTCAGTTTATAACTTATAGAAAGACCACTGGTTTCTGAAAAATCGACTAGTTTATTGTACTCTAAGGATCGTGACAGTGCAGTCCGGTTTCATTCAAGTGTGCTAAGCGCAGAACGCATGCCACAATCCATTGTCCAACTTCTTAAAAGAAACTGAGAATATATATGACAATTGGTTCATTTGTATGGGAGGTACCAATACTAGTCATAAGCGTAGTACTCAGGTCGTTTAATTGAATTTAGCAGGCGCATAATGTGTATCATATTTGATTTGTTTTAGTGAAAGCTAATAGAAGACACGAACCCATGAACGTATTTAAATTGGCAATTCGTGTGAGAGATGCCAAAAGGGCCCTTGTTACAAAGTCGTCTTTTTTCTCAAGTTCTACCAACCATCAGAAATCAGTGCAGTGAACCAAAAACTAGATTACTTCATTATACTAATTAGAGACTACAGTGGAAAGAGTGAATTTCAGATAATGGATCAATTTGTATGAGAGGTATTAGAAGGGGTGCGGCTATTTTTACTCTTGAAAACTGCTTTAGGAAACGCTTGACGTTTACCATATTTAACAAAATTTGTTGCAAAGTAATAAAATATATGAACCTAAAAACATACGGGATATATTTGTACTCGTATTAAGGTACCAGAAGGCTGGGTCTAATGCTGTTCATTTTCTGTACTAACGAACGATGTATGCCGTATTGGATTTAGTTCGGTACATCTGCTTAAAATATATATAGCTAAGAATATGTGGGTTAAATCGGTCATTTGTTTGGGAGGTACCAAAAGAGGGAGGATCTTCTTAAATTTTACTGGTATCGAAGAGAATATATCGAACGAGCGGAATTTAGAATTTTGAAACCAATTTAGTTCGTATATGACTCCATATTTTATATCTATACGATGCCTGCTTAAGTAGATACAGTCTTTTTTTTTTTTGACTTTTTTTTACTTTTTTTTTTTTTTGACTGCCTGAAACTGTCTTTATTCTGTTCTAATTCTTCTCAATTTACAATTAATACAAATCATTTACGCTTTAAACATCTGCAAAAATAAGATTTCAGTATTTGACAGCTGCTCCAATATTGACAGCTTTAGTTTTCTCCATGTCTAAAAGTAAATCGATGTCGTACTGTAAGCTCCGCTTCGCATTGAAGTCATTGACTTGTTTTCTTGTTATTTTACTATACATATAATCATCTTCCACCACGTCAGAACAGAAGACAAAATCACATTTGTTCGTTGTCATTGCAGTTATTTGCCAACATTCATTTTGTCTCGAAATTCAATTGATAAATCCACTTTGTAACAAAATTTTAATTACTTATTTTGCTACACAGCTAAAAGTTTTATATTTCCAATTAACAAACTTTAAATGTGAAAATGAAAATTTTTGAACCAAATACAAAAAAAAAGAGTGTTTATAAAACATTTGCTGACAAAACCAAATAATTCTTTGGCTTTTTGGTTATTTCGGCATAATGGGAAAAAGTTTGAATTTCTATATTAATTAAAAGCGGAATTTTTCGCTTTTCGCCTGCCACTTCGCTCGCCCACCTTCCTCGCGGAGATTAAAGCCGCCTTTCTGGCGTTAAAAACTTAAACAATTGTTTAGTATTCTATGTATGTATGTGTGTGTGTGAGTGAGTGCCTGCGACCGCAGCAACAAATTGTGGTTAACCAATATTTAGTTGGCACCGGCAAACAAAATTGAAAAAACACACAACTGTAGCAGCATCTAAACTTTGAAAACACATCGCAGCATCATCGCAACCTCATCGAAATTGAAAATATTCAGCGGCTATATATGGACAGATGAGGTAGCTAACCTAAGGTACGAGTTGATGGAAAAAGTAAAACAAACAGTGGGTATAATTGGTTTAGAACCCAGAGGCGCTCTACTTAAACAACAAGCGTTAAGCGTAATGTCAAGTAAACACAATGCAAATATAATTTTCTTTATAAACATATTCATATTTCTGAGTTATGCACTCAATCCAAGGACTTTAGAACTTATCGATGCCATCTGAGAATATGATTCGAAATAACCATATTTCGTAGTAAAATATAGGTGGGATAACAAATCAAAAAAAAGAATAAAGTTTTACTAACCTACATTGGGATAAAAAATTTTACCTCTACATTATATAACACACACAGAAAATACTTCGAAGTGATTCGGTATTTTCCGCTTATAATCCAATTCATTGCATCAAATTTTGTCAGTGTCTCAGAAATCTGGTCTGACACTTTTAACGTAGTTTATTCAACCCACTGTGCCCTGGATAACCAGTTTATTGTCAGTTTCCAGCTCATGATTCCATATATTTTACGAAGTGGTTTCTCTCGAAGTTTTTAGTCTCATCTGCTTGTGTCACAAGTATGGAAAGGCCAATTAGACTAGATTTTGTCATTGGAAAAGATTTTAGGCACAAAAAGAAGAAGAAGAAATAACTAGAACTAGAATTATACTACTTTGTTATGAAAACATGTTTACAAATGATTCATTGAAAGTATTGCCCATCGCTAGCTACTACTTTTTCCAATCTTTACGGCAAAACTTGAAATCCGTCACGCTAAAACTGTTCATCTTTTGAGGCTATCCACGAATCTAGCCATTCCTTGATGTCGTCATATGAGTGGAGCTGCTGGTCAGCCAGACCGTGAGCCATCGATCGGAGCAAGTGATAATCGGACGGCTCAATATCTGGAGAATATGAGCTCATCTGCTTGTGTCATAAGTATGGAAAGGCCAATTAGACTAGATTTTGTCATTGAAAAAGATTTTAGGCACAAAAAAAAAACATATTTTTATCTCGATCCCACCAATTTTTCTGGGTTTCAGTCTATGCAGCCTTCTGGGCCTTGCAGTCTTTCGAAGCTCCGAGAAAAACAGCTTCATAGGAACTATTCATATAGGAAAGTGTCTTTATAACTAACTTACTCGCGGAAAATTGTCTTCGTAAGCACTTTTCTTAGAAATATCCTCCTTTTCTTTCACAAATATGTTGTCGAACACAATTTTAAAATTTCCTGAAGAAATATTACAACATATTTGTAATATTTCAGATCCAGACGAAAATATTATTAGGATAATAAAGAATGTGCTGCAATTTAAAGTTACTTCAAATAAATAAACATTCAATACAACAATTTCTTAATTATAAATTGAAACAAACATTTTGAAAATTTCTGGAATATAATTGGACCTTTTCAAAATATAATTTTTGTATATATCGGTTTTAAAAAAAGAAATTTATTTATAAATTTATATACAAGAAAACAATTATTTTAATCTATTATAGTATCTCCCCATTTTTTTAATAACTTCTTCCCATCTCTCTGGGAGCTTTTTAATTCCTCTCACAAAACTCGGGTGGTTTTTCTGAAAAAAAAAAACGTTCAATTCGGTTTTCATTTCCTTATCGTTATGGAAATTCAAATCCTTCAAGTGGTTGCTCAAACTGCGGAATAGCTGATTGTCGGACAAGGCGTGGTCTGGGGAGTACGGTAGGTGAGGTAAAACTAAACTAAAAACAGCCAAGCTTTGATAGTTTCTGAAGGGTCCGCAGTGTGAGGCCTGGATGAGAGAGTTAGGTACCCACACATCGATGTTGCTCACAAATCTAAGTTCCTTTATGACCCCATGAACAGTTGAATCTGGTTTTTTGATCATTTCAGCTATATCCCTAACTGTTGCACGGTGATGTACAATAATTAAATCTCTCACCTCCTCGAAAACAATTTTTTTGTCGTCCTATCTGGGAGCGTCCCCGTAGAAAAGAGAAGTCGCCCTTAGAAAATCTTTTAAACCATTTCTAGCCAGTTCTTTCATTCGATCCGTTTTCTTCATAAACAGACTTTATTTTTCGGCTGGCTTCAGTAGCCGTTTTTCCTTTTCGGAAATAATACAGCGTAATATGCCTAAAATGCTCTTTTTCGCTCATTTTTTCCACTTTTTAAAACTTTTTTTTTTAACGCTATAACCACTCACAACTAGAACGAGAGCACACTAGTAAATAATAGTAGACAGTTTAGAGAAGGGGTGGGAGAAAGTTTTGACAGTGTTTGAAGGAACTCTATGTCATGAGGAGCGAAGTATGATGAACTAACGAATTAACCGAACGAGCTTTCCAAATAACCCAATACAAAATATACAGGGTGGCGCACCAATTATGCTACAGTAATAACTTCAAATAACTTTTATTTAATCAATGTATATCATTTTTTTATTTATTGTTTTTTTTTTATTGTATAGAAAATTAAATTTAATTTTATATAACTAATAGTTTTGAAGATGGTAGACCTTCAGATCAGACCTCTGTAAAAAAAAGCCTTTGTGAAAAAAAGATATACTGTAAATATATACATATTAGGCGCGCAACTAAGATCCCGCTTTTCGCCAATAGATGGCGCCAGCTGTAAATGCTAGTCGATTCTGCTATAACCTTAGCGTAAGGGGCCAAACTTGGGCATATGGTAAACATACCGCCGCCTCGACACAATAGTGATATTCTTTTGACTTCGCATTCTTTTGGTTGTGTGAATATGTTTGATTTTGTGCCAAATAACCGTCATATGAGCGAAGTACTGATTTTGTTCTTTTAATCGAAGAAAACGGCGGCTGAAGCTCATCGAAAGATTCAAAACGTTTACGGAGATGCTACTTTAAGTGAATCAACGTACCGAGATTGATTCCGTCGCTTTAAACACGGTGCTTTTGATGTTGACGACCGTTTGCGTGATGAATTCACGTCACTGCTTGATGGGGATCCATGTCAAATGCAGGTAGAGATTACGTCGGTATTAAGAGTTACCCACTAAGACATTTCCAAGCGATTGCATGCCTTGGGAATGATTCAAAAACAAAGAACTTCGGTTCCTTATAATAAGTTGAACGTTGAGCTTCATTTTTTCGTTTGTGAACAACTGCTTCAGCGACAAAAAGGAAGAGGTTTCTTCACCGTATTGTAACGGGTAATGAAAAATGGATTTACTACAGCAATTCAAAGAAACAAAAGTCATGGGGACTGACCGGTCATGCTTCTACGTTGTCACCTCGGCCGAATATTCGCGCTGCGATGGTTATGCTCTGTATTTGTTGGGACCGACCAGGTCGGTGTTATTTATTACTACGTGTTGAATCTAAGTGAAACCATCACTGGGGATCGGTATCGATTTCAATTAATTGAATTGAGCAGAGTTCTGCGCGAGAAACGCCTAAAATCTGCGGAGAGGCAAGAAAAAGTGATTCTTCAGCATAGCAATGCTCGGCCTCATGTGGCCAAGCCCGTTAAAACCTACCTGGAAACGCTGAAATGGGAAGTCTTACCCCATCCGCCATATTCTTCAGAAAATGCGCTTGTTTCGTTTGATGGCACTTGGCCTGGCTGACCAGCAGTTCAAAGAAGACATCAAGGAATGGCTAGATTCGTGGAAAGCCTCAAAAGATGAACAGTTTTGCCGTGACGGAATTCGAGCTCTGCCAGAAAGATGGGAAAAAGTGGTATCTAGCGATAAGCAATACTTTCAATGAATCATTTGTAATCATGTTTTAATTTTAAAGTTGCATTTTTATAAAACTTAGAACTTAGTTGCGCACGTAATACTATGTTGCTTTTCTGCAGCACGTATTGAAATTCTTTGACCTGCTATCTATCCATTTAGTACGCTGTGTTTAGAAAAGAAAGTTTTTACATTTGAAATGGATCACTTGAGTGTTCTATCATAGAAATCCTTGTTTCACTGAAGTTATCTAATCGAAACTGCTTCATCAAAGAAATTCTTGTTTCACTAAAGTTATGCAATCGAAACTGCTTAATTTTTTTTATTTCTAATATCCAAAAATTATGCGATTTATTGCGAAAATTACAGTTTAGTGTCCCATGTTGCACAACACTGACATTTAGTCCTTTATTCGTAAACCACTAACAGATTAATTTGTTGCATTCATTCATAGTAAACTCGTTGATATGGCATGGCGGAAATATTGCACCAAACTAAAGTGATATCATGGGCAAAAAAAGAAAACTCAATTAGAGGAACAAATATACAATTATGCGATTAATATCCAGTCCAGTTCTAACAAATCACAAACAAAAATTGCACACGGGTATAGAGAACATTGATTTTGGCAACCGATTAATTATTTAAATCAGAGCTAAAAATAGAAATTTGGTGATGTAGGTTCTTAAACAGTTCCACAGCACATGCAACTAACTGATTCATACGTATATAAAAAAAAAAAAACAATTTTTCCCAACAATTGAAGATTGAAAAGTAATATAAAAATGGCTTCAAGCCTTTCTATACATTCTGCATATTTACATTCCTGCATACATGTGTATGCGTACAATGACTCGGAATTCACTTCAACAGTTGCTAGGGCTTAAAAATGTTTTAAACAATATAAGGAACAATAAAAACATAATTAAATGTATATTGTCGAACGCTGGAGAATAGAATAATATAGCAGCGACACAACAGCAGCAACAAGGACAATAGCCTCAATATGAAATACAGAAAACTGTGTAGCAGTGGTAGTAGTACTCATAGTGGTAGTTGCATATGGTAGTAGTAATAGGATTATAACTAATACACATGTTTATGTACATGCAGTTACTTAAGGTAATGGTGTGTACTGTGAGAGTGTTTTGGTAGAAGAATTAACATCGTAGGCGATTTATGAAACGGCAATATCGCTGTGGAACATAATTGGAAGCTTCCGATAAATTTTTAAACAGCAATAAAATGGAAAAGTTGGCAAAATTTAACATTAACAGAAGTTTCTTCATATCAAGAACTTAGTGCCTTCATCCGCAACGGAAACATTATGTTAAAAAAGTATTGGATATTGATCAGGAAAACCTTAAAATAAGTAATATTCGTTTAAATTCATTGCACCGTCTTCAAGGTAGACTCCTTCTGAAATAATACACCTATGGCAACGATTAATCTAATCGTCAAAACTCTCTTTATTTTGGAAAATATTCGTAGTTTTTACGACTAATTCTCTTTTATGTCGCCTATCAACTGAAACGGAAACTCCTTAAAATGGTAATTTGGTTTTTTGATAAATGAAAAAAGTCAGCCCAATCCATATTAACTGAATATGGTGGTTGCTGGATTTAACTTATTGAGTTTTCGGTCCGAAATTCAATCACAATGACAGCTTTGTTAGATGGTGCGTTATCGCAGCACAATATCTATGAGTTCTCTCTACATATCTGGTCTTTTTTATGAATTTGCTTTTAAAACGCAGCATAGCGCCCAAATAATATTCTTTATTTACCGTCTGACTGGTTTTTTTTTTATGAATTTTCTTAAAAGCAGCACAACGCCCGAATAATATTCTTTATTTACCGTCTGACTCTCCAGGAAGAATTCCGAACACATAACGCCACGATAATCACAGAAAATGTTGAACATTACCTTGACTTTTGATCAAATTCGACTTGGTGCTTATCGATTTCGGATCATCAGGAAGGCGCCGTTCCAAAGATTTTCATGTCTAATTGGTAAACCCACATCTCATCACTAGTTAGAATGCGTGTTGTGAACGTGAGATCAGATTTGGCTCATTCTAGCATGTATGTTTGAAGAACACTCAGGTCAATCGAGTAAAACAATACGCTACAGAGTCACAGAGCGTTCGGTGGCTTTCTCTCTCAAAATTAAATGATGATTTTCAGTTACCATTTCCTTCACTTTATCGATGTTAATTTTAGTTGAAGAAGTTTGGTGTGCGGCCAGAGCAAGGCTAACCTTCTACCTTAATCTCATATTCACATGATTTCCATCAAGTGGATTCGCCATAAACCTTCTGTAATATTTTCGGCATACGAAATTTTATTTGTAATATTAAATTTGAGATAATTTTTTTTCGATATTTTCCTCAATTGCAAAAATCACAAAACATACTTGAGATGAACCGACAGAATCGAGCACTGTAAACAAACTAAATGACAGATCGTGCTCTAACTCCGAGTCAGTACAAAGTGGTAGCTTAGCGACAAAAAGAATTTTGACAATGGCTTTTTAAAACGTAAATATATTAAAACGTAATATATTTTTTACAACTTCAATCATGAAATGTATATGCCGATAATATTGAATATACGAGGGCGGTCTGAAAACTAGGCTGACGACCTCAAAAGTAATCGATCTCTGTAAATTTCTAAACATGGACAAATTGATCGCCGCTACGTAATTCAATATTTCCATTTGAAAGGTTGCAGTCCAACCAATATTAAAGCCGATCTAGATTCTACTCCTGGGGGAGTCTAATCCTTTGTTTACGACTGCAAAACATTAAGCAGCAGAGTTTAAGCGAGGTCGTACGAGTTGCCAAGACGAACACCATAGTGGTTGGAGGTGTCCACGTCAGGCATGGCTAAGAAAAGCCACAAAATGGTATTGGATGATCGTCGGCTGAAGGTGCGTGAGCTATATGAAGTGATAGGCATTTCAAAAAGTGTTATGTATCGTATATTGATCAAAGATTTCAAGATGAGAAAGCTGTGCGCAAGATGGGTGCCGCGCTTACTTTTAATAGAGCAAACACAACGATAAAGCCGAATTTTTGCGTCGGTTTATAACCATGGATGAGACATGGGTTCACCACTTCACACCTGAGACAAATAAACAATCAAAGCAGTGGACTGGAATGGGAGAGTCGCGTCCGAAAGAGGCGAAGACGGTTCCATCTGCCGGCAAGGTCATGGCATCTTATTGTCTTCAGATTATGATTATGATTATCTTCAGAAAGAAAAACCATCAACGTTAAATTATTGCAGTGTTTAGGTGATGAAATTATGGAAAAAAAGAACGCAAAATGCTCCAGTTCACACAACCACTATTGCGATGGTAAAAACTACTGAATTAAAGCTCGAATTGCTTCAACACGCACCTTATTCGCAGATTTAGCTGCTTCGGACTATTTTCTATTTCCATACTTGAACAAATGGCTCGGTGGTAAAAGATTTGCCAACAATGAAGATGTGTAGTCTGTGTTTGATGGCTATGTTAAGGAGTTTCACAGTTCTTATAGAAGTTATTAAATATCGCTGGAACAACGGTATCGAACTGAAAGGACATAATGTTGAAAAACAAAGAAAAATTTTCACAACTTTGTTGTGTCTTCTTTGTTAGGTCGACTAGTTTTGGAACTGTCTTCGTAACATAGATGTAGGAATAAATTTGTCGATTTCCCTCTTCTTTAATCTGATCTACTGTCGCGATCTCATGCAATTGGTTATTATGTTCATTATTCATTTTACATTAATTTGTGAGTGGGATTAGTCGCTGGTTTGGTTTACAACGCCAATTTTATTAATATTAAGCAAAAAAAAAAAAAAATTTGTCGCCGATCATACTTTTCCCGCATTAGTTTTTTTTTGTGTTTTTTCTGGAATTGATTCTCATATGTTTAAATAGAAGTTTATCGGTTAAGAGTTCTGAAACAGCAATTCTAAATGCTATTTTCTTGATACTATATATATACTTAGCTAACATATCATAACAATGATATTGATAATGATACTCTAAGAGTTGTCACAATTTATGCCAGACCTAGGATCTGAATCGCTCGACGTGTTTCTTTTTTATTGAGATATAACTTTTCAATAATATCGCCTTAGCCAAGTTGCTCGACTTAATTTCTACGGAGAAAACAGGATCATTTATTTGGCAAACCTGATAGAAATTGTGTGCACCACACAAGTAAGCACAAAATTGTGTAATTTTGGCATAATTTCTTCGCAATATAAAAATCAGCCTAAAAATATTTTTAATTTCTTTCAGTTTCTGCATATAATATAGATTATGATTACAACTGCCGAATCAAAATTGTGTTGAACTTTTGTTTGTCGTCCTAAACAAATTTTGGTACTCAATTTTCTTTCATTTCTTAGCAATCAACATTTATTGTTTAAAGTAAGTTCTGCGATTGATAATGTGCTGGCTGCCCTGCAAAAAATATTGTTTCCAAAGATGTAAAAAATAATTACTTGGAAGTAATGATAAACTGTGTCGATACCAATGAATTTTACTTGGGATGGAAGCATTTTTTTGTGGTTCTCCTTCATTAAGTTTTAGTGGTTCATATAACCAATAAGGAAATTGCTACCAAAGCGTGTAGAAACGAATCTCAAGTAATGAATTGGAAGCAGCTTAAAGCTCTACTCGTACATTGTCATAGAAAGGAAACCCTTTTCTGCAATGATACTTCAAAAGTTTTTAGTCCATTTATTTTTATAGGAATGTTTAATGAAATCATTGATTTTTAGTAGCATTTGGAAACTGTATGTAATCGATATCAAAGAAAATAAACCATTATCATGATCTCTAAAATGAAAAATTATGGCTCTTTATTAACAACTTTCGATGTTATTTAAAATAACTTCTCTGGAGTTGGGAAAGATGACTATACGAGTACATTGGAAGTAATGACAATGTGATACGTTCGGAATAGCTTCTACTTTTTTTTTTTTTTTTTTTGCTAAGAAAACATGCGCTTTAATATATAATCATGTAAATAAGTTAGATTATATTCTTTTATTTGAAAAAAAGACCTACACAGAAGCCACAAAATTTCAGCCTTCGGGATAGATCCAATCGGATGAGCCAATTCTTTCCTGGAGTTGGAAAGATGACTATACGTTGGAAGTAATGATAATGTGATCCGTTCGGTTTTTACTTTTTTTTTTGCTGAGAAAATATGCGTTTTAAAATATAATCATGTAATCAGATTGGATTATATTATTTTATTAAAAAAAAAACCCACACAAAAGCCACACATTTTCAGTCTTCGGGATAGATCCAATCGAATGAGCCAATTCTTTCCTGGAGTTGGGAAAGATGACTATACATTGGAAGTAATGGCAATGCGATCCGTTCGGAATGGTTTTTACTTGTTTTTGCTGGGAAAATATGCGTCTTAATATATAATCATGTAAACAAGTGGGATTATATTCATTTATTTCCAAACAAAAAGACCAACACAGAAGCCACACATTTTCAGTCTTCGGGATAGATCCAATCGAATGAGCCAATCTTTTTATTTTTTTCTTTATATGTTTTTATCCAACGTTAATTTAATTTAAATAATAATTATCAATTTAAATATAATATTTATAATTATTATTATAATAATTTAAATATTTATTTAAAATTTAACTCAAATAAAAATTGGAGATAATATCGCGATACTTTCAGGCCAGTGCACTCTTCTCTTAATGTACCGGAGACCAACAAATGCTTAAGTATTGCGTTTTCAGGAAACTCCCACAAGAAGCATTTGATATTCATGTGGTTCTTTTATTCCAAGAACAGAAGAAATGTTGGTTTCTTTGCCAGGAAAGTAAAATTAATTTGTGGTCTGTAATATGTCCATTTTCTGTACATACGAGTATATAATATGGTTTTGGATCAATTCACTCTTCTGGTGGAATGCCTCCAATCACCGATTTTCTCACTATTTATGACAAAGGTCCTGCAGTCACAGACAGCACGCGTGCGAGCACTCAAATTAGGAGCGGTTGAAACTGCCACTTTCGGTTACCGATCTGCGAAGTAAAACTCGGTTGTGAAAATAAGAAATACAAATTTGTCAATATCTTATAAAGGCGAGAAATATTCCAAATATTCAAAAAGTCGTCAAATAAAAAAAAATAACTAAAACATGAAAATATTTATGTCTGAAAACGAGGCGGCCAATTGAAAAACTACACAAATTTTTAAATTCCTAAGGGCTTTGAGAAAGGAAAGGTACCCGTCATAGGGTGCAAAATAACCTAAAATGTCGCCAATTAGAAATTGCTAAGAAATACAAATACAGATGTATCATTAATAAGGACTACCTAATGACGAGAAAACTTAGTTTTGCTTCCAAAGGATTTAATTTAACCTATTGCCTTCTTTATATTGTTAACATAAAAGCGCATTAACACGCAGATATGTCTACATTTAGAAAAAGGGACATCCAGCAGTGAAAATTACTAAACTCTTAGCTTACTAAAGGTTTTAAATTAAGGGTTACCCATCATGTGGTGTAATCAAATATCTGTAAAAGCATCAATTAAATGTCGTTAAAATAAAATAATCTATATCTTGGGAAAAGGATGTTCAATTCCGAAAATAATTTAATTTTTTTTCACGCAGATATGTCTATATCTCAAAATAGGACATCCGACATTGAAAATCACTAAATTCTTGGCTTACTGAAGATTTCAGATTAAGTTGTACTCATCACGTGGTGTAAAGAAACATCTATAAAAGCGTCAATTAAATGTCGTTAAAATAAAATAATCTATATCTTGGGAAAAGGATGTTCGATTCCGAAAATAATTTCATTTTGATTTAATAGAAATACGTTTAAGCAATTGACACTAATCGTTAAAATTAAAAAATCGCTAAAATAAATATTCACCAATAAGTCGGAAATCATCAATTTGCATTCTAAATGAAATTCTGCATGGGATTCTAAATAGTTTGGTGAAAGTGGAACCCATCACATGATGTTAGGAAATATTAAAAAAAATCGCCAAATTACACAATCGCTAAAATGTATATGGGTCCATAGCTCAGAAAAGGAGTGACTAACCATGAAAATAACAAAAATTATGACCTCAGATATATTTCATCCGTTGTCTTCAATAGAATACCATAATTTTTTTTAAATAGCCAAAATAAGACATCGCTAAATTACAAATCTCAGGAATGGGGAGTCAAATGTCGAAAAAAATCGGATTTCTATGGGCTTTAAAAGAAGTAGTAGCGAAAAAAATATTCAAAGTGTCACTAACAAGATGGGTAAAACACAAATATGTGTATAACTTGGGACAAAGCATCCAATTGCAAAAAATACTTAATTGTGGCTCCGAACGATTGCCCATTAGCAATTGTCTTCTTCGCGACATGTTGCTCAGTTTCCAGTTTATTTTCGGACGCGACTAAAATATTCTGGTATCATACGTTTAGTTTTTCCCCGCTAAATTTAGCTTTTTTCAGTCTGTTTAGTGGACAAAAATTCCATTTGGCTTTAAGCTTTTTTCTGACTTTTTTGATAAATATTTTTAGATTTTTTTTCTAAACACCGCTACGGTATTATTCAACTTAAAGGAAAATGGTATGATTACGAAATGATCTTGCGGCATTGAAAAACATCTCTGCGTACGAATTAAAGAATATGAGATGTAGAACCTCATTTTTGCTGTTAAAGAGTTTGGAGAAATTTTTACAAAAGTATAAATTATTCAAACGAAAACCTGCAACATTGAAATTTTTGTGTCAAAAAATTAGTATTTTAATGCGTCCATACGAATTATAAACGAATTTTGTTATGAAACAAAGCACAATATATTAATTGTAAAAAATATATTAAAAATCTAAAAATACTGATCTTAAGAGCACCTTAAAAGTGGTACTAAAATCTAATTTATTTTAACGATATTGTTTTTCTTTTTTTTTTCATTTAATGATTTTGAAATCTCCACATTAACCAACAGTAAAATCTCATAACAATTTTAACTGATGTTTCATAATGATGTCCATATCACATTTTACGTTGCGTCCAACATTACCAGGTCTTCCCCTAGATTTTAATTTCATCTTGACTACAATAAATTCCACACAAATGTAGGTCTCCCCATATTCATATGTCTCCTCTTTGCAGCAGGACTTCATAACGTATTACTACTACATGCACGCACAAGTGAAGTGAGTGGACCTAAATGTGCTGAATTTTCTTTCCTGCCTGCGAACAAGTTTATGATGTTCATACGCCCCAGTAAACACACTTATATATGTATGTATTCACAGTGTGCGTTTACGTACATATTTACTAAGTATTCTAGAAGTGAATAGAATAAATATCGTATGTTACATAAAGCAGAAAAGTTTAATTCTGCTTTGTGTAGGCTTCGAAACAATAGAATCTAATGTTTATTAAACAATTTTACAGAGTTTATGATGTTGGTAGAAAATAAACATCAATTAAGGGAAACGTGTGTTTGTGTTTGTGTGTGTGTGTATGTGTGTGTGTGCGTGTGCATTGAAGTGTACTGTTAAGGCCATTGTTAGCATTTAGTTACATTTACAAAATGGTTCACATTTAATGTTAAGGAAACTACTAAAGGCCACTTATTTCAGGCTTAGAGTAAACGTATAGGAAAGAAAATAATAAACATGATATATGAAACGAAAATTGCACAGACTCAGGCTTCTTGAGACATTTTACTAGTTTAGATTTATGGCAATCAACTTCCATCAATCCATAAATTATGATTTTATCATTTTGCTGTAATACTTTAAGAATATGATGTTGGCGGTTGCGTGAATATTTTAGGTTTAACTTTGACAAAATTAATTCTATTTTATTTACACCTATTTTATCTCCTTCAAAGTAGTCTCCCTCAGATATAATACACTTGTGACAGCTTTTTTTCCAATCCTCGAAGCAGTTATGATATGCAATTTTTTGCTCTTGCTTTGAGCTCTCTCAGTGATTCGGTTTTTATCCCCTCGGATTTTCTGATCGACCGTGGCGCGATAGTTAATACATGCGACTATCGTTCGCATGTCTGTGGGTTCAACCCCCTATGCAGCCATCTATGATTATTTCAGCGGTGGTCACCTCGAAGTTCCTGACGAACACTTCGATTAGCCGAACAATCGATAAATCTTTTTTCAAACTGTGACGTTTGGAATCCTCGTTAAACTGTAGGTGACGTTGAATAAGTCTCAAAATACAGGGTGGTGCACCAATTGCGCTACAATGAGAAATTCAAATATCTTTTTTTTTATTAATGTATTTTATTAATTTATTCATTTTTTATTGTATAGAAAATTCAAGTATATTTTATATAAATAATTTGTTTTGAAGATGATATACCCCTCATATGCGACACCTGATCAGAAAATTGTTCATTGCGCCCTGAAGGTTTGAAGTCGATGTCGCCTCAATTATTGTTTTAATGAACTGCATGAATTCAATCAAATTCCTTGGTTTCATTATGTACACTTATTGCTTGAGATAACCCCATAAAAAAGTGTGAAAGAGTCTGCATTCAGGTCAGGTGACTTTGGGCGCCATCAGAAAGTTGAGTTTCAGGATATTAATTTGTTCAGGAATTTTCATTTGAGTTCCGCTATGACCGCTCTGACTATGCGTGCAGTTGCTCCATCTTTCTTGGATCAAATGTGTTTGAAACGGATATGTCTCCGGCGCAGTTCTTGGTAAAAAAAACTCCTTCAATATCTTTAAATGACGGTTCCCAATGCCACGATTCGTGCGCCGCCCTGTAAAATGCGTGTAAGCTCCTTGAATGTGAGAAGCTCTCCCATGTCTCATTCATGAAATGCAAAGGAATTCATTTTTGTTTGTTTTTCCTCGTGCCACACGTGCTGTTGCAATACTCAATTTCATTTACTGTGAAAAACAAATACATTTAAAATTTTACAAGTTTTTTTTTCAGTTGCATGTTTGAGAACGCACCAAATTGATTTCCGTGCCAATTTCAAGCACAAAAGAATAATGTTAACAAGCAATTTAAATTAACAATATCTTCTCCAAGTTTGCTTTTTTTGTTTTTTGTTTTTACATATTCATCAATCTTGGCAGAACGTTTTACAATTTGTTTCCAATAAATAATGACGATTAAATAAGTTTTCTTTCATGCGCTCGTACCATAGTTAATGTATATAATGATAGGAGCACCTTCTATTCAATGTCTTCTGCGGCGAAACGCAAACGCCGATGTAAACGTATGAAAATTACAATAAGAAAAGCATAACAATTCCACATTTCCACATAGGAAAGTTATGCCAAGCTCTGACAAAAGCCAAAATTCAAATTTATAGCAAATAAAAAACAATGTCAAAGTACTTTGCGTATGAACAACTTCCTAATGGCATAACTTAACAGCTACGGCAAACAACCGGCCATATCTTCCTTCAAGAACCGCAGCAGAGTATCCCATAGTTAGTTAGATGGAAGCAAGCAAGTAAGAAAAAAAAGACGACTTCAAAATGAAAAAATATCGTCACCATGAGTATGCAAAAATCGTAGCGAAACAAAAGAAAAAGTTAAAAAAGTTTACAACAATGATAACTTGCAAAAGAAACTTATGGAGAAAACAATGAATGTTTAAGTGAATACATCGGAGCTGTCGCTTGATTTGTATGTATTTTCCTGATCATGTTGGGAAGGAAATAACAATTCACTTTTTGTCGCCGAGTCGAGCGAGGAAGTGAAAAAGATAAATTAAAGTAATCGATTATACAATAACAAAGAGATTAATGCACGGTAGCTCCAGGGAATACAAATACAAATTGTGGATAAACTTCAAGAAGAAGGGAATTAAAATAAACACCTTAAGCTAATTCTATATTAGTGAAGATTGCAGTGATGGCATATAATTCATAATGCCACATATAAATGTTATATGAAAACAGCGTATTGGCTTTTGGTGCCAATAAATCTATCACCAAAATTATACTAATCGTAGTGCTGAAGCGATTACATTAAACGCTGTTACAAATTCATTTACTGAAGGCACTTTCAAGGCGGATGCCGTAGCCAAATTTTGTCAGTCTTGCATCAGACGGTCGATGCTGTCGCCTAACTTTTCATTAAGCAAACTAAACTATCTATTAAACCATAAGAAAAGTTTATTAACAACCAACAAAAAAGTAGATTCATTGAATTGAAAAGGACAACATAATTTCATTAAATTATAGGCAGCAGTAGTATGGATAATATTGATGTAGCCTTATCATAAGTTTTGCAGCAGCCAATAATACTGGTCTACAAATTTGGAAAGAAAAATTTGACTGCAGAAACGAAGCATGTTTTTTGACTAATCTGAGGGCGCTGAACTAGAATCTGGCATAAAAATTGGGCTATCACGTCTTGTTCATTTGTTATCGCATGCTGGGTATACTGTGAAGTAGTCAATACTGAAACTATAATTTCACAATCCCTAATTTGACAGAAGTTCACATTGATTCTAAAGCTACATAATAGTAGCATTTAAGCTTGTCAGGGAGATCGTGTGACACTACTGATTGAAGTTGTTTTTGCTTTCTATGTGATGAATAGTTGGTTGGAAAAAAAGGATATGTAATGTCACAATCATTAAAATATGCATAATTACATTATTTTGATTTCGTTTTCAGAAACTTGAACAAACTGTGGACACCGCCAATGTTTTGCAAAAGTTGCAAAACTGTTTTATACAAGTGGCCAAGTGGCAAGGAAAACTATTTCGATTTTCCAATTTCAGTACTTTGGCGAGAGTCAAGTGACCGCCAATTCACCGATTATGGTTTCAGCCGTTTGATCTCCCGAACTAAAGCTTCCGATAATACAATTTACTTTATTTTTACTCTATCATTTTGGCCCGATTGACCCCTTCATTATGGGTACACCTTAACAATTGAATCTTCGATATCAATTTCAGATCTTTGTTCCTAGCGAGAGGAAACTCCATTGTACTGTTTTCACCAAAAGTAGCAGCTTCGAAAAAATGCTATATCGCCTATATCCATCGTAAATAGTTTGACAGCAATTTTGCGTTCTTTAAATTTTCAAAAATTCCTTAGAGTGTCGTAAGTGTTTTGATACTCCTCACATTCGATGACTACAGCTTCCGTTATTTGTTCTAGGCGACAACACAATTTATGGTCTTTATTATCTTTCATCTTCTAAGAAACGAATGACGAAAAATCTCGTCTATACTAAAGTTTTGGTGATTTCAACTGCAGTCAATCGTTGCGGTATCAGCTGTGTGTGTCCCGTTTCTTCTTGTTACACCCGAGTACGGGAGTCCATTGCGCGTTTACTGTCCTATTGCGGACTTATTGTGATACAAATGTTCAGTCCCTACCACCATGATTCTAGCCTCATGATTTGTATGCAATAGCGTCATTTGCGTTCCCTCGCATTCCCAATTTTCAATTCAATTCCAAATATTTAAATTTTTCAGAAATTTTCCTCCAAAGCCAGCGTTCACTCTTTCATTAATGGCGACGGTACAATTTTAGTCCCTTTTCGGGTCATCGTGTCGAAAAATCATATTTTGTCACAAGACCAAGACGTAAAAGGATACTACACCCATAATTTATTATTTTACCGTCGGTAATTTTTCCAGACTGTTATGTCCTTTTTCTTCCCCTTCTACTGTTGTATCTCCTAAATTTTAAAAAATGTAATGTGTGCCGTAATGCTTCATACATTTACTCTAGGATATGACACGATTTTTGTGTCATTTATAAAAACAAAAATCATCAATATATAAAAATGATAAATGTTCGCCAACAATTTCATGATTTTGTTTTGTTTTTGTTTGTAATAGTGCAATTGCTGTTCCCTTTCTACCCTGGTTTCTTCTTTAACGTAGAAATTCTCATACGCCGTAAGAAGAATATACGATTTAGTTTTTTTAATTTCGTCTTCAACCAGTTTTAAATAACGTATTTTTATCTAAATTTATGCTGGAATCAAGATTTATTTGCATAATTTTATTCCGAATTTTACATAAAAATTTGTAACTTTATTTGTTTGTGTTTCATTAAATAAATATCATTTAGGTTCTGTGTTAAAAGATGTCTTTCCGACAAGCATTAAAATATGTTGAATATTGTCATTTTGCGGTGCCAAATAAAGTTTTTGATTTGATTTGTAGACTATTTGCTAATAACACTTAATCAATATTCGTATTAAAAGGTAAAGTTTGACATTTATTCCACACGTCAATTATGTTATTCCCAAGGCGCATAAAGTTTTTGCGTACATTAAAAGGAATTGTTCAGAATTTTCTGACCCCACTACATTTAAAATCATTTTTACATCATATGTTAGATCTACGTTGGAATATGGCGCTATTATTTAATGTCCTCATTTCAATATTCATATTGCACGTAATGAACGGGTGCAGCGAGTGTTTGTAAAGTTTGCTCTTTTTTCATTCAGATTTGAAGAAGCTCTCCCGCCTACAATTCAAAATGCTTATTACTTGAGCTATACAGACATTAAATATCGTCGTAGCTTCCAGATAGCGCTATTTGTTTTTAATATAATCGGTGGTTATATCGACCGTTCTAATCTTTTGGCACAGATTTAGATTTGAAGAACCTCTCCCAGCCTACAATTCCAAATGCTTATTACTTGAGCTACAGACATTAAATATCGTCGTAGCTTCCAGACAGCGCTATTTGTTTTTAATATAATCGGTGGTTACATCGACTGTTCTAATCTTTTGGCACAGATTCTATTTTATGTTCCTTATAGGTCTCTCCGGCGAACACATATTTTGTATATATCTCGGTACTTTACTTCTTATGCAAAAAACAGTACTCTGAATTGTATATTTTATATTCTTAATGAAATTAATGAATATGCCTTGAATAAAGATTCCAATCAACTCATAGAGTTTGACTCATCTCGATATTTGCTTCGATTATATCAACAGATTTCTAAGATTAAATACTTCTATTTTAAATTGTTTATAAATAGTACTGGGTGTCCGTCGGGAAGGTATACTAATTTGTTTTGCCGCCATTTTGGTAAACGTTAGTCTTGACTGTTCATATTTAGTAGTCACGAAGTAGAGACGAGGCAAATTTATTATGGAAAAATATTCGATAAACCAACGTGTTTTAATCCTTAAAACATGTTATCAAAATCAATCATCGATTACTGTGACGATGAGAAAGTTACGTAAATTTGTGGGGAGAAACAACTTGCCGACAAGACGCACTATTTATCGTGTAGTGAATGATTTCGAAGAAACAGGGTCTGTAGCTGATAGGGCCAAGCATGGACCACAACGTACTGCAAGATCGACTGAAAACATTACTGCTGCTCAAGAAAGTGTTCAAAACAATCCGTCAACCTCAATTCGATGCCGTGCTCAGGAGCGTGGTCTTCAAAGAACAACTTTGGCCACAATTTTACAAAAGGATTTACATTTGTTTCCATTTAAGATTCAGTTGACAAAAGAGCTTCTTCCACAAGACCATTTACGCCGCCGTACATATGCTAAAAGTATGTTACTACAGCTCGCCCATAACAACCCTGATTTTCATGAAAAAATCATAATGAGTGACGGGCACATTTTCATTTGAACGGATATGTGAATAAACGGAATAGTCGGTTCTGGGCAATGGAAAACTCTCAACTTATGAGTCACCTTTGCATCCATTAAAAGTGGCAGTCTGGTGTGCAATTTGGTCAGGAGGAATTATTGGGCTCTATTTCTTTGAAACTGAAAACGGTATCTGTCAGTGGGGAGCGATATCGTGATATAATTGAAAACTTTTTAACGCCACAACTGCATGCTTTGGGCTTGATTAGTGCGTGGTATCAACAAAACGGTGCCACATCGCATACAGCCAGGATTACACTGGAATTACAGCGATACCTCTTTTACACAACAAGTTATTTCAAGAAATGGTGATGTTGATTGGCCCCCACGGTCGCCTGATTTGACTGCTCTGGACTTCTTTTCGTGGGGATATCTGAAAAGCAAGGTTTATGCGAACAAACCAGAAACGCTTGAGCAACTCGAACAACGGAGGCGGACATTTAGCTGATATTGTATTCCATACGTAATTGCCAACATTAAACAAAACATTTATCAATATAAGATCCATTCTCTTTCATTTAATAAATATAATAATATATTTAATAAAATTATAAACAAACAAATTAGTATGCTTTCCCGACGGACACCCTGTATGTATAATATAAAATATTATTGTTTTAACATTGTTAGTTTGTAAGGCAATTTTGTTCCATAGACTTAAATAACTGAAAGGAAATAAAGTTCTTTTGATAAAGTTTCAGAAGCGCAAATTACATAAGCGCAGAATTAAACAGGGTGGGCCATAAGGGCGTTGGCGGTTTAAATCTTCAATTTCTCGGTAACACGTGGCGCGGGGTGGCGGGGGGATATGTTTTGTGTCCGAGCGTGTTACGAACACAATAAATCAGTGATTACTGCACGACGTTTGTATCGGCATGAACACTGTTTACACGATTTAAGTGAAGTTCCAAGCGCCAATGTGATACAAAAATGGATCAGAATGTTCGAAACAACTGGCTCAACAGTACCAATTACGGTTCGTGGTCGCCCAGGGATAACGTCAACCGGTATTATAGGACCATACTTTTTTGAGGACGAAAGAGGGCATGCGATGACGATTAGAGCGAACAATTATTGCAACATGCTAGCAGACTTTTTGGTGCCAGCTTTGCAAGAACTTCAAGGCAATACCTCGAGGATGTGGTTTCAACAGGATGGGGCCACATGTCATACGGCTAGGGTATCCATAGAGCTGCTGAAAAATGTTTTTCCTGGAAAACTCATTTCGAAAAGGGGGGATATTGAATGGCCCCCACGTAGCCCCGATCTCTCTCCATGCGATTATTTTCTATGGGGCTACCTCAAATCAGTAGTCTACGAGAATAATCCGACCAATTTAGAGCAGTTGAAGAGGAACATTATTCAGGAAAGTAACAAAATACCGAGAACAACTTTTCAACGAGTTTTCCAAAATTTGCGACTTCGGTTCCAAGAGTGCCGAGGGAAGCCATTTGGACAACATTATTTTTAAGTCTTAAAAATTCCCATGCTTCTACTTTTTAAAAATACAAATATATTTTTTTTATGTTTCGTAGTTTTCTTTTTTTAATTTAATATTTAAACCGCCAACACCCTTATGGCCCACCCGTTATAAACGAAAATCGTTCCTCCTTTTTCGGCGAATTAACATTCAAGCGCCAGTATGCGATAGTTTCTGTTAACGTCAAAATTTATAGTTAACGGCGTTAGAAAAGGTTTTCTGTGTAAAAAAATTATCTAGCATGTGGTGCTCTATTATGAAATAAGGCAAAATCGTGTATGTTTGGTTGAACTGCTCGGTTCATCCTTTTCAAAAACTCTATCAAATACATATAGGAAATATTTTCTTCTCCCATAAATACGCAGGCAGGACTTAATGTAATAGAAAATAATTGACGCAAAAACTTTTTGCTTTTAAATTACGAATCAAATTTAACGAAATTTCAAATATATCATTTGGGTTAAACTAAGTTTATAATGGACTACATCAATGTGGACGATATCCATATCAATGGATTTGTTGCGTTCACTCTTTGAGGATAAAATAATTCTTTTTATTGGTGCAGTTCCACACGGTCAGTTTGAATATCGTTTTTGCGTCTGCAGCTATATTAAGTCAACATTTCAACGACGCCGAATTTTAGTCTTTGGTCGAAAATTGGTTGGATTAAAATTTCGGACACTAATTTTGACTTTTTTAGTTGAAACTTCAGGTATTTAATGTACACCTTTATAAATTATATTAACCGCATAAGTCAATGTAACATTTTGAATTTACACAAAATAATTTTTTCATTTCTTTTCAGGTAAGTTCGTGTTTGAAAATATTTGGTAAGAGCCATGAAATATAAATTTCGTTTTCCTGTTGTTTTTTAATTGTTCCGAAATTTTTAAATAATTGTGAAGAATCGTGAACAACTAATATGTATTTATTAATAATAATATAATAGTTATGCATATAATTAATAATATCATAAACTAATAATAATATGTATGAATCAGTAATAACAATATAATACTTAACATATTAAAATATTCCATGAAACTATTCAGTTGGATGCTCCTAGTTTTACTTCATATTTTGGACCACTGTGTTGTTTATTGAAAACGTTAAATCGTATTCAAATCATAGCGATAAAGAATACAAAAAACTCCCAACAATGAATTCACATTCCACTTTTCTCATCCCATCGCGTCGTCCACACGCCGATTGTATTGTTTTGTGTTATGTCTAATGACAAGGATGATGACGATGGCGACGATGAGGTTTTGTTATTACAGTAGAGTAGATTGTTATTTCCAATTGCCTGATAAACATTATCTATAAGCGAGAATGATAAATGAATTTCTTTCGCGCACACAAAACACAACAACGATTTTGAATGGGTTTTCCAATGAATGACTCTATTTAAGGACTTCGATAAAGTACATGTCTAATCTAATTGAATTTCTAAAACGACACAATGATTAAGATCTACCCGTGATTTGATGATGACATAAGATAAGGATGTAAATGTAATCAATCAGAGTCGAAGAGGTTTTAGAATAAATTTTTAATCTATCGTTAGAATAAAGGCTGCCGTTAATATAATTAAAATTGAAAAACGAATTAAACACTGTGAAATAGAATCTGATGTGCCCATTCTAGATATGAATCCCAAATTTACAGCAATATTCGGCGATATAAGTTGTGAAAGTATAGAATCTTTTGGATGGGAAAACTATAGTTGAACAATGGAAAAACCATAGCTTTTCCATTTTGCTAACCTTTTTGATAATTTCATTAATCATTAATTATAAACCAAGTAATATTAAAAAAAAAGAAAAATTCGTGACCATTTGAGTTAACTATAATATTAAAATTAAATACTTTTGAATTAATTTTCACTTTAAATTAGTTTTTAAGGATTAAATCGGCTTCACATTTCACTTAAAGTATTTCATTTCATATAAGTATTAGGTGAAGGTTAGGTTATGGTAGAAGCGACTGGCACTTACAGCTGGCACCATCTATTGGCAAACAACGGGAATATAATTGTGCACCTAATATATTTTAATATAACGGCTATAACTATAACGGTGGAGTAGAAATATATTATGTGCAATACTTACACTCATATTTAGGCGAGTTTAAGATTTTATTACAAGATTATTTACGTATTTAATCGAAATATCACCATCTTTTATTGCTTGCAATTCGAAGTCGGCTGCTTTGGAGGATGCCTACCTATAATCGCGAACCTGGAGTCACGATTGTACAGTTTAGGCTTTCAGCCCATAAGTTTTCTCTCAAATTTTTAGTCAGACTCGCAACCAAGCGCGGAAAACCATGCCGAGGCTCATAGCCAACCTCCAATATTAGACATCCAAGTGAGCCCAAATACTTTCGTTGTTTCTCCGGGTAGTGGAAATAGTCATACTTATAGAATGGTGACAACAAATATTCGAAAATTGGTCGTCAATGAGGAAATTATTACAATACAAATATGCCTACAAGGATGGCAATTAATTGCAGTAAATTTTAAAATAAACAAATTTTAGAATTTTTAAGTTTGCGATGTCTAATATTTTGCTACTCGGCTTAAAAAAATTAGAAAACTTGGATGTTATTGGACGCGTTTTAGAGGTAGCTCATTTAGATGTGACGATTTTTTGGTATCATAACTATTCCTATATATGCACATATACCTGCCAAATCCATTATTTAGCCTGGATTTTGATGGGCATTGGGGAAAAATTTAGTTTAATCTCATTATAGAATAGCAAAAAATTAAATTACATTTATTATAAAGATATTTCTGATCGTCATAAAGATCTATATCGAACAAAATACTAGTATATCTGTCCGCCTATGCGTCTATTGAAAACAAGATAGAGGTGATAAGAATTTAGAAAGTTGAAATTTGACATAAAAGTAACACATAGTCATCAACAATTTAAATTCGAAATTTAGCAACGCTAAATAGAACCAAGTAAAAGTACTCACCTTTAGAAAAATAGAAATTTTTCAGAATTTTCTCAACAGTATCAATTTTATAATGTATTCGTTAATTGAAAGCGATATACGATGGAATTTCATTTGATACTGAAAAGAGAAAATCTTCCTAACTCATATTATTTTTATAAAGAACAGCCTTAATTGTGGATATTGAAATTGCGGTACTTGAAATATGTTAGAAATGTTCCATTTACACTGAAAAAGGCCAGCTGAGTCGATATAATAATGGATGATAGAGAGCTTTTTGACACGTCCTCTTATGCTACGTCCTCTATGGATCGCAGGCGGGCAAAAACCTGTCTATACAGCGACAGGGCCCAAGAAAAAGTGTCAGTTCTTTTACGAGACAATTGTCATTTATTCTTTAACCAAAAATTACAGGGTGACACGTCAAATGTGCTACAATAAGAAATTCAAATCACTTTTCTTTTTAATCAATGTGTAAAATGTAAATGCTGGGGTGTAAATGTGTCAGATTTGGTTTGAATATTTACTTTGGAACCTATGTTCCTCGAAAAAAAAATTGGAGGTTTTGTGGAAGAACTTAGGTTCTTGGCGGGATGTGTGTACTTACGAGGAGGTTTCGTACTGGAGGATAGGAAAAGAAAACAGTTAACTCACATTATTTTGGGTATTTGGCGAAGTGGTCCTATTGGTTACCGGCGAAAAAGGACAACAAGTATCTTGCTGATTTAAATCAGGAGACCTCCGTGCCCGCTGGGTTGCCATACGGATGTAACAAAAATAGGGGTTTTTATAGTTACATGATTGTTTAAAGAGACCTTTACACAAGCAAGTAAATAGATAATTTTTACAATTTACAATATTTACAAATTGTTTCATGCAAGCAATTCAATGTAGTTCAACTTAATTCACTGTAATTTGATATAATTCAATTTTAATTTGAAACAATAAAATTTAATTAAATGCAATTCAGTTTAATTGTCTAAAAATTAAATTCAATTTATACTTTATAATTTATAATTTACTTCACTTTATACAATTCATTTTTCAATTCATGAAAAGGATTAACTACGTTCAATACAACGTATTTAATTTTTTTTTTTTGTTGTACTGTAGAAAATTTAATTTAATTTTATATAACTAAGTGGTTTTAAATATGATAGACATTAATGACCTCCATGCTCATTCACGCATATGCGATATCTGATCAGAAAATTATTCATTGCGGTCTGAAGAGTTGAAGTCGGTATCGCCTCAATTATTATTGTTCGAGTTCGAGTTCAGTCACATTCCTTTGTTTCGTTTTGTACACCTCTGGCTTGGCATGATCCCATGAAAAAAGTCTGATGCAGTCAGCTCAAGTGACCTTAAGGGAAAGTGGAGTTTCTGGATATTAATTTGTTTGAGAATTTTCGATGGAACTCCACCATAACCTGTCTGGCTATGAGTGCAGTTCGTCCATCTTGCCGAAACCAAATGCTGTTGAAACGGATACGTTTTCGGCGCAGTTCTTGGTAAAGAAAACTCCTTCAACATCTTTAAGCAACGGTTCCCATTGACAGTAACTGTTACACCGTTTTCTGCAAAGAAGTATGAGGAAACTGCGCACTCATTTTGGGTGCAGTTCCGTCTCATGGAGTATTCCTGGATTAGATTCATTCCATATACGGCAATTGTGCTTTTTTACATTGCCGTTTAGATCAAACAATCAGTGTATCAAGTTGTTGTCTTCTTCGGCCATTTCAATCATTTTTTAGCAAAATTCCTGGCGAATAGACAAATCCAGAGAGTTTAGCTTGTTTAAAATTTGGACTTTGAACGGAAGCAAGTTTAAATCATCATGAACTATCCGGTGTAATAACCGTCTGCTAACTCCCATTTGCGCTGACAATTTTCAAGTCGAAACGCTTGGATTTGCCTGCATTGACTTGAATCCGAACATAAAGATCTCGATGGTATGGCGGCGGAAGGTACTTCAAACGATGCTTCCATGTTTACCCACCACATAATGGACCATCTACTCGAGGCAGTGCCGCCGCCACACTTCCGCCTAAATTCCGCTTGGGCAGAAATGAAGGACTGCAGAGCATGGTACCGCTGCACTATCCAAATTCGCTTTTTGATATTCCAAACATTTATTTTAATAAATCTAAATAGTAATCTGCCAAATAAAAAACAAAATAGACCAATTACTCACACAGAAAAAAAGTCATTATTATATTGTGTTCTTAGAAAGATTCGTGTGCCACCCTTTGTATAAGGTGATAGGTAACAGATGCAAAAAATATTCATCCAAAATAAAAACCTTTTTTAGATGCCGCCTTAACTTTTGGCGTAGTTATTGAAAAATGTTAGCGGACTACGAATTTTCAATCGTCAGGAAATAAATAAGATATGAGAAGGCTGTTTTAAAGCGTGATAATTCAAGTCGTTGTTCACTATGCTACGGCTCGCAGTTGCCACAATTGATACAAATAGGTCCGGTATGAACAAACTTTCTCGCCCAAGGACTAAATTCATGTTTTCAAAAATGTTTCTTTTGTAGCAAATTTTCTAAAATTTTTGAATTTTGTTTCATTAATTAAGAGCAATATAGAGTAGTAATGCTATTGACAAAAACAAGCCCTTTGTCGATACATTATGTATAGGAAGAAATCGTTTTTTGACACGTCCACTAATCTGACAATTGGTCCGTACATTGTCCACGACTCGATGGATTGCAATTCATGGTGTATGGTACACAAACTTCCGGCCGATAGAAACTACGACGCAAATCCACTCGTCTTTTTTTCTCTTTTTCTTTTAATTGACTCATTTGATTCTAATCTTTTGAACTAACAATTGTTCAACTTTTTCAAGCCGTCTGAATAATTTGATTTGTCAAACAATGCAAATATAGACTATGTTTCTTCGCTTATACGTCCTGTGGTGGTAAGCTTGGTGGCTGCCTAGCTTGTTTTCAGGTTTGAATATAGGAAATTGTTGCAAGGGGCTATACGAGTATATGGCAAATATGCTGAATAGGAAGGCATTTCCTAGCGACATTCGTCGAATTTGACAAGCGAGAACGTATGCATTGCCTTGGTTGAGGAGTTTTTCTTTCTCCGATTTATGATAACGTTTTGTTATTGGAATGGTCCACGAAGGACGCATAGAAATTGCAATTGATTGTTTGTTTCAGCGGAAGGTAATCGTTATGACATACCACAGGCGTCCCAATCAAATGCGGCCATCACCTTTTGGGAGGACTTCGTATTCTGTGTTTTCTTCGGAGATGCTTCATCCGGCAATGTTCATTGTTTTGTGCATGTGGATGGACCCATTTATTTTACAGAATCTCTGATTTAAAACGTCTCCAGAAGTTGTTTTAAAATTTCTCATTGTTGTCAATGGTCAAATGCGGCACCCGCTTTTAAAATATACTTTATTCCTATTCTACTATTTTTAATTTTCAAATTGTATTCCTATGAATTCCTAAAACCCTGAAAAATGTCGGGAAATATTATATGGGATTTTTAAAAATCGTAACGTAAACGTATATATTGAAACCAGAACGTTATATTGTCTTGAGGGAGAAGTTATTTTTTCTTCGCTTTATGATAGCGTTTTGTTGTTGAAATGGTTCAAGAAGGCCGCATAAAAATTGCCATCGATTGTTTGTTTCAGCGGAAAGTAATCGTTATGACATACCACGGGCATCCCAACAAATGCGGCCATCACCTTTTGGGAGGGCTTCATATTCTGTGGCTTCTTCGAAGCTGCCTCATCCGGTAATGTTCATGGTTTTGTGCGTGTGGATGGATCCATTTCTTTTACAGAAGCTCTGATTTAAAACGTCTCCAGAAGTTGTTTTAAATTTTCTCACTGTTGCCAATGGTCAAACGCGGCACCCGATTTTAAAATATATTTTATTCACAAAAAGCAAAAAGTAGAGCGCTTTTAATCGACTATCAGTTATATGTCATTTATTTGCCACTATTTTCGATTTTCAAATTGTATTTTTATGAATTCCTAAAACTCTGAAAAATTTGGGGAAATATTATATGGGATTTTTAAAATTCGTAACGTAAACGTACGTATATATATTGAAACGAAGCGTATATATTGTTTTTATGGAGGAGTTTTTTTTCTTCGCTTTATGATAACGTTTTGTTGTTGAAATGGCCTAAAAAGGCCGCGTAAAAATTGCAATTGACTGCCATCGGAAGGTAATCGTTATGACATACCACGGGCATACCGCTCAAGTGTGGCCATCACCTTTTGGGAGGGCTTCGGAGTTGCTTCATCCGGCAATGTTTATTGTTTTGTGCGGCCATCACATCACATTTTGGGAGGGCTTCATATTCTGTGTTTTCTGCATCATCCGGCGATGTTCATTGCTTTGTGCATGTGGATGGATCCACTTGTTTTACAGAAATTCTGATTTAAAATAGAAGTTGTATTAAAATTTCTCACTGTTGCTAATGGTCAAACGCGGCACCCATTTTTAAAATATATTTTATTCCCAATTATTTGTGCAACAACTAGAGCGCTTTCAATTGACTATCAGTTATATGCCATTTATTTACCACTATTTTTGATTTTCCAATTGTATTTCTATGAATTCCTAAAACTCTGAAAAATGTGGGGAAATATTATATCTGATTTTTAAAAATTGTAACCTAAATTCAGAAGATGGGAATTTCAAATTATTTAGAATTCATTACGTGAAAACATCTCCGAATGTTGTTTCAAAATCGTGAAAGGGCCACATTTATCCTAAACATTGGGCAAACGCATCACCTACCTTTGAAATTGAGTTGTATAGGAAATTACTTATGCAAAAGTTCCTTCACTCGTCGATCAGTCAAAAGATTACCGCGAATTTCTGAGGTATAAGATATTTTTTATATTTTAAAATGTTGTTCCCGTAAATGTTTCAAAGTCCTGACAAAATGTGGTCTGTGGCAAAATACCACATCTGATTTTTACGAGACCTTAAACTAAATTCTTTTGTGGCTGAGAATTTCAAACTTTTCCACCTAGCTATGTCACTCCTTTCCCCTTTATCACCATATACGCTCATACTAATTATTTTCGCTAACATTAAAGTTTTCGCTACCATTTCTGTGACGTCTATAACCGATGTAGAAAATATTGCCATTAAATAAAATGATTATGAAACTAGTCTTACAATTAAGAAAAATAAACTCTATTTTTAGAAACTCGTTCCCTGCCACCATACACACAAGTGATGCAACACCGAACAGCTAGCGCAGTGCTCACATAAAGTAAAAGCTCAGCAACTGCTTAGTTCCATATGGAAGAGTTAAGAACCAGACGACCGACCGACCGACCATTCAGCTGTTGGAACTGGCTGCTCCACATACAAACACTTAGTTTGTTGTTTGTGGCGGACTGCCAAGGCTTTGGTGGTTGGTTCATCGTCGTAGTCATCGTAGTCGTCATTGGTGCTTTTATACGCATTAAAGGCTTCAGAGGAATTATTTTTATGGTTGTGGGATATGAATGTTCTCTGGTTACAATTTAATAAGAAACTGAAACCTTGTACAACAGCATACAACAACGACCGACGCTTGCAGTCAAGCAGCCATAACCATATCAAAGACAAAAGAATAAAATGGAGAAGGCTAAACCGGCACGTACAAATGTGACTTCTTAGTCGAACCGTAGTTCCTCAAAATAGTATAAAACAGCGACCATTGACAGCTTTTTAGCGGGTACAAACAAGCTCATATGATAATACTACGATGGTGGAAGGAAATGTATACGAACTTGCATGCAGGCATATGTAGTTACATTTGAGTATAGCGCATAGCCATATATTTATGTTTACGAGGTTTGTTAGCTAATTATTACATATTAGAGGGAAGGCATTTTAAAATGTATTTTTTACACTCATTTACACATAAAATAACACTTGTCGCCTCGGTATCTAACGTATGCTGTTAAGGAAGTGAGTTGCATACTGAATTTGTGCTAGAAACATTAGGAAAAGGAACATTACTCGTTAGATCTCAAATATGAAAACAGTGTTAAGAAAGGTGCTAACCAATGGTATAAAATATTGCATTGTATTTTTTTAAACCACGAGCTGTTTAGTTATAAAATGCTTTTATTAAGGCAAGTCGAATTACACAGTTTAATCAAATAAGGGAAACAACCGAACCTGGTCATTATCAAAGTTCATAGCCGCTAAGGCATGCTCTGTATAAATTTCCTGCAGGCATAAAAAGATTAACATTAGAACCAGAGATCTCTGTTTGATATTGCTTCAATGCAAATACAAGGAACACAAAATTAATCTGTGCAATCTTTAGTATAAATACAGCCGTTTCAATTCGCCATTTCAATTTCACACACATGCTAAGAAAGCATTCTCTTAAGAACCTATGAAGAATTTATATAACAGGTTATCTACCTATACATGTATATGTATATAGTGGTTTCAAAATCGCCGGTCTGCCAAGGCTGTCAGCTGTGATATACCTGTCATCTGAAGTGTTGTTATTATCTATTTAGTAAAAGGTTTGCCATTTACGAATATGGATCGTTTAATAACCGAAGAGCGCGTAAAAATAGTTAAAACTTGCTACAAAAGTGGTCGGCACTTTTAATGTATGACGGGATGATTATGGTCTTCATAATCAGTAGGCTAGAAATTGACAAGATTATAAAAAAATTTAAAGAGACTGGAAGCGTTAGGTCTGTGGATCATCGCAATGCACGCACTGCCCAAAATATCGCTTCTGTTATTGAAAGTGTGGCGTATAATCCGAATTTAAATTCAGAGCCGTATAATAATCGAAACCGATAATCGACTTTTTTTGAGCTGCAATTGAAGATAATGAACTGGACGATATGTGATTTCAATAAGAAGGTGCCACGAGCTACACAACACGACCGATTTTGGCTTTATTGCATGAGAAGTATCCAGAAAGTGTATTTTCACCTTTTGATAACGTCAATTGGCTACCAAAATCATGCGATGTGACGCCCTTAGACTTTTTTTGTGGGGCTACATCAAAGACCGTGTCTACGCGTTGGAGCATTTGAAAACCGACATTCGTCAAGTTATCGCCGAGATACCTCCCCAAATGTGCGAAGAAGTGGTCGAAAGCTAACTCAAAAGGTTCCACTGCTGTAACCAATCCAGAGGCTGTCATTGTATTTCGTACATAATTACCGGGTCCGAGCATTATAATGAAATAAAAGTTTCATCGGAATTATAGCTTTATGTCTGTTTTATTTAACTTTACTTTTAAAAACGAAAAATAGATAACCCGTTGCCAGAGGTAGTTATTTTCTGATAGACATTCTGGCATTCCTCACTCCTACCTAGGGTCGTGGTAACCAATTCAATTCTTCGGGCGAAATCTATTCCACTTAGTATACCAAACTTTAGGAAAAATGTAGAAAAATATCCATTTTGAAGCAGTGAATGGTTAAAAATAAAGGGTGGCGCATAAGCGACCATAATGAATGCGTTCTTGTGCATCATTTGGTTTTAACTCGTGAACCAATTGCATCTTATATGGACAAAAATGTAACATATGTAAAATTCTTTGCAAAGACCGCCTAGACATCGCTAACTGCTGAGAATGTCGCCTGGTGGAAGTTTCGGGGTTTTCCTCAATACTTGCTTACACTCAAGCAATGGTCACCTCCACGCGAAAGATCACAGATAGCCCCTTGTTACCCAAAACGCTGAACCAATCGGAAAATCGTTGGAGCACTAGGAGTATTTCGAACATGAAAAAAATTTCGATATGATCTGAATAATCGAATGCTGACTTTCAAAGTAAAATCGAACAACATTGGTTCTTTGTTCTGTGCTGACCCTTTCCATCATAAATTCCCAAGTATAATTTAGTTAATTCTGTATGAGACGGAAAAAAAGACTTAAACAAAAAATGTATTCACTGATCAAATCTTAACGTCGCTTATGCGCCACCCTATATATGACACTCAATGAACCCTTAAGCACATCTTCATTGAATTAAGTTATATGATAACAATGTGAGAGCTTCTTACATTCAACGAACACGAATTTTATTTTTTAACTCAGATAGCAAATTCTACAGTTTAGTAAAGATTTCGAGCGTCAATTCGAGAAGCATTTATTTGACTTAAAGATGATGCAACTATTCGTAATTTTGCTGTTTTTTATTTAAAAATTTCAATGTTCCGTAAAAATATTTTAAATATTTTAAGAAAAATATATACTCGTATGTTGTAGTTCGATATTTCCACCTTTAGCGCGGATGGAAGCACAGACTTCGTGGCCTGATGGTATTTTGCTCTATCCTCGGCTAAGAGCATTCTTTAAGGCATTGAATGTTTCATATTTTTTAAGTGATGCTGTGGCCTTCAGAATGGACCATATGGAAAAATCCATTGGATTCAAATTCGGGTAATATTGAACATTGTTGTGAAGAAATGAAGTTGGGAGTTTTTCTCGTACAAAAAGTTGAAAACAGTTTTATGAAACGGCGCAGAATCTTCTTGAAATATTGATTAGTTTCTACCGAATTATTTGCTCACTCAATATAAAAAATCATCATTTAAAATGTTTTATGTCAAATTTTTTAGGTTACCTTTACGCCCTGTTCAATGAACACTGTTGCTGCGGCCCAAAACCAACGTTGTACCTAGCGCCTGTTTCGCAGAACAATTCTCTGCCCTGGATTGTCTTCTAATTTGCACTTTAACCGAACACGATCATTTTGTTAGTTTACATGAAACTCTGAAAAAAGGTAATTTTTCAGAAGTTATAAACAAATTTTTTCCTACCAATTTGCCTCAGTTATGACCCTTGCGAGAATAGGGCCGTACCGGCTCATATCATATCAAATTTATCACATAATATATAACATGTATATATATAATATATATTATATATATAACATGTATATAATGTACAATATATGATATGTATATATCAGCTGGTTCGAAAAGTTCGTTTGGTTTTTAAAAGAAATTTATAAAATTTTTTATAAATTTTTCAATAACTCTCTGGGAGTTTTTTAATACCTCTCATAAAACTCGCGTGGTTTTTTCTGAAAAAAAGGGTTCAATTCAATCTTTCACTTCCTCGTCGATATAGAAATTAAAATTCTTAAAGTGGTTGCTCAGAATGCGAAGTAGGTGATAGTTGGACGAGGCGAGGTCTGGAAAGTACGGTGGGTGAGGTAAAACTTTCCATCCAAGCTCTGACAGCCTAAAATGCTCTTTTTCGCTCATTTTTCCACGTATTAAAACTTTTGTTTTGAACGCTATAACCACTCACGACTAGAACGAGAACACAAGTAAACAATAGTAATAAGTTTAGAGAAGGGGTGGGCGGAAGTTATGATAGTGTTTGAAGAAATTGTACGTCATGAGGAGTGATGTATGGTGAACTTACGAATTAATCGAGCGAACTTTTCGAACAACCCAATACTATAATATATTTCATAATATGTAATATATAATACATAATATATAATATATGTTATATAATATATATTGTATAATATATAATATATAACGTATAATATACAATGTTATATACTATATAGATGCATATCATATATTATATAACATATTGGTACGAGTGCTAATTTTTTCCACCGAAACAAAGTCAAAACCGAAAATAGTTTTGATTAATGTGTACAAATTGTACACAATTTTGATTTTAAATCTGGCAACTGAATTACATTTTTTTAATTCTCCTCTCTCTCTTTATATTCTCCTTCCAAACGAAATTATATACAATTGTAATTTTGATTTGAATCAAAGTTAGAAATAATTTCAAATTTAATTGAATTTTTCAATTCAAAAAACAAAAAAGTTTTTTAAATAGCTGTGAAAATTTCCTGATATCATAAATTCAGAAAATAAATTATTTAAAGTAATTTTAACATTCAAAATGTAGCAACAATATTTTCTCTCTGATCGGAAAGGAGGCTACATAATGTTTCATTTCAGACTCTTAGAAACGAAATTATGTGAAACTGTATTTTCATTCCAGGTTCTCGAATTGTAATTTATGTTCCATGATGTTTTAATTAAAAATCCGAATCAATGTAGATGTACAGTTTCGTTTCAGGCAAGAAACAGATCAGTGTATGAAGTGAGTGGCTATTTTTAATATAAATCAAGAACAAATTTCTAATATACTTTGAATTAACTTTACATTAACACAACCAAAACAGAATTGAACGCTCGTAAATAGCCTCCTAAGTAATTGCTCTTCTAATTAAAAAATTGTAAGCTAATGTTTTCTTAATGGTATTCTTGTAAAAAATTTTCTTCAAAATAACCTAGCAAAAGTCATTTCATAAAAATAGTATTTTCATAGCTTCCACAAATATCATACCAGCATTTTTTCCGCTTCTTGGAAACCTAGCAAAAGTCATTTCATAAAAATAGTATTTTCATAGCTTCCACAAATATCATACCAGCATTTTTTCCGCTTCTTGGGAAGCTCTTTTTACACCAAAGAGCCCGATGAAATTATGGTGTTATAACCGGCCGTCCTTGTGAGAATGGCAAAAACATGTTAGTATTTTTTTGTTTTTAATACAGAAACTTAAAATTATTTAACATGTATTTGTAATTATTGTTTGTTAAGAAATTAAATTAATTAGTTATATAAATTGTGTTTAAAAGAAGAAAATTTCATGAAAAATGATATCAAGAGTTTTCATTGCCGTAGAAGTCCTGGTAAAACAGCAGTGAAAAAGTGCCAAAAACAATAAAATCCCTCATATGATTAGCCCATGTTAAATTCATCAATGATTATCCAATAATTCACCACTTCTAGACAACGATCAGCGTATCTTTTTAACTTCCCTGGTTAATCTTTTTTTATTGGAAAGCCATGGCCATTTTTGATATTTACGTATAAGTTTTCGTAATTTTTATAAATTAATTCATAACATATATGAACAAATGGAATGTTTCAGTAACATTTCGCAACTTTTGGTCAATGATCTGTAGTACGTCATCAGACGCAAATAACATATGGATTTTATCGAAGAGGATACTACCAATTGTGTTTGCTTCCAAAGTTTGTTGTTGAAATCGCACCTAAGTCTGTAGTACCATCCTAGAAAAATGTATAACCTTTACGGGGAGAGGTCTACGACCATCACTTCGCACAATTTAATCCATTTCAGGCAGTCAAAGGCTGCTTTATAATCGACCAAACAGTAATATGCGCCTTTGTGTTTTTTGGTCCCCCCCAGAATTTGACAGTGACCTGTTGCAGAGTCATAAAGGCATTGAAAGGATCCATTCAGATCAACAAATAACAACAAAATCCCTCCTATGACTAGTTCATATTAAATTCATCGACGATTATCCAATATTTTACGACTTCTAAACAACGATCAGCGGATCTTTCTAACTTCCCTGGTTACTCTTTTTTCATTGGAAAGTCATGGCTATTTTTGTTAGTTACGTCTAGTTTTTCGTAATTTTTATAAATTAATTCATAAAATATGTGAACAAAGTTAATAGTTAAAATAATTTAACATCTTTAATCTGTTGGATTATGGAGTGATCGAGTTAAAAGTAATACTTATTAATAACTATAGATCATAGATTAGTCTTTCGGAAAAAAAATTTTGGTTCTCTCTGTTGCAATATGACGTTTATTCTTTCCCAAAATGAATTTCTGCTTCCCAGTACTTTAAATACTTTTACAGCTACCATCGTACTTAATCTTAAAATTGAGGGAGAGGAAGCTGAAGGAACTCAAACAAAAAACATGTTTGTCTTCCTCCTTCTGCTTAAGACACTGATAAAGAACACTGAAATTAACGAAGCCAACATATCCTCCCTTAACGAGCTAAATAAAATTGTAATAAAATTGTACAGACGCACAATCATTACTGCATGGACCGGAACTTGGATAAAATAATGGTGTTGGGGCTGGGGGAGAACTAAGTAGCTGCACATATCACTCACTCACTTACTTAGTGCTTAAACTATTTACAGATCATTGTGAAATAAATGAGCGTTCAGTGTTTTTCTTTCAGTTTTTTTTTTTCTATTTGCTTGAGATTTAACAAATGCATTTGCGAAAATGTGGTTTTTATAGATAACATTTGATGCCGCGTTGTTGCTTCTGATGGTCGGACATGCTGCTGCCGCTGGTATGTTGCAGTGCTGCGTATTTGCTATTTGAAATTCTAGTCTTTAACTTTGGCCAGATATCCAACACTGGCATTGTCTGATATAATGTTGCACCAATGAGAATGTAGCCAAGTGTGTTAAAGTTTTTTTTTCGTTTCGTTTTTGTTTTTCTCTTGGAAATCAACAACTTTATATGGTCATCTCCAAGATGTTGGGATGCTTTTGTTTATCTTAGCTAGTAAAACCAACATCATCATGACCATGTTGGTGTTGTTGTTATGGCAAACTTCATCGTCAGTCACCATTATCAATATTTTCATTGGATTGCAGTGTAAAGTCTTTATTTGGTTAGTTATACTATAAATAAACTTTATTGTTGTTGCAGCAGCAACATCAAATGCCTGCCAACAAGCTAAAATGCTGCAACGCGAATTGTTATTACATTTGTTGCAAACTTAATTGCGGCTGGTTTGCCGTCGATCGCATCGTTCGCTGTCGCGTTGCAAAGTGGCCGCGTACTAAAGCGAAATTGGCTTTAATTGAAAGTCACGTTTGATATCATCATCTCGTATTTATTGTTTAAATTACATTAAGAAGTACTTTTTCAAGAAACTTGATATTACCTAACATGGCTGAAAATAAAAGTTTTATTATGCTCTGGATACATTGCAACGAAGACACAGACTCCTCTGTGCCAAGGCTGTGGAAATACTTCAATTATATGTTAAGTTGAATGTTTGGCAGTAGAAGTGGGATTAGTTTTCGTGGAAGTACTTGGTTGATTTTGAAAATAATTAAATCTAGCAGTGGAATTGCTTCTATATGAATTCAAAAGGTACTTTTCGAGGGAGGGTATCATTGATGCAAACGATAGGTATTTCCTGGACAAACCTGTAATCGATTTTTCTTTTAACAATGTGTCGAGTAAATGAAAGTCGAATTGGGATTCAAGTAGTTGTGATATTCATGACAGGTAATAGGGAACGTTGTCCAAATATTTCCACATCTGTGTAACCATCAAACGAGTTAGTTTAACGAATACCCATGGAACGTGAGTTCAAAATATAGCTAGGAGACGAAATAAGTACACTTAACAACCGTAGTTTCGTTTCTGAAATATTATGAAAATGTTGTAAAAATGTGCCCCTGTTCAAGAAACTAAAATTGAAAATCCATGATCATAATAAATAAAAAAAAATAAATAATGATAAATAAAAAAATATTTCTGATCTTATAAGAAATATCAGAGGAGAAAACATGTATTTTGGCCATTGCGATTAGTTTGGTTTCTGCGTTTTTCATAGATCTTAATCAGGAACTTTCACAAAAAATCTGCTTTGTTTTGACTCAAATGTTATAAATTTATTTCAAAGAAGAATAGACGTTTATATTCAAAACAAATTATCACTTCATACATTAATTCAGGCTTATAGTTATTTCCATTCTGCGCAACGAGTCCTGTTTATTGCTAAAGACCTTTCTCGCTAGAAGACTTTAGTTCGTGCGCATAATATGACAGCAACAGCTGTGTTTTGGAGCACTTGATCACCACGATGTCTGTACACAACTCATAGAGCTCATGTTTCATATTTTAGTGGCATAATATGGAGTTCTTCGCTATGCATGAGGATAAGCAGAACTCGTGTCTAGTATAGTTGAAATTTTGTTAAAAAATCGCTTGCTGAGCCCTTGGTAGTAGCCGGTTCCAAGCACTAACTTACTCCAAATTTTGCGTACTGATATCATAAATTTTATTAATGACAGACACTTTAGGTATAATCAACTATCATGTTAAAGTTATAGCTGTTAATGTTCACGCGATATTCTGTAGGAGTGTAGCCTTTGCTCGTCGAAGCAAAAAACTAAGTTATTCCTTTAATAACTTCATTTCTATGCTTTGGAATGTTTCAGCAACATTTCACAACTTTTGCTCAATGATCTGTAGTATATCATCAGACGGAAATAATAACGAAGATGGTACTACCAATTGTTTTTGCTTCCAAAGTGTGTTAGAGAAATCGCACGATAGTCTGTAGTACCATCCTAGAAAAATGGATAAGCTCTACGGGAACTGCTCTACGGCCATGACTTCGCATATCAGGCAGTCAAAGGCTGTTTCATAATCGACCAAAAAGTAATATGCACCTACTTGTTTTTTGGTCCCCTCCAGAATTTGACTGTGATATGTTGCAGAGCCACAGAGGCATTGAAAGGATCCATTCAGATCACTGAATATGCGTATCACACTCGACACAATAACCGGTTAGTTAAAGACAGGTACTGTAACACTAATACTAATACACACAGTTGTTTACTTTGATTCCAATCATCGAGTTTGCTCATTGATAGCTCATCACATAGTCTGCGTATCAATGATCATGCTTTTATTGTACTGTCGTTGTACTACAACCTTTACTTTTCACCTTTTGTTAGAAATTTTGACTTCATTGTCCTTTCGACAACCGTTCCCTCTGCCTCTGTCTCACTATAGCTCTCGCTCAAAGCACGGATTATAATCGGCTACAACAGCATCCTCGTTCTCAAAAACCTTACGATATCCCTGATCATATCAGGATATGTCTGAGAGCAGTTTTTTATACGCAAGTTCCTTTCCTTTATGCGACTATTGTTACCATGTCCGCAATATGTGCGCCAGGAACATCTAATCCTAATGGTTGTTTTGACCCAGAGATACAAAAATAAATATTTGTATTCGTTTTTTACGTAAAAAATCATTAGTTTATTTAAAAATCATTCAATTTTCAAAAGTGAATGGCGTTATTTGGTCGTCGTTTGTATTTTGTTGGTTCTGTTTCACGGATTAGAGTCCAACAGTAGCTTTCCAGCACGACTTTGTCCCAAAATCCTTGATAATTTCTTTCAATTTTCATTAAATTCGTGCACCTAATTCGTGATAATTTCTCAATAATTCAGCAACAGTATGTCTGTACTTTTCACTCTTATTGTTTCCAAGAAAACTCCTCACGATGCTCTCGAAAAATTTCCAGGCTGCATATTCTTTCTCCAATAAACGTTGTAACAAATTGTCATCATTCAATAGCTTTCTGATCTCAGGGTCAACAAATATGCCTTGTTTGATTTTAGCATATGCAACTTTTGGGAAAAACCGCAAACAAATATTTTAATTCTGTACCATCTTTGTCCAGAGCCTTGACAAAATTCTGAAAAAGGCCCAATTTTCAACGTCTGCTGACGTCTACTAAATTCAGTTTCAGTAACAGATCTTAAGTATGAGGGCGGTCCCAAAACTAACCGACCTAACTAACGCGTAGATGGGTAGCAGAGTTTAGACGAGGCCGTATGAGCTGCCAAGGCAAACATTGTAGTGGTCGACCAATTGGGATGTCCACGTCAGACACGGCTAAGCGAATCCACAAAATGGTTTTGGATGATCACCGGCTGAAGGTGCGTGAGCAAGGTGAAATGATAGGCATTTCAAAAAGTGATATACATCGCATATTGACCGAAGATTTGAAGGTGAGAAAGCTGTGCGCAAGGTAGGTGCGTCGCTTGATTTCAATAGATCAAAAACTACGTGAAGATTATTAAGTAAAGGGTTTGTCGATTTTTCACCGCAATAAAGACGAATTTTTGCGTCGATTCATGACCATGGATGAGACATGGGTGCACCACTTCACACCAGAAACAAAGGAATAGGAGAACCGTGTCCACAGAAAAAGAAGAAGGTTACATCTGCAGGCAAGTTCATGGTGTATATTTTTTTGGAATGCGCATGGGATTATTATTATTGGTTATCTTCATAGAGAAAAAAAAACCATCAACGGCAAATATTATGCTAATTTATTGCAGCGTTTAGGTAATGAAATTATGGGAAAAAGTTTGCATTGGGCAAAAAAGGAAAGTGTTGTGTCATTAGGAAAATTACACATCCACTATTGTTATGGTCAAAATTAATGAATGTTAAAATTGCTTCATCATACATCTTTTTCGCCAGGTTTAGCTCCTTCGCATTATTTTCTATTTCCAAACTTGAAAAAATGGCTCGGTGGTAAAAAATTTGCCAACAATGAAAAAGTTGAGTCTGCGATTGAAAGCTATTTTAAGGAGTTTGACGGTTCTTACTGTAAACAGGATATAGAAGCTATGGAGCTAAAAGGAGATTATGTTGAAAAATAAAGAACATTTTTCCCAACCTTTTTGTGTCTTCTTTGAAATGTTGACTAGTTTTGGGACCGCCAACGTGCATACAAAAGACTCATCTTTGTAGGCAATTTGTTGAGCGATTTCTCAATTTAGCTACCAATAAATAGATGATAGAAAGACTTGTTCGAAAATTGAAAGTCGTAAGTTAATTTGAGAATTCTGTCAAGAGTTCTGCGTAGTCCTGAGTAAAGAACAATCAGAGAGGATACATTCAAATTTCGCCATTTACCCTTTTAAATTTACTAGATCCAATTAATGTAGTATTCAAAAGTCAACTGCGGATTCTCGATTCGGATTCTGAAATCTGGAGTACGATATCTTGGCAATTAGATACCACCAATATCAGTCTCATTAGGTGCATCATAAAGTGATTTTTCATATCGGAATACTGAAGACAATTTATTACCAATAGAGCTGGAGTTTAGGTTTTTTTTGTTAGGCTTTCTCCATCGATTGATAATTGCTGGGATTTAGATATGCTTCTGATATAAAATGTGTCATTCTAAGCAATCCCATAGATTTTCCAACACTAAAACCTTTATTAAAATTAATTGTTACCGTTTACTTTTTTTACCAACTCTAGTCTTTAATAGTTCTCCTCCACCTAGTTAGATGATCACGTTCTCATTTTGTCTGTTATTAGGGAAGTCAACCCATAACTCATTCACCATAGGGACAATGGCGTACTAAACAAATGTACTACAAACCTTTTCTAAATAAACTGGCAACTACTATGCTGCAGATCTCAAAATCATTCCATGACGTGAATTAGAATGCTCTCTACAATGTACACCAAGAAAATTAATTGAAATTAATCGGCTTAAGTGAACGCTAATATTCGCTCCACTGATTAAAATTGAAAATGAACAAAAATCCATTATAGAAACCGCTGTTCCATTAGCGCAATGCTATAGAAAAATGTTTAATATGCTGTGGGGAGATATAACTTCACACATTAAGAATCACCCGACACTGTGTCTGATGCCTAAACATATTTCGCAATAATAAGCAGATGAGCTTTCGTACTCCACTTCTTGTAGTGCGACTGTCTTCATTACGTTTAATGAACGTTAGCTGATGTATTGATCCCAGCTTCGTCATCAGTAAAGTGTAGCCCTTAACAGATTTCATACGCTAATGCCGCCTCGCATAGATGGTTGCCTGTCTATGCTTTTATGTGCACTAAAAGGACAGGAATTTGGCTCTCCATCATCCGTGCAAGTCTTTGGCAGAACTCAGAAATGGGGGTGACCGGACGGACAAGCGTCTGTCGTAACGTAAAATCATATGTCTGGTGGAAATACGTTGGGAATACTACTTGAATCGTACGATAGGAAAGCACTTGAGATTTTATGCGCTGCATTGAACACATACGAAGCGCACATAACAATGACTTTATGCACTTACTTGTTTGTATGCAAAAGATAATAGTAAAGCAGTCTAATAGGGATTTTCAGTCAGGCCGATGCAAATTTTAGTATAAAGTCCAAATGCACATAGATATAGTTGTAGTGCAGAGTGTGGCCTTGTTCTCCAACTTACTGATCTAACAAAGAAGACACAAAAAAGTTGAGAAAATGCTTGCCTGTAGACGAAACGGTTTTCGTCTTCTTTGGACATGATTCTCCCATTTCATCCCACTGCTTTGACAGTTCTTTTGTCTCAAGTGTGAAGTGGTGGATCCATGTCTCATCCATGGCTATAAATCGTCGCAAAAATTCGGCTTTATTGCGGTAAAACATAACCAAATACTCTGCTAAAATATCTCCTCTATGCTGTTTTTACTCTATTGAAAACAAACGCGGCACCCATCTTGCTTACAGCTTTCTCATCTTCAAATCTTCGGTGAATATAAGATGTAAAACACTTTTTAAAATGTCTATCATTTCAACTAGCTCACGCACCTTCAGCCGGCGATCATCCAATACCATTTTGTGGGTTTTTCTAGTCATGCCCGCCGGCGTAGACACCTCAATTGGTCGACCACTACGGTGCTCGTCTTGGCAGGTCGTACGGCCTCATTTAAACTCAGTTACCCAGGTTACTCAGGTTGAACTGAGACCTTTCAAATGGAAATATTGTATTATATAACGGTGACTAATTTTTGGTCCATGTTTACAAATTCACTGAAATCGTTTGCTTTCGAACAAAATACTAAGCAACGTGGTACTTTGAAATTTAAAAGTTGTTTTCATCAAACATTTTTCTTTCAAACTACTGGCACCATCTATATGTCAGTTTGACTAGTTTTGGGATCGCTCTCGTATCTACGCTTGCAATAAATGCTCAAGTGTTTCATATTCCAGGGAAGAAGGTAATAAATTTGTATATCTTGCGTTGATGGAAAACTGCGTTACCCGAACCAAATGTTGCGATTCACGTTTTAGGTGTTTTTTAACTTTTTCGGAGTCAAAACCCGTCAAAATCACAACCTATGACATATACTGTGTGCAATTATTTCGCACAGACTGCCCAAAAATGGATAATCTGGTACTTGTTCCTATCAGGAACGAATCGGAAGTATGAATCAAATGAATTTATGTATTTAATTTTGTTTTTATTTTGATTTGATTGCTGGAATCACAATCAAAATTATGCGCAGTTTCAATTCGATTGTCAAACTTGCGGTTTCGGTGATGTCCTCTGGTGTATTTTTTTATTTATATTTTAATTTATAACAAAAAAGTTGCCGACCAAAATTTCGTTGTGGTGACCAGTTTGCTGAGTATCTACCAATCTAAACTAAGTAGACTGAAGTACTTGAAACTTTCCAGGATGTTTGATTTATAATTAAAAAATTATAATTGTGATTTTTTATAATTATATATTATAATTATAATTTTTTATAATTGTGATAATTTTTATCTATTTTCTTCTTTTATAGACTTTAAGTTTTTAAACTGGACTTTTATTAATGTCCTTAATGAAAGAAAAGAATGAAAAGAATGCTTTAATGGCTCACATTTTTTTTTTTCAAAATTTTCCTCTTCTCCTATAAAAGACTTTTAGGGGAAAAGTTTTCAAGTAATAAAAATTCAAAGGGGTAAATTGCACATAATTAAAGCTATAATTTTTACCTAAGATTGGTGCAATATTACTTATTTTCTTACTGTTTCCCTCCTTCACAAAACTGACGTTTATAACAACATCTTGTATTGGCTAATTTGTAGACGCATCATATTTGGGACTCCAAAGCTAGTATTAGTTTTCAATGGGAAATTTGGCTCACGAAAGAAAGCTTAATAAACATTTTCTAATAATCATATTTACTAACTTGAACATGGAGATTTGTGGTCATCAGTTCCTATATCTGGTATTTGGTATATACAGGGTGGGCCATAAGGGTGTTGGCGGTTTAAATATTCAATTAAAAAAAAACTACGAAACATTAAAAAAATATATTTGTATTTTTAAAAAGTAGAAACATGGGAATTTTTAAGACTTAAAAATTATGTTGTCCAAATGGCTTCCCTCGGCTGCTTGACACTCTTGGAACCGAAGTCGCAAATTTTCGAAAACTCGTTAAAAGTTGTTCTCGGTATTTTGTTACTTTCCTGAATAATGTTCCTCT